>VBSM01003204.1:52654901-52685670 GCA_008086735.1 Cheirogaleus medius | reverse complement strand
AAAAAAAAAAAAAAAAAAATGTACCTTTCTACGTCTTTTATTTGTGTTATTTATTCTTCCTCACTTCAGCTCCTCTCCCCTATACAGCTAATAAGGTCCTTCAGGGCAAAGACTGTGTCCTATTCAAAGAATGTTCTAGCATAAAAACTTGCAAATCATAGGTGAACAAAACAAAGATGTCAAACTAAATTTAATCACACAAGAAACCTGGTCACCCCCACCTCTGCCACCATTGCCATAAACCTGTGTTTTCCCCCACATGTTTCAGTAGTAACTGCTAAACATTTATTAAGCTAACTTTATGGGCGTTCTGAGTGTGAGGCACTATTCCAAGCACTTAGCCTGTATCAACTGGTATAATTCACTTAATTAGGTCTAGGCATCTTGCAATCAAGTCATTTTCCCCCCAAACCACTCCAGCAGCCACAGCCATCTCCAGCAGGTAAGCAAAAACGAAGAGACCAGATGACAAGTAAATGAGGAAAAGCCAGAAGTCATAGCTGGACAAAGAAGCTACACCCCTGTTCTGTGAGTCAGCAAATCCTAACCTCTGCAGTGCTGACCCTGCAGCCCTTGCCATAGACCCTTCACACAGCCTAAAAAGATTGCTTCACTGATGAAAACAAGCCTCTTCTTCTTTTTTGTAAAATAGACTTTATTTTTTTGGAGCAATTTTAGGTTCACAGCAAAATTGAGAGGAAGGTATAGAGATATCCCCTATATTCCCCTTCCTCTACAAACCCACAAGCCTCCCCAGTTATCAACATCTCCCACCACAGTGGTGCGTTTGTTACAATCAATGAACCTACATAGACACATCATTCTCCCCCAGAGTCCGCGGTGCACATGTCACTCTCTGTGTTGTGCATTCTGTGGGTTTGGGCAAATGCATGATGACACGTATCCACCGTTTGAGTATCATACCGAGCAGTCTCACTGCCCTCAACATCCTCTGTGCTCTGCCTATTCATCCCTTCTTCCCCCAACCTTCATGTTTGCATAAAAATGTGAGCACGGGGGCAAAATCCTAAACCGAGTACAAGAAAATATGGGTCGATACCACTAATTACAACACGTGTTAGTCACTTAACCTCTGTGAACCTATTTCCTTACTGGCAAAAAGTTAAAATGATAGTATCTCTCATTGTGATGATACAATGAGACAGTGTATCTTGAAAAAGAGCCATTTTGGTAACCACACAAAATTCAAAGAATTCAGCATGCGCAACACCGTTAAGGGCGGTTACAATGATTTTTGACACCTACGATCTGGGGAGCATTCAGTTGGCGGGGATCAGAGATGCTATACATCCTGCAATGGGCAGGCAGTCCTGTACAATGATGAGTTGTCCTGCCTCAGGTAAATTTTCTAAAGTCAAAGACTTCAATTTGAGAAGCCAGACATTTCTGTAAGTGAAAAACTTGTTTATAATAATCCAAGTGTAGATCCTTGATTTAATAAACACCAAGTAGTTTTGCATGGTTGTGACATGCATTGAATTTTCCAGATGAAAACTGTTATGTGTATCGAAGAAATATGGAATTTAGTTTTGTTCTTTTGTTCTAGAACTTTCCCAAGGGTTATTTGTCATTTTGTAATTTATATCATTGATGTATCTTGTGGCGCCTGAGTCACAAATGCAACACATCCACTTCAGTTTGTGTTCGGAACTGTAGTATTCACAGGGATTTATATACTTATACAGGTGTATGTACACATATATTCATGTCTATACACATGTATACATATATACACATACATAAATGAATGCATATATGTATTTTCATTACCCTTATTTGAAAAATGGTTTAAATGGAATGATACTACTTGAATATTAACAATTTCATACTTAGGAACTTTGGGTATATACAAGCATTTGGCTAGTTCATTATTCTCTTTAGTGTGGTTGTACCTACATATATGCATATTGACATACACAGTATTACTGTAATAATTATATAAATTACTTTTCTCTCCATTGCCCTTTATAGTGCAGTTAAAGCATTATACTGATGTTTTTGAAATTGTGCTTGTAGATAAGCTATTTTATCTATGAAGTTAGTTTCAGAATAGTGAAAGGGCCAACACAAAATATACAGTCTCTAAAGAGAGAGCTGAGACTGAGAAGGTTGAGAACTACTGCACTAAAGAGATGTGAATAATTGCTATTTGTCCTTGGTTTTGCACAGGAGACTGACTGAATGACAATTAGCTAGGGATGATGTCTCTCTGCTCTTTGTGATGTCAAGGCTGTTATATTAAGCATCTTGCTACTTGCTTCCTTTGTCCTCCAGTGTGTGCCCATTAGTTATGGTTTGCTAGGGTAATCTATGGACAGATCATAGCCAGTTTTCTGCAAGATAAGCGAGCCATGGGTGTGAGAGGTAATCCTAAGGAACAATGGCTGCTGGCACAACTGGACCCTTAATTTGCTATCCACATGTGCATTTGTGCCTGGGGGCTTAATAAGAATGCTGCAGTGTCTTTCCTCAGCATCTCTGCTGAGTGCCAATTACAGCATTATTTTAATGTGGTTATATCCTGGGCTGTGTTTAAAATATTATTCAACTTTTAACCACTTACTGAGAAAGCTTTTTCCATCAAATGTGTCAATACGTATGTCGAAATGTGTCTGAACATTTGAAGAGAGCAAAGGGGACGTAAGCCAAAAAGTCAAGAATGAGACTCATTTCCTTAACCTTACCCCATGCACTAGGCACTTCTACAAACGATACCTTATTGATTCTTAACGGTCACTTTAGGAACTGAATCATCACCACTATTTACAATTGAGGATATAGAAATGAAGAGTAAGGGGCACATTTGGAGCTTGTAGGTAAGTGCAAAATTTGGGAGTCAAACCCCTATCACCTGATTCTAAAGCCAATTCTCTCTCCAAGATATTTCCATACTTTCTGTCCCCAGCATACACAAATCTGTTTGTTTATCCAAATAGTCCTTGAGCCCCTATTATGGGAAGGACACAGCAATGGATATGACCTTGACGTTGCCTTTTGAGAGACTCACAGGACTATAAACACTTACATATGTATATATACACACTCATATATTAATATCTATACATGTATGTATTTATATACATACATAAATACACACATATGTATTTATTTTTTTACACACATATGTATTGTATTACCATTATTTTTAGAATGTGAAAAATAGTTTAAATGGAATGATACTAGTTGAACCTTGTCTTAATTTCAAATTTATAAATTTTTGATATATACTTCATTACTCTCTTTAGTGTAGTTATACCTACATATATATATTGTAACACAGTATTCAGTTATAAATCGCTTTTATAACCAGCGGCAGGCTGACAAATAATAAGAGAGTATTGGGACCAAGGGAACCACAGAACTACAAAAGAGCAGACCGTCTGCAAGGATGGCTGCCATCAGTTCCTTCTTCCCTATCGGGGCATGCCACCTTTTCCATCAAGGTGAAGTTGATCTTCCTTCTCCTTGAATCTAGGCTGCCCTTGTGATTGGTTTTGGCCTGTAGTATTCAGTGGAAGTGCCATCATGTCAGTTCAGTACCCAGGCCTGGAGAGATCTGAGAGCTTCTAATTATACTCTGTTAGAGCCTTGAGCTACTCTGAAAAGAAGTGTGATTGCCCTTATGGAAAGTGAGACTGTCATCCTCCAGATATCCCAGCTTCTCCAGCTCAGGCTCCAGACAAGGCATGAAGCTGTCTTGGATCCTCCAACCCCAGAAGAGCTGCCCCCGGCTGGAACCAGGGGAGCAGAGATAAGCTATCCCTGCTGATGTCTGCTTAAATTCCTGACCCACAGGATAATGAGCAACAAAATGTTTTTTTTGCTTTAAGCCATTACTTTGGGGATGGTTTATTCTATGGTGATAGATATCAGAGATAAAATCACCATGGGAATGCCTAGAGGAGAGAGAGGCTATTTGGGGTCATCTGAGAGGGATTCAGAGAAGTAGAATTTGAGCTGAACCTCGAAGGGATGCGGTGACCCTAAGGAAAAAGTTTCCATAATCCTCCCCTCTCCGCTTCCCCCCACAGGGAACATCTGTGCTATCTTAGAAGCAAAACACAACAGATGACAGTTTATCAAAAATACAAGAAAAAGGCTCAAAGGCCAGAATTTTTGCCTTGGAGAGGAGGAAGAACGCCTCCGTTCTGCATCAGTCTGAAAGAGACCACTGAGGAGCAAAAGGCCTTATTCCATCCAAGTGTTCAAAGACAGTCCTGCTGTTCCCCACGCCCCAGCTCGATGTTCATTTGCCAGTTTTCCTCTACAGTTAAGGTCTGGCCCCTTTTTCTCTTCAGAGGTCCCCCTCAACCACACCAAGTTCCTGTATTAGCAACCATAAAAACATGCTAAGATTTCCCCTCTAGTCTCTTAGTTTTTGTGACTTCCAAAGGAAGCACTTTCCAAGTATCTTTTCCCCAGTAGGTACTCTTGAAAGTGGTATGAAATTATTAATATATGGTACTCAGTGTGCAATTGATGTGTTACAGAGAAAAAAAACATTTTTTTTTTGCAAAGGAAGCAATACGAGCCAATGACTTTCGCTAAATTTATTCTCACAATTTCTAATGAGTCAACGTGTGCTAAGAAGAAAAAATTAGTCAGAGGAGCATGTATCCTATTATACAGTTCCACTTTTGCAGGGATGAGTCAGACATTCCCTTGTTTTGGTGCTCTGAGCACCTGGCTAAGATGATTAGGGTTAAGGGGAAAAGAGAAACTTTTTCTTGAAAACTTAAAAGGAAACATTAGCAGAGAATCTTTCAAACAGAGTCCAGTTGAGAATAAAAGAACTTTGGTTCTATGACTATGAAAAAATGAATGAGAGTGTTTTTCCCTACCTGGTAAATCGTCTCAACTTCCTATTGGTCTGGGCAAAGCTGCTGCCCCACTACACAAGGCAAGATAAGCATTCAGCGTGGAGCTGTCGTAGCAGACATGACCACATAAACCATTGTTTTTACCAGTCTACTCCCCATGTGCTTTGTCTGAGAACCTCTTCTGTGCAAAGCACTGAACTAGGGTAAGGGAGCCCCAAGGTGAGTAAAACTCCACCTGCTTTCCGAGGGATTGATAAGTCAGTGGAGAAGAAAAACCTGCAAATAATGCAATAAGGGGAGTGGTCGGGGCTGGGGCTGGCACGAATTTGTGGAATGCAGTCTGAAGATGGAATATGCCAGCCTCAAAATACTTCCAATTCGAAATGAGACATTTTTTGTTGGAGATACCTAAAAACCCTACTCGAAGAGTGCAATTAAAGGCCAGAAAAAAAGAATGCAAGCTACTTTCTTATATTTGGACAACCACATCTATACCAGGCATACTCCCAGAACCAAACCTGGGAACTCATTATCTAACTCATTCTTACAAGGCAGAATCTTAGAAGCATGAGACTGTCCAAGGGTTGCAGTAGCCACAGCACAATGAGGCTGGAAAACATGTTCACTCCAAGGCTAAGTTCAGGACCCTTGCCAATCTGCGTGCCACTGCACATAGTTGAAAATGCGTTTAATGAGTCCCACCTCTCCAGTAATTAATAATATTAGGGCAAGGATGACAGTGTGTTTGAATGGTGCTTTCTTTTTTTTTTTTTTTTTTGAATCTTAATTATTTAAAAAAAATGTATTAGGAACTGGAAGGAGAAACATATGGGAGGGCACAGAAGTGGTAAGCAATTATTTTTAAGTTGGATATATTCAAGCCTCACTTTGGCTAGGACCCAACCAGTAAATATCACTGTGGGAACGCTAACATGGAAACTGGTTTCATCTTTGTTTATTTTGTATTTAATAAACATTTATGGGGAAGCTGTACGCAGGGTATTGTGCCTCCTACAGACCTGCTCATCCATCTGCCTGGTCAACCTTTCCGCAGAGATGGAGTGCCGGGACTGCAAGCTCAGCAAACGAAACTCATCTGGCCCCCAAACCTGTTCCTCCGCCTGTGTTTCTTATCTGGGTAGGTGACATCACCGTCCTGCCAAATGTTCAGGCTCCCACCCTTGGAATCAGCTTAAGCCTTCTCCTTCCTCACAGCTCCCCACAGATAATGGTCAAATCCAATCATTTCCTATTCATCCTCGTCTTTCTATTTAATCTTTCTAGCAGTTTCTTGCCTGATCTGCTTAATCGCCTCCTAAGTGATCTTCTCATTGTTACAAGGAGCAACTCTTGTTTTTGGCTGCTAATCACTTAAGCATTTACCTCTGGTCAACCAGTAGAGGTTTAATTGTTCAGGAGAGAACCTCTTTCTGTTCTCATGGATTCAAAGGCAAAAGGGTGCAAGACCCAGAGCTACTAGAGGGGTTTTACGACCATGACCCAAGAGAGGCTCCACTGAAAATGGAGCCAGCACAGAGAAAGTGCACTTGGGCCTAATCCCTCGGTAGGGACCCAAATATACAAGGATACCTACTTTCTTCTTTTCCAGCTCCAAGCTAATCCATGTATCACAGCTTATTATTATCCTTTCACACAGTTCTAGGCCACTCCTCTGATTAAAACCTCTAGTGACTCCCTATCAGGTACAGAATAAATTCCAAACTTTTTAACATCACCTAAGATCCCTTTATAATCTGAGTTTACTCTAATTTTCTTCCACTTTCTGATTTTTTAAAAAGATATTTTAAGTATTTCCTACTAACATTAAGTCCTCCAAATAGGCTCTTTACTCTCATGCTTCTATAATTTTTTTTTTCTCCAGGCTTTTACCACTATTTAGAATGTCCTTTCTCCCATATTTCTGTCTGCTGAGCTCCTCTTTGTCAAACTGTGAAGCCCACGTCAACTGCTGTTACCAGTACAAAGCCTTCTTTGCTCCAACTCCTTGTTCCCAGGCTTAATTAATGGCTTCCTTCTCTGTGTACGTGAAACCATTATAACACTTACCATGTTGAGTTTGTTACTCAAACTTTGTTGTTTGTGAACCTACCTTTCTCCCTATACCATGAGTCTTTTGAGGGGACCAACCATGTCTCTTATCCTTTCACACCCCAAACTCCTCCAAATGTTTGTTGAATTAATAAATCAATGAATGAATAAGTAAATAATCCTATTTGCCTTCCAATATATCAGCATTCTGATCTTTAGCAACACCTGATCCTAGACATTCTTTTGCTTTTACCATAACAATAATGAACACATATATAGTACTTATTATATGCCAGACACTCTCTAAATGCTTTAGGTTAATTAAATCATTTAATCTTCATGATAACTCTATGAGGTTGGGCATTATTACTTAATATTATCCAATTAACAGATGATAGATGTAAGAAATGAAGCACAGAGAGGTTAAGTAGCTTTCCCATAGTCACACAGCTAAGCACTAAGCTGGGACTTTAACTCAAACAGACTAAATCCAAGTCAGCACTCCTACTGTACTGCCCTACTGCTCATGATACTGTGAGAAAGATGTTCTGGCTCACTTTCATGCCATGCAAAACAGACAGTTACAAATGTGTACATCATTTGATAATGCCATTTTTAAAAATCCGACAATTCCAATTGTTGGTGAGGATGTACCATGCTAGAAATACTCACTTGCTGCTGGTGGTAGCGTTAACTGGAACAACGGCTTCTGAAAACTCTTTGGCATTATGTAGTAAGTTTGAAGATACATAATACTTGGGGTTCATCACTTCCATTCTCAGCAATAGCTACTCTAGATAAATCTGTGTCAATGTTCGTTAGTGTAAAATGTATGACTGTTCATGCCAGCCTTGTCTATAATAGCCCAAACATCCCAAATGGACTTCAGGGGTAGAATGGATGAACATATCATGCTAGATCCACACAACAGACTACTACTTAGCAATGAAAATAAATGAACTACAGGTTCACCCAAACACAGGCATAAAAATTCACAAACAAAAGGCTGAGTGAAAAAAGCCAGATACAAATGAATACATAATGTCTGATTTCATTTACAGAAATTCAAAAACTGGCAAAACGTAAACCATACTGTTTATGGATTCATATTTGGATGATAAAATTAAAAATTAGCAAGAGAGTGATTACTACAGAAGTTAGACTAATGGTTCCCCTGGGGAAGGAGAGAATTGCAATCTGGAAAGGGTATAATAGGAACTTTGGGGGCTGGCAAAGGACTATTTCTTGACTAGGTGGTGGTTATACATGTGTTCGCTTTAAAATAATTGGTTAAACTTTAAAGATAGCACTTCTCTGCACGTCAGTTAGATTTCACTATAAATAATGAATTTTTTAAAAAGAGAAATGAAAGGGGTGTGCAGAGAGAGAGGAGAGGAATTTGGGACAACATTAAATATCTCTTGTCCCTTTGTCTTGTCATACTCAAGATCCCAAGTCCTAGGAGACAGCACCGTATTGGGTAAAGACTATGCCATGTGCCTGTAACCGTACCAGGGCAGGGAGAGGGAGGGCTGGGCCACAGTGTGGACCCCCCAGAAGGCATATCAAGGAATTAAAAGGAAGGAAGACTTGGATGCCAGAAGGTCTCAACCCTCAATATCCTGTAGAATATCTAGAACCTTCAGACTTTTTTCTTTACCTATTAAATGAGGGGTAATAGCTCACTCATTATCTCATCTTGATAAGATAGAAGATCGAAAATTTCTCTGAAAATCTGAAAGTTCTGCATAAAACATGGAACACTTTATTCCAAATAGCAGCCCAGAGAGGCCAGCCAAAGATGTGCTACATTTTATTTTATGGTAAGCCTTTGAGAGGGCTAACCCCATTTCTAGAAACAAGGTTGGGTTGTGACCAAGTTGGAAGAACACACTGACTGGAAAATAACTGTGAAAACAAGCAAGAGAATTTTTAAAAACCCGTCTCATTCTTTCTCTCTCTCTCTCCTTAGCACAGAACAATGAAGCTACAGGCTGGTAAGTTTTGGCACTTTCACCGCAGACCAAACTGCAGGAGCACATAGCCTGATGGTGGTGGTTGTTTTGAAAGTTGGAACCTGCTGTAACGTTCATTTCAAAAAGCTTTCAGGACTTTTGCTTGTTTTGTTCTCCCTTTCAACAAGAAAATCAGGGCACAACAAAATTACACAAATTCTTTCATATAAATTATTGACCAGCTTTTAGGGAAACCTTTGTTATGCTACAGTCGTCTGGTACAAATGGACATCCTGGAAGCCGAACAGCAAGAAATCTGCTCCTATCGTCACAACTTTGATACAGGTATCATCCCCTAGTTAGTGGGGACTGGAAGCTTCTCCTTCCGTGTTTTCTATTAAAAGGAAAATGACAACATAGATTCAATAGCCCTCAAATGATGTCAAGATTTGTTTGGGACTTTTTAAAAGTTGGTAATTGTTTCACTTTTTCTTTGTTTCCTCTTCATTTGTTTTGTTCTCTTGTCTTGGGTAAATTCAGCAATCTGGTCGTGTGCAAGAATTAACACCAAGACAAAGTCATTACCCCATTTAGAAGGAATGTGATGAGGAAGAATATAGAAGGTTGGCAGTTTATGAGGCTTATGTTTTTCAGATTGTATCACGGCATAGATAACAACAATCTTCCAACAAATAATATCCCTCATTGAGCAAATAGGTGCAGGTTAAGCATAGAATAGTATTAACAACCTTTAAATGATGACAAGTGTTATTATCAGAAAATCATAGATGTGTTTCAGTGCTGTGGGTTAGTTAGTATTTAAAATTCTTTATTTGTTTGCTTGTATTATAAAAAAATGTATGCACACCGAGGAATTTGAAAGATATAGAAAAAGAAAAAAGCACATATGAGAATAAAAAAATCACCATAACCCTGCTACCCAGATAACCAGTTAATATTGTCATATACTTCACCTCCATAATATTTGCTATTTTCTATTTCAAATTCTGGTCATTTACCTTATCCAATATATTTCACCAGAAGTTTTGAAATATGCCTAAATAAAACATTGGAAAAAGCCCAAATTTGAACACATTAATTCATGCCATTATAAAATTCACAGAGAATTATAGAAATGAAGTCTCTGATCTAGTTTACATTAATAAAAAATCAAACTACAATACTCCTTCTCCTCAATTTCGCATTCTGCTCAGTCTCAGCTAGTAGGTTCTCATTTTAGGCCTAGAAGGATCAGAGCTTTGACTGGCAGTATCCTGAGCTGTCTCTGTCTTCCACTGGAACAGGTAAAGCTCTGCCAGCACCTCCCAATTTTCAAGGCCCCTGGATTCATGTGTTTGGAAAGTGCAGGCCAATTCCCAATCACCCCAGCAATTAACCAAAACAAATGGCCTCTGGGGCAAAGGAGGGGACAGTTGTTGCAATTATTCCCCCCTCTGTTATATGGTGTGCCTTTTAATCTGGTTAATATAGTTTCTGGAAGCAGAGGGGTTTTGTCTTTTGGTTTGTTCTTACAGTATGTATAATTAAATCCATAGATATTTTCCCCTGCGATTTATTCCATTGCTTAAGGTTTTTCTTATTTAATTTTTGCACAAGTTAGAAAATACATGTCAGGGGTGTTGCTAATCATATTCCAGCCCAGATGTTTCCAGTTACTCAGTTCAGTCCTCTCATCACCACCAACACGGGGTTTCAGCTCCCCACCTCCCCAAGCACCCTATCTATCTATCTAATCTATCTATCTATCTATCTATCTATCTATCTATCTAATCTATGTATCTATTTTTTACAGTACTTTGAGTTGCTCTTTTACCCAAACATAATTTCTGAGCAGAAAAATATCTTGTGACATTGCAGGGAGAGGGTGTCCATACCGAGCAGTATGACAGGGACATAACTTGGATGACATAGATGACACACCTCCTGATGGCCAGATAACTGGTGAGGCTCCGCAGGGGCCAACTGCCCCAGCACCTGCTGGAGGAGCCCCGGCTGGGCCCGCTGCTCCGGCGATAGGAGATGCTTACTCTGCGGTCTGGGCAGTTGGCTGATGGACAACCAGGCTCTCCTAGCCACCTGAATGGTGTCCCTCAAAGTGGCCCTTCTTGTCTTCTCACATTCTGGGGAACTGCCTTCCCAGAGTCTTGGGACCTGTCAGGTGACATTCTTGCTTGCTCCTTCTTTCTCCGGTCCATTTCCCAATTCTCGCCTCACGTGCTGAGCAAAGAAACTGCCTATTTCACTATCACTGAATCTTGAAACCGAATCACTAGCCACAGGAAAGCCCTCTCCTTTACAGTGTCATCTTCATACTCCTCTGGGGGAAAGTATTCGCAGGCTAGCCTGTGGGGAGTGCTGTTCCCTCCGGGCACTTGAAATGGGTTAAAGCCTCCCAATGTTGCAAATAAGAAAAAAAAAAAAAGGAAGAAACCCAAAATGAGTTTGTTTTCACATTAAAATAAGTTGGAAAAAAAAAAAAACAACTCACCCATAGAGTGGAGTTGCATTTATATAGGGTTCTTTTCTAAAGTCATCATTAAAAGTACTTTAAATCATCCACAGTAGAGTTTACTTACATTAAACACACTAAAATTTGATATTCATTTTGTAGAATAAATTTAGAAATTAAAGAATAATCTACATGCAGATGTCTAGCCATTCCAGCTATTCTGCCTTTAAAGTAACAATGAAATCGCTAGCAACACATTGTGGAAAAAGTAGAGAATTCTGAAGTGTTCCTGCTTTCCTTCAGGGTTCATTCTATTCCGTTTTGATACTAAACCTGTAACCTTAATCCATGTTAAGAAATGTGTTTGTTGCTCTGAAAATTAAATGAGATGGGGGAGTGGCAGTTTACCAGGAGTTAAATTACCAAATAAGTAAATATGTACCTTCAAATATGTATCTCTCAATAGATAGATAATACATATCCTGCTGTAATCCTACTAACAGAATATATAACTACTGTTAATGTAGTGATGGTTTTCTTTCACATTTTTATACATACATGCACATATCTATGTCTATACCTAAATACACACACACACACACACACACACATTTTGTATATCTTGTAATGAACCTCTTGTAGATAAATATTTTAACACTCCCTAATTATTTCTTAGATTCTTTATCTTTGGAATATGTATGCTTTCTTTGTGACATGTAAATTTAAATTAAAAATTTTGTAGTCCAACTTCAAAATTTTTAAATTTATGGCATTTTTCTTGGTGCATCGTTCTTTAAAAGTCTTTGAATTGCAAAATAAAATATTAACCTGTATGCTTCTATTAATTTATCATATCATGTGTTTTTCCATTCATGTGCTTAACCCTGCTAAGATCTCTTATGGTATAAGCTGTGTGGTAGGAAATCGAACTTTTCCCCTAAAATGTTAGCAGGTTTTGTCACAATAAAACCTGTTCTTTCTCCACTATTTGAAATGTCCCTTATATTATAAATTAAATTCGTATTCTATTTATAGAGGTTTATGGTATTCCAGCAATCTGACTGTTTATTCCTATACCAGGATCACATTGTTTTAATTATCAGAGTTTTATAAGACATTTTATTATCTAGAAACTCTATTTGTTTTTCCTGTGTAAATATTTTCCCCCTACATTGTAAGTTTTTTAACAACAGGATCTATATAATTTAAGTACTATACTTATTGAGCCCATACATGGACACAACAAAATATTAGACAATAAAAATAACTTTTATATGTAAAATATTTTTGGTTTTCAAAGTTTTCTTTATACACTTTTCTTACAAGTTCTTCATATCCCAATTCCCTTACCAGTATAATACATGTTAGACTAAATGGTAAAAAGTGCCTTTATGCCCCAAATTCTGGCATATAGTAGGTCTTTATAGAATTCTCATTGGTTGGTCCACCATTGCCTTTTGTCCTACTTAAGTAAGAAAAGCTGAAAAATAATGAGAACCACTATTTATAGCTAATGACTTAACAATTTGATGAAATGAAGTGTAAAAAAGTTACACCCTAGGCCTAAATAAAATTTGAAATCTCCTAACTAAGACTGCTAGGTGTGTTGTCCTGAACTGTGATTGCCCTGAACAAATATACAGTGAGTATGAGTCTATAAAGCACAACAGAGGCACCATATGAGAGTATTAGCTTCCTACTGCTGCTGTAACAAATGAAAACCAATTTAGTGGCTGAAAACAACACACATTTATTTCCTTATAGTTCTGGAGATCAGATGTCTGAAATCAGTTTCACAGGGATAAAGTCAAGGGCTGTGTACATTGCTGGGGCTCTAGGGGAAAGTCCATTTCCTTCCTTTCCTTCCTTTCTCTAGAGCCGGACTCTTCACATTTCTTAGCACCTGGCCTCTTCCTCCACCTTCGAAGCCAGCAGTGTAGCATCTTGCTTCCATCATCATATTGGCTTCTTCTGTAGTCAAATCTTCCTCTGCCTCCCTCTTATAAGAACACTTATGATTACATTTAGGGCCCACCCCAATAATCTAGAATAATCTCATCTCAAAATCTTTAATTTACATCTGTAAAATCCTTTTTGCATATAAAGTAACATTAATAGCTTTTAGGGTTTAGAACCTGGATATCTTGGAGGGCTACGATTCAGCTTATTACAGTGAGTGGCTCCAGGCCCTCTGAGCCATTGTTTCAATTAATGGGCCAGGAAAATATATTGTTCTCCCAAGGGGGCATCTCCATGCAGGGAGAGCTTCTTCTTCAGTCATTCATAGAATAGGATATGAGCAAGTACTGAGGTTACTAAAATTGACATAGTCCCTGCCTTCAAGGGGATCCACAATTTTTGTTACCGTTATTGTTCTTTAAAAGTTGACTATATAGCTGGGGCAGTGGAATCCATTGATGGTGTTATTTACACAGCAGTCTCAAGTTGTTTAGCCTTCAGAATTTGTTCTTCCCTCTTATTTTTATGTATCTGAGTCCTGCTCTCCTACAACTGTTATTTTATTAGTTGTTGGAGAATGATAACACACACACACACCATTAACCAAAAATATGCATATAAAACAATACATATTAATAAGAGCTATTTCTTAAAAAGTAAGATAAGATAAATAGAAAGGGTCAGAGCAGAGGTGGTGGTACTATTTTACCAGGGTGGTCAGAGAAGGTGTCTTTGATCAAATTATATTTCAGCAAAGGCCAGAGGAAATACAGAGGAGCAAGTCAGATGTCTAGCTCAGGGAAGAGTATTCTAGGCCAGGGATTTTAGCTCAACAAACCTTAGTAAAATAACCTTTATCTTCCATCACTTCTTCCAATATATTTCCTAGTCACTCACAATTTATTGGCCCAAACCCTCTTTCCTTTGTCTAGTCACTTTCCCACAACTTATCACCTTTTATTAAAATGGTATACAAGACTCTAAACACTTCTTTGGGTTTTCTGTTCTGTGAAACCCCTCTTCATGCAAATATATTAACATCAATAAAAAGTGTATGTCTTTTCTCCTGTTATTCTGTCAGTTTAATTCACAGGCCCTGGGAACTGAACCTAAGAGGGTAACAGAAAAGCATTTTCCCTCCTCTACACATGCCATTATTATTATTATTATTATTATTATTGAGTTTATTCCTATTGATTACCTATTGTGTCTAAAGTAACATTCTAAGCACAGTAATGAATTTAATTTTCTTTACAAATGGACAAATTGAAGCAGGAAGGAGTTAAAGCAAGGCTGAGCTGGGGTTTGAATTCAGGTAGCTTGGTTCCAGAGCAGGTTCACACTACATCATTGCCTATCATTTCTACAGACATCCAAGCATTTGTCTTTCCCTAGAATGCTTTTCTCCACCCCTAGGACCATCTTTAAGATGCGGCTTGTGTTGTTTCTCAAATTTGCTGCCTTGAGATTTTCTCCCAACTCCCATGTTCTCCTTCTCTCCAGCCCCATGGCATTTAGTTCTGTTCATTATATTTAGGTGCCTATTTGTCCTTTAGCTCCATGTGTGATAGTCTTATCTGCTCAAAGGGACCAAACATTCTCTGACACCAGGGCCACGTCCCACACTTCCACTGAAGCATCCAAAGGGGCAGGCACACAAAGTGTTCAGGAAATAATTGTGGACTAATGACTACTTTTCATCAATTTGAAGATGCACGCTTCGTTACATTTAACATCTCTGAAATCATTCAATTGATGGTGTGTCAGAGTTAATTGGCAGTATTTTTTTTCTTTCTTAGCAGCCTCACAGATTTGATAAAATATAGTAATTAAAAATCTTGACCTTGCCCCTTTATTTGGTGACTTGATATTATGAGAATTTACTAACCATGGTGGAAGGAAGAGAAATTGGTCTTGCTCTTTTCTGACCACATCAGTGACGGTCCCCAACCTTTTGGGTACCAGGGACTGGTTTCATGGAAGACAATTTTTCCATGGACCGGGTGGGGAGCGGTGGCTTCGGGATGATTCAAGTGCATTACATTTATTGTGCAGTCAGACCTCTCTGCTAATGACAATCTGTATTTGCAGCCTCTTCGCAGCACTAGTATCACCGCCTCAGCTCCACCTCAGATCATCAGGCATTAGATTCTCATAAGGAACATGCAACCTAGGTCCCTCGCATGTGCAGTTTCCAGTAGGGTTCATGCTCCTATGAGAATCTAATGCCACTGCTGATCTGACAGGAGGCGGAGCTTATGCAGTGATGCAAGTGACAGGAAGCAGCTGTAAATACAGATGAAGCTTCCCTCGGTGGCCCACCACTCACCTCCTGCTGTGCAGCCCGGTTCCTAACATGCCATGGACCGGTATCAGTCTGCAGCCTGGGGGTTGAGGACCATAGCTGTACAGAAAGCTCTTTGATATTACTGAATACAAACTCAGTAAAATTCTATTTATTAGGCTATTTATGTGACTTCTGAAATAAAGAAGAAAAAAATTCACATGTAGAAGCCAGTGGTGGAAAAAACTCAGGACTTTTGTTAAACATTCAAGGCCCACGTTACAGACTATAAAAAGAGGAACCCATTGCCCAAATGGGGAATGTTTTTGAAGTACACAGATAATGCTGTCTATAATTTATTTTCTCTGCTGAAAAAAGAAACTCATGCAGGAAACATTTTAAAACCAAGTAAATAAAACAGAGATGCCCACAATTTCCTGTAAGCCTGATTAAAAATAGGAACTCTGCAATCATGAAAGTCGCTCATCTGGCAGCTGCAAGGCCATACCTTGGGAAGCTGAAATCGCTGGCAGCTGCAGAAAGCGGTGCGTGGCAGGTGTTCGTACCTGCCCTTTGGGGGAAGAAAGGCTACATTTTCAGAGGCTTATATGGGCAAATATATAAGCAGCTTCTTAATAATAAAAAGGAGGTGTCAAAAATTATTTAATTTCTCTCCTTCTCATTTTCATCCCCACCCTAGTCTTCCAGTTCTGCCCGATTCATGCTGTCCAAAGTCAATTCCAAATCCTTGCCCCCAAGAGATAAACTGAAGTTCCCACCCTCCAAAAAGAGGGCTGCTAATAAACACCAGAGTTGTACTCTCCCTTCCTTTTCCACACCAAAAATATCACACACCAATGCCGATATTAGCTCTGTTGCTAATATTTATGGCTGTCTTTTTTTATTCCCCCCTGAATTACAGGCACAGGGATTGGATCTTCAAAGCAACGTGCAGGGTTTAAGCTGAGCAGTTCTCATCCAAGTCTATGGGAGGCACACAGCAAGAATCCTGTAATATCTCAGAGGATTTATTCCTTTTTAAGTTCTTTTATAAGAAGCCTTTGCTAAGGGATTTACAAGAACTAAAGATGATTTAGTGATAATGGATGAGAAATGTTGCTGGAAGTGTAAAAGGCAGCTACATTCCCACCAAAAGAATTCCTTATAAATAATGTCATTATGGTACAAAGAATACCAAATGAATTTAATCATTAGCTTCTAATTGAAGGGCTCTGCCAAATTTGCTTCTCCTTGCTACTTTAGCTGTTTTCTGTTCAGTGGGACTCTGTCAAATGTAAACAAAGAGTAGGTGAAGGAGCATGATTAATCACAAAGCCGGTGAGACAAGCCCGGACTGGTCGGTGGTGGGAATTGCATATTACATCCTTTATTTCCCTCTTGCCCCCACACTTTCTCCATTAACTCCCCGAGGGGCCTCCTAATCAATGGGTTTTGGCCAGCTGAAGTCAAATGGAAGCTTATTGAGGGATGCCAGGGCAGGATTCTCTCAAACAAAGCAAGGGCCAAATAATGTTTCCAGATCGAAAGACAGCACTGTCTTTGAATGAGTGTTTTCACTGAAAAAAAAAAAATGTCATTCAATTACATACCACATTTTTAAGGCAAGGATTTATAGCCAAATAAACGTTTCTAGGAATTCTTAAAGAGGGCGTATGTAAACACAGCTTTATATATGAACTCTCATAAAGTTTCAATTACTCAGAAAGTTCATGGCCCAAATTAACAGAATTGTGTAATTAATTAAACATCAAACCCAACTTTTCTCATTGAAACCACTATAACTGAATAGTTTTTATGAATGCATTAACCCTCTTTCATGTCTTAGTATAATAGTAGAGTGACCTCATTTGAATTCTTTCTTTTGATAATTGGAGATCTTCTAGTTATTTAGGTTTATCTTTTTGAACATCAGGTCTATTTCTGCAGAAATAGAGATCTAGAAGGTAAATTGATCCCAAGGAATGCTCTGAAAATTGTTTGAAAATCCATGATATGACTTCTTAATATTTTACCCCCTCTCCTAAAGGAGAGAAATTCCAGTTAGTTGAAGGTCCTGGTTACAACAGACATTGACTACTTATTCATAATTCAACCCTCTTCCACTCACCCAATTCTTGTCCACACAAAACTGCTGTTGAAATTTTTACTTCAGGCTATTCAAATAGACTACATTCCCATAACCATGAATGGGAAAACAAAATCACTCAAATCTACTTTTATGAAGATATAGCACCTCCTGAGTGATTACTATTGTGTGAAATGGCTGAATACTTTCACTTTTTCAAAGCTGAAACCAATGCTGAATGAAGATCCTCTGTTGCTCCACATTTTGCGAGGAGTGGAATGTTTGTTTGTGGAATCTAGACAAGATGGCTGGCTCACTGACAGTTTAGGTGAGAGAACTGTGTGCCAAAGCCATCTGTTTTGTTGCCTCGCCACCAGAAAAAGGGACACTCTCTTACAAGGAACACTCACTACCTCGATATACCCTAAGATGAATACACGTCTTTTAAGGCCTTCGTGTGGAGTTAGACAATAGTCCTTACTGTGTTCTCTGACAATCAAGAATTACTCACTTACAGAGTGAATTCACTCAGGTCTATATGCACACATGGGCTTATCAGGAAATGGCAACATCGAAAATGCGTGGGAAAGTTTAAAGGACCAGTGTTTCTAAAGCAATTCTCTTCAAATCCCTAAGTATGTAGGAAAAAGTTTATGTAACGCTCTATCCTAGAAATTTCCATCTAAAGCCACCACTCTGGATTCTGCGCTACTCCTCCATACTGTGGCCTTGCCAAAGAAGACAGAGTCTATAGAGGTGATCCAGTTAAACAAAAGGGGGTGGGGGGAGAAATAAGCAACCCTCTTATTCCTACTTTTCCCTTTTTCTCAGAACCCAGGATAGTTGAACAGAAGGTCCCTTTTTTTCCTGAGTACAGAAAAAATTCAGGGCTTTCCCAAGCTATCTCACCCATACTACCTACCTCATTTGGTTTCATCTATGTTTGGCTCTAACTTCAGTAAAGATAGAAAAGCCAAATATAACCTTTATTCCCCTTCCTCTTGTGTGGTGGCAGTGATGTAAAATCACCCTTGGAGATCCAAAAGAATTTGGAATTCAAATGGAGTTGTGTTCAGAGAGAAAAGACAGAGAGACAGATATAAGAATGTAAGCAGATCCTATGAAATCATTTACATTTATATAGGACTTTCTGTTTTCAGAGTGCAGGGGAGTTCAAACGTGTAGAGTGCAGATGGAAGATGAGTCACCAAAGGGGTAGACTGTGCTGTTGATCAATGCATTATCACTTCTCTTCTCCAAAGCCAGCCTCCTGTGGAAATGAAGCTTCCTTTGCTAGATGGCAAAATATGTCTTGTTTGTATGGTTTTTTTCCAATTTTTTGTATTGAGATTAAACTTAATATAAAATTTACCATTTTAAAGCACACAGTTCTGTGATTTTGTTTTAGTATATTCACAGTGTTATATAATCTTTACCACTATCTAACTCCATAACATTCCTAATCCCCCCAAAAATAAATCTGTAACTGTTCACAATGACTCCTAATTTTCCCTTCTCTCCCCCATCCCCTGGGAACCCCTAGTTTACTTTCTGTCTCTATAGATTTGCCTCTTCATACAATATGTCACCTTTTATTGTGGCTGGATTCTTTCACTTAGCATAATGTTTTCAAGGTTTATCCATGCTAGCATGTATCAGTACTTCATTCCTTTTCTTGGCTGAATGATGTTCCATTTTGTGGATATATGGCTATATCACATTTTATCCATCCACATTTTAATTTATTCAGTTGATGGACATCAGAATTATTTCCACCTTTTGGATGTTATGGATAAGGATGCTATAAACATTCATGTACTAGCTTCTGATGAACATTTTTTCCCAACTCTCTTGAACATAAGAAGGAGTAGAATTTCTAGGTCATATAGTAATTCTGTGTTTAACTTTTGAGAAACTGCCAAACTATTTTCCATAGCAGTTATACCATTTTATATTTCAATCAACAGTATATAAAGATTCCTGTTTTAGACAGTTTGGGCTGCTATAGCAAATTACCATAGACTGAATGGCTTAAACAACAGAAATTTATTTCTCACAGTTCTGGAGGCTGGAAGTTCAAGATCAGGGTGCCAGCGTGGGGGGATTCTGGTGAGAGCCCTCTTGCAGGTTTCAAACCAAAGACTTCTCCTTGTATCTTCATATGGCAGAAAGAGTGAAGTACAGAGAGATTCCATATGTATTTGGGTCAAATTTTGAACATTCTATCCTATTCCACTGGCCTATTGTACTTGTCTATTCATGTGCCAGTACCACATTATTTTAATTATAGGAGCTTTATGCTATGTTGTAATGTCTGATAGTACTAATCCCCCCTGTGCAGGTGTTCTTTTTCAATGTGCCCTAGTGATTCTTGCATGTTTGTTTTTTCTATATGAACTTTGGTATCAGCTTGTCTATAAAATAGCTTCTTGATATTTTTATTGGAATTGCATTGAATTTATAGATTAGCTCAGGGGGCATAGGCATCTTTTTAATCTTGTCATCTTAGCCAAGAACAGGAAATGGATTTCCAATTGAAGTTGCTTTTGTATCTTTCAGGAGTGTTTCCAAATTGTCCTCTATATAGGTTTTTCCCATTTCTAGTTAAATGTATTCCTAAGCATTTAATCTCCTTCACTGCTATTGTAAATGGGTATTTCTTACAATTATGTCTTCTAACTGTTGTTTTATATATGAGGGCTACTAATTCTGTGGATTAATTTTGTATCTTGCTACTTCACCAAATTATTGAATTGTTTGAATTGGTTTTATTATTGATTCTCTGGGTTTTTAAAGTGTACTATCATATCATCTGCAAATAGGGGTAGTTTTTTTGCATCTTTCCCCATTCTTAGGTCTCTAATTGATCTCTCTTATCTAATTGCATTGGCTAACACATTTAATACAACATTTAATTCTTGTTGCTGATCTTAATGAAAATACCTCTAGCGTTTTCCCATTAAATAGAATACTAGCTTTAGGACCAACATATATATATATATTATCATGTTGATAAAGTATCCCACAATTACTATTTCCCTAAGGGTTTTTATCATGAATGGGTGATGAATTTGTTCAAAGCCTTTCTTAGGATCTATAGAAATAGACATGGATTTTTCCTTAGATTTATTAATATGCTGTATTGTATAAATAGATTTCCTAAAGCTGAGTCAACCTTTCACTCCTTGAATATATCCTTCTTGGTCATATTGTATCATTATATTTAATGTAGTGATAGATTCTGTTTGCTAATATTGTTTGTTGGTTCCCTTAACTTTTGCCATACCTCGATAAAAACTCCATTTAATAAAGTATCTTCCAAATCCCAGCTTGGTTGGAAATTTTTGTTTAGAATTTTTGTATCAATATACATGAATGATGTTTGTCTGTAGTTTTCTTTACATAATCTTTATCTAATATATGCATCAATTTTACACTTGCTTCACAAAGGATTTAAGTATAGTTTCTTTATTTTCAGTTTTAGAATAAATTATAGAACATTAGAACAATCTCTTCTTTGAAGATTTGGTAGAAATCCCTCATGAAACCAACAGGGCATGGTAACTTTTCAGTGTCAACTAGTTCCTTCTTGACTTCATTCGTTTTGTAGAAATTGGTCTGTTTAAGCTTTTTTACTCTAACGGGGTCAAATTTGGTGATCTGTATTTCCCTAAAAAGTTATTCATCTCACCTTTGTTTTCAAGTTTATTTGCCATAGTAATTGGCAAAGTAGTATCTTATAATTGTTTTTAATTTATTCTGCTTTGACAGTTATATCATTCTTGTTATTTCTTTATTGGTATTGTGATGCTCACTCCTTTTTTTCTTGATCAAGAAAAAAAGTAGTAGTTTGTCTATTTTGTTAATTTTTTTCTTTAAAATTTTAATTTGTTAATTAGATCTGTTGTTTTTCTCTTCCTTAGGCGTTCATCTCAGTCCCAGGAGGTGAGGCTGATCCCTGTATCTACGTCCCTATGTTCTTTAGAGTTCTCCTTACTTCTTACTGGCCAATTCCTCATTATCCCAGATCTCTTTTTATAGATAATTCTTTATATTAAACTTTTCTATTCAAATTACTGTGTAGTTTATGTGTCCTGATTAGACTCTGACTGATACATTCGACATCTCTTGGATTTGCTCCCTTCTTGCCACCTGCTTAACTACCAGCTTCCTCCAGCCTGTATCATGTCAGGTCTGGATTACTGCAATGTTCTTGCAATAGCTCATTGATCTCCAAGTCTCCAGTTTAGTACCCATGTAATCTATCCTTCATAATGTCCTCAGATCACCCTGTCTGAAATGCTATTAACCTAATCATGTCACTGTCTAATTTGAAAGCTCTCAATTGGTATACTATCTTAAATACAAAGTTTAAACTCCTAAATGTGGAACATAAGGCCCTTTATGCTCTTATGCTCTGGCCCTTCTTAACTTTCCAACCAAATGTCTTGTCCCCACCTCCCTCCCTTCCATTTGCACTTTAAGCACAATAGATACTTCGAAGTTCCTTGAACAATTGGGTAACTTCACTCTGCTTTTTCAACTGTTGTTAAACTTCTCCCACTGCATGGCATTCTGTCTCCAACTCTTGTCTGTCTAGTACGCACCTACTCATTCATTCTTCAAGACTTAATTCAAGGATACATTCTCATTTCTTTAGATTTATCTCCATCTTCTAGAATGATAAATTTACTCAAAGACAGAAGCCATGTCCTACTTATCTTGAATTTCCAAACTCTTCCCTAAGGTAGCTACTAATAAATATATGTTGAATGTTGGATGAATTTTTACAAATGTATTTAGTCTTGGTACAATGCTGTGAGGGTGAGTCCCTTTCAGATATCTAAGAAATGGATAAGTTATATTGAACACAAGAGGGCATTGTTATTCCAAGACCATTTCTATTGTCCACAAGGTGATATGATGAGGGTATGGAGTTTGAAGTCCTGAGACCAGTTCCTGGCTCCTCTAGATGTTTTGTGAAAACTTTTCTGAGCGTGATACTTTAACTAAAAAACAGATATATTATTACATTTACCTATATGATTTGGGATCCCAACAAAAAACAGAAGGTGTACCCAGCTTGGATTGTGAAGCAAATTAATTACTAGATTCTTTATACAGGTATGGGAAGTTTTAAGAAAATCATCAAAAAATGTCAGGACACTTAAAACTATCAATAGCAAGAAGCTATTACACCTAGAGAAAACTGGAGAAACTGGGAAAAAACAGTGTTCCTGGAGCTTGATGAGAACTGAGGCCAAAGAGAAGCTTCCTGGGAGGAGGTGTGGAGTTAGACATGCAGTTGCTGCCAGACAAAGCACAAAGCAGCAACATTGCAGGGGAAGAAATACTCCGACCTCTTTCTCCTGTCCTCTAATCCCTTGCTGGTGCTTCCGTTTGGCTGCATGCAACTATTAATAGAAGCTAGAGCCCAGGGGAGCCTGGGTGATACAGTCTGGAGAGTCAGCTTCATCCTGCTCCAAGCACAGAGCAGTGTGGAGAGGGCCAGAGAGCAGATGGGGGAGTGCAAGTGAACCACCACCAAAAAACCACCTTATTTATTTATTGTGGGGGTAAAACACATACAAAAGTGACATATCACTTGCAAATTTTATGCAAAAAAGAATATTGCCCAAATGCAACATCAACAGAAAACATCAAATATCCAACAGTTTATTTTTCCTTCCAGAAGGGATGCTTGTGAAAAATATGGAACTCTGGTTATTTGTCTCTAGTCTGTGGTTGGGTAGCTCTTTTGATGAGAGCCTGGTGTTGATGAGGCCATATTAAGAGGTTTTGGCATATGGGTGCCAGAGTTACATGGACACATGCTACAGTCCAGGCTTTAGCCTGATGTCCTGATGTTATTACAAGGAGGCTTGAACACATCCATTGCCACTGTCCCCCAAATAATTTGTAGCAGTGTGTGTCCTCCTATAGGTATATATTAGAGGTGAGATACTCAGGCATTAGAAAGAATATTTCTGCAATATTTTTAAAAAGCTCATAAGCCATTCCTAGTAATTATTCAAAAATCATCCCACCACAAACTTCTATACTTCCCAGAATAAACAATGTTTCACAGAGGATGTCAGAGTAAAATTGTAGAGTATAATTTGAGGAATACCCCAAGATACTCCTCCCAAAAGGATTCGCCCTACTCATTGCCCCACAGTTCTAATGTGAGAATCCCTACAGTTCTCATATTAGTGATCCTCTTTTGGGTTGTTGAAAACAGTGCTAGTAGTCCCATCCTAAAATATCACAAGGTACTTAGGATTAGTGCCAAATTTGTACGCAGCCCTATGGTTTCATTTATCAGGCCAGCTAGATTACTTGTTCACTTCTTCAACAAATATTTATTGAGAGCCTACTCTGTGCCAGGCATATGCTAGGTGCATTTGCACAAACCAAGAACAGCACAATAGCATAGGCCTTGGAAGGGTGGGGGAGGGTGAAGAGCACTCACAAAATGTCTAGAGCTAGAGGCTTTTTCAGAGAGGATACAACATTGTGTGCCTGGTCAATCTATTAATAATTAGGGAGTGAAGGGAGAAAGTTATGGGATTGGAGCAGAGGTAAATAATGTAAGCTCACTTTAGTCTGGCAAAGAGACATGTCTCAAGATATTGCATGAATAATGATACAATTATGTGAGTACTTATGTGCTGAATGGCGTGTTAATATGTTAGATATTTCTGTATCTCTAATTCTTCCCTTACATGGTGGGTATTGTGATGCTCATTCTTTTAATGAGAAAACTGAGGTTCAGAAAGGATGTGATTCACCCATGTCCAAGCAACTGATAGATGGCAAATTCAGGAATCGAATCCAATTCTACCTTCGGAACCTGAACTCTCTCCTCTCTGTAACCCTATCCTTCTGTGGTTTTGAATTAGTAAAACATCTCCTTTACCTGAAACTTAGCTATTTTAAAAAAATTGCCTAGACTTTAGTATCTCTTGAACAGAGAAAATACTGAAGGGGATCTCTCATCTTTACACAAGGCTTATCATACTTTTGCCTTCATCAGTTTTGTTTTCTGAGGAAAAACTAAGAAGACACACTAACAGATTACTCAACAAATGTTTGGTGAATGAATCGCTCTATAATTAAGCAGTTAGAAGTCACGCAACACTTTATAACATGTAAAACACAAGAAGATGTCTCAATTCCTCCCTAAGAGTCATTTCCCATTAAATCTTAATTTTCCACTTGATGAACTACAGACCCTCCCAATATCAACAAAGATTAGGCAGTGTTTCCTTGCCAGGCGGAGGCTTTTCCTTGCTTGCTGTCAAGAAGCAAACTATAACAAATTGGGGCTGGACCAAAGAAAGAAGCCATAAATGAGTAAGTTTGCTCAATGATCTCCTAGCTTTCTTAGCTTGGCACATTCCATGGGGAAACAAAACAAGGCAGCGAAGATGACCAAAGAGTTTCAGGAAGTTATGTCCCCTTTCTTGAAATTTGTCAATGGGGTTAGTTCCCAGGGATGGCCTTTCCCTTAATTACAATTTGGCAGGCTTAGAACTATGAAGTTCCATGGGACAGGTGGGCTTACAGCCAAATGTTGATCCCTTTAGCTGGCTTAATGAAAATTACCAGGACTGTGCCCACCCAGATCACAACAGGCGAGGAACAAAAGGCCCAGGTCAGCTGCTGCTTCTGGACATGTGGCTGCTCCCAAGCCCCTGTTTGTTTCCAGGACATGGCTGATGTGATTCAGGAGCAAGTGTCCACCCAGTGTGAAAGTGATAGAAAGAAAGAGAACATAGTTCCCAGGCAAAACTAGCAAAGCCTAATGAAGCCTCCAAATCATGGAGAAGGACATTGTACTTCTCTGGCCTGGCTGAAACACCATCTCTACTTTAACTCTGAAAAGCAGCCAATAGGTCAAAGGATATCACAATATCCCCACCTGACACATCATGGTGAACATATTTTGGATCTTTCTTGACTCAAGTTAGGGGGAAAAAAGAAACCAGGTGTACTCACTCAAGCCATTTCCCTCCCCTGCCTTCCGTCTGCACCTCATAGTCCCCAGCAGTGGCTGAGTGTTCTTCTTGTCTCTAATTCCCATTGGACAGGCCCACTATGGTTCCAGCTTCTGTATGGTAATGCTGACTGCCAGGTTCCGGTATCACCTCCTCCTCTTTTTGTCCTTGCAGTCCCAGGGGTGGTAGTGCTTCCTCTTGTTGCTAATCTCTGGGTTGCCTCACCAGCTCATTTGGCTTCTCAGCTGTTCCATCACCTGTGTAACCAAGTCCCTGAATCAATCCACTCTGTTGTAAATCCTTAAGGTGGTTCCTGTTTTCCCAATTAGACCTTGATTGCTAGGAATGTATTCTTCCCTTTATTGTGATGGTACTACCCAAAAAGGCAAGACATCAAACACAATTGTAAATCATCTATCTCCAAAGCCAATATTTCTTTCATTCTTCCTGGCTACCAGCCAGACTGAGTTCACATCAAGTGTGTGAGAAATGGCAATGGCACTTAGAGGGCTCTCAAAGAATATCTGTTGGACAAATGGGTCTCTCTGGCATGTTGTGACATCCTGGGTGTTATGTATCCTTGTGGTCAGCTTTCAGCCAGGAGGAAAGTGGTATTATTCAGGGATGAGGGAGGGTGACTTCACCCACCTCTGTGACCTGGGGTAATGGAAGATCTTGGTATACTATAGAATACTCTATAAATAAAGTTACTTAAGGACATGTGTTCATCAGGGCACCATTGTAACATGTGACAGAAACTCAATCAAATTAAAGCACAAAAAAATGTATTGGCTCACATTATTGAAAAGTCCAAAGGTAGCACAAGCTTTAGCTATGGCTGGGTCCAAGGGTTCAAACAATGCCTTCAGGAATCTACTATATCTCTCCCCATATTTCTGATTTGCTTTGCCTTGTGTTGGTTTCATTCTCAAGCACCAATGATTGCAACAGGATCTCCAACATCTTCAAGTCCCCCTCAGTCTCAGAAGAAAGGGCATTTTCTCTCTCCCTAGAACAATCTCTGTGTCCACGGTGATTAGGATCAGAGGCTGTGGGAGGTCAGTCTGAGTGAGGTAGCTGCCTTCATAGCCATCTGTATCAGGGGAACCAGAGTCCCTTGGCTGAAGAAAAAAGGAATGCTGGGCAAGTGACAACAAGAGATGTGAATAGCATGAAGCAGCCAGGCACCAAGGGAAAATATTGGCTTTGAATTAGAAGACTTCAAATTGAATTCTAATTCTATCATCAATTCACTGCGAAAGTCCAGAAAAAGTATTTCTCTTGGTTTCTTCATTTGTAAAATGTGTGGATTGGGCTTGGAACAGTAATTTCTAAGCATTTTAAATCACAAAATTCTCTATTCAAGTAAAGTCTTATGCAAAAGAAACAAAACCTTACCAAAGCTAGTCGAAGAGATAATGAGGGGCCTGGAACTACTTGAAACTTCTATCCCCTGATGGGGCTATTTGAAATTCTTATGGCTCCTCGCAACACAGTTTGAGAAACCTTGAAGTAGCTGATCTCCAGGGCCTTTTCCAGCTTGAGCTTTAGGGAATTCTATGTAGATTGTCCAACCCTCTTTAATCTAATTTTTCTCACTTTCCCTCTATTTATTTTTTGGCTAAAATTATGAACTTTGGCTATGTGTGAGAGGCCACTTAGGAAAAATAATCATTTATTCAAATGCCCAGCCAATTTACTTTGGCCTATTTGGAGCTTGTTTTTCCTGACGGAGAGGGAATAAATTTCTAAAACACACTTTCAAGTTGGGGCTAGAAAAGGTGAGTGTACAAGTGAGGAAAAGTAGGCAACGGAAGTTGCCAAAGCTGAGCTGAGCTGGAAGCTGTGAATTCAAACAACCTCTGTCTCCCCCGTTCATGTTCCCCCTTGGCATCTAGGACCAAGTGTACTCTCTGGAACAGATGGCAGAGGAGGATGTTGTGGGTTTTGGCTTTGCCACTTGTGAAAACTTGCTCTTGGGGAGACACCTTCAGGTCCAATATGAGTGTGTTTGATTGAAATATAGCATCGGGGAGGAGGAAGGTGAGGAGTTGAGCACTTGGCCTCCCTATAGCCAGAAGGCAAGGTAAAAGGAAGAGTTCTTTGATTCAGGCAGCACACTTTGTGAGAAATTAGTGCTGGGGTGATTCCAAAGGAGGCCAGGACATTTGCTTCTCTTTTTCATATAATTGTCTTTTCAGAAAATATCCAAAGGAAGGTGTCAGACATTCTTTGGGGATCTGGAGATAAGTAAGTGATGATGTCTAGCCTGTGGGACTTTACTATCAAATAGGGGAGGCAGGCAATCAATGCATAATACTGTGTGGGAAGGCTGCTATTCAGCTGGTGCACACGGGCTGGTTATGGCTAGCATCTGTTCTGGCTGGTCGGTCCAGGCTTTGCCAACTGTTAAATATTTTAATATCATCCCTGCTCTGTGATGTGCAAGAGTTACAACCAGATATATGTGTACACTCCACAGTAGTAGTATAGAGAAGGAAAAATGACTTCGGGGTAGCTGAGGAGGATTTACAGAGGTGGTGGCATTGGGTGTATGTTCTAATGGAAAAGTAGGACATCACCAAGACGGGAGAGGAGAGGGAAGGGGAATTCTAGAGGACAGAGGGAGCAAGACCGTGCTCTGTGGCCGGAATATGCATGCAGAGATTGGGAAGACAAACATGAGGTTTGGTGTGAACTGAGAATCTGTTGTTAGGGACAGACTACTGATCCAGCTGGAGTGGACTGTGACAGGCCTGTAAACTGCTTATAAGTCTGGCCTTGACCGTGTGAGTATTTGGGAGCCACTGGCTGTGAGCAGCTGAGTGACATGATGAGGCCAGTGTTCGGGAAGTTTCCTTAGGTCTCCAGTGAAGCCGTAAAGGCAGGAAGTAGAAAGACCAGCTAAAATCACTCATGCCCTAGTACCCAACAATTTGCTCAGTCTTCTTTCTGTTTAATTAAAGCTGAGATTTGTTGAGGTTTAATCTGTGCCAAACCTTTGCAAAATGCTTCCTCTCTCATAATCCTCAGCACATTCCTGGATCTCCTTTGACCCCAAGTTAAAGATGAGGAGACTGAGGCTTAAAGAAGAAGCCAAGTCTTGTTCCACTGGGAGGCAGTGTGAGGAGGAAGGAGTGACTCCGAGGCTGGTACAGAGGAAAAGAACATCCAGTGAGTGGTGACCACGTGCTGGTCCCCATCAGACGTGCTTTAAAGTTAATTCTCACAAAACAGTCTGCACTGCAGTTGATAGCAATTACATTTTTCCAGTTGCTCAGGCCAAAACCCTCAGAGTTACCCTCTTTCTCTCACACCCTACATCCAGTCCATCAGGAAATTGTATCAGCTCACTACCTTCAAAATATGTCCAGAATCCAATCACTTCAGTGTTGCCAGCCTGGCCTAGCCCATTCTCCTCTCTCCCCTGAATTCCAGCCATAGCCTTGCAAGGGCATCCTGCCTCTCTCCTGCCCACTACAGACTGTTCTTTGTACAGCAGCCTGGATGATTCATATAGAAACCAGGTCAGATCTCCTAATGCCTCAAATTCTGCAGTGACTCCCACATCGACTGAAGTGAAGTCGATGTGTTTACATCTGTCTCCAGTGACCAAGCTAATCCCACCTCTCTGTGACCTCGTCACCCCCTCTCTTACCCCTCTCCACACTGCTCACGCCACTCCAGCCACATTTACCTCCTGCCTCTTCCTCAAACCCACCAGGCATACCCCTGCCTCAAGACCTATGTTCTCGCTGTTCCCTGGGCCTGGAGCTTCCTCCGGGCATCCCCTCATCTAAGTCTCTCATCTTCCAATATTTGCTCTTGGAGGTTGTGCTGACTAGTCTATTTCATTTTACAACCTGATCCCCCATCACATTGTGAATCTATTCCCCTCAACCTGATCTATGTTTTTTTCTCATAGCAATTTCCACTTTCTAATATAGTATATATTTGCTTATTCATTATGTTTATTGGTTGTCTTTTCTTGCTGGGTTATATGTTCCATGAGGGCAGATATCCTTGTCTGTTTCACTGACAAATTCCAAGTGGTCAGATCAGTGCTGGGCATATAGTAGGTGCTTGATAAATGCTTATTGAATGGTAGAGGGTAGGGATTTAGTAGATATCCAAATAAGTGGTAGAGCCAGGTTTTGGGCTCAGGTTTGCCCGATGGCAAGATCTAGGCTCTTGCCACCACACTTGAGTGGGGAAGAAAAACCAGCAGAAGTGTTGCTGGCCAACAGTGCTGGCAGTGGGATGTCACACTATGTGGGACAACATGGCAGATGCTGCAACAAAGGAGAAAGCAAGCTTTCCTTGCTCAATTTTCTGGCTCTAGGCTCTTTTTTCCTTTTAAATAATAAAACTCATGGCTGAAAAGACACCCTGCATGCATGCGTGCGTGTGTGTGTGTGTGTGTGTGTGTGTGTGTGTGCACGCAGAGCCATTGGCCTTCATCCTAGAGTCTTACCTCATTTGGCAGGCATTTAACAAAGGCAGCATTATTGAATACCGACTAATTATTTGGCAACAGAGGGAGAGACCAAGAGATGGATGGGTACAGCACACACCTGACAGGATGAAATGTTAGTCATCCACAGATGTTTTTCAGGAGGAGCAGCCAAGGAGTGCTGCTTTAGGAACGCTTTGTAGGAACGCTTTATTTCCTAAAAGGTTTCTGACCTTGCAAAGTGAGGCTGACTCTGTAGGAGAGAGCCTGAGAGCTGGGCAGTTCCGCCTCGACTCCCCTGGAACTGCCGCCCAGAACCTTGTCCTGCCACTAGGGTTTGGAGCTAGGACCAAGTTAGCTGCTCCTCATACTCCAGATTTCCACTGGTCAATACCCAGGACTGGCCCCAAGCACTGAGAGAAAGCCACTGTCCCAGCAACACTGTGTAGAAAGAAGGCTGGGTTGGGAGAAGGCAGAGAACAAACACAGAAAAGTCAAGACCAGTCCTCACCCTGGCCAAGGTAGTTAGATTCTTTACTAACTTTATGCTTACTCTAATTGTTAGGGTTCTGATGAAAGCTGAGTAAGGAATGCTTTGCTCAGCACAGTTCACAATTGCAAAAGTTGTGGAAACAACCCAGGTGCCCATCAATACATGAGTGGATTAACAAA
>VBSM01003204.1:52611380-52654801 GCA_008086735.1 Cheirogaleus medius | reverse complement strand
GGTCTCGCTCTTGCTCAGGCTGGTCTCAAACTCCTAAGCTCAAGCGATCCTCCTACCTCTGCCTCCCAGAGTGCTAGGATTAAGGTGTGGGCCACCACTCCCAGCCTGGATAAGCTCCTGCTACAAAAGAAACTAAATCTATTTTGCACAGAAATCAAATGATTACTTCCCAAAACTTTCAAAATTACTAGACTGACAACCACCAAAGATGATATCAAAATGTGATCAACTGTGAAATTTATTTTCTTATAAAGTAGCTGCTTTACCATGGTTTCTTTCACAGAAGAAATATACAAATATCCCCCCCACTTTCCAAGTCACTTGCACTGATGTGCAGAATAGCACAGGGGTCTATTAAGTCCTAAGTCTGTTTTGGTCTCCATACTTGCCCGATATTTGACTTACTTTGCCACTTGAAATTTGCATCTTCTGTGTCATAAAACATTTCTATAAGATACCATCATGGTCTTACGATTGCTTTTTCACATTTCTTCCTTACAAATGCTAATCATGCCTGCCTTATAGTCCACAATGATTTTGGACATCCTCTAAACCAGTGGTTTTTGAGCTTCAGTTAGCATCAGAGTCACCTAAGGGCTGATTAAAAAACAGATCACTGGGTCCACCCTCAAGGCTTCTGATTCAAGAAGCCTTGGGTGGAGCTTGCAAATTTGCATTCCTGACAATTCCCCAGTAAAGCTGATAGTGCTGGCTCTAGGATCTCACTTTGAGAACCTCTGTTCTGTGTTTTCTATTTTGATTGCTTCTTGAAGAAAAGACACAAAAACCGGTTGATATAGAACTGAAACCGTACAGGCTGAAGCAAAGAGGGTATTTATTGGCTCAGATCAGTGAAAAGCCTTAAGATGGTCTGACTTCAGGCAGGGCATGATCCTCAAGCTCAAGAGTTTCTCTCTATAACTCTGGCCTCTGCTTCCTCTCTGTTTGCTCCATCCTCAAATTGACTCTCAGATCCTGGTGGCAAGATGAACAAGTACCAGTTTCTCCCACAGGCCAAAGTCTTTTTAGGAAGCCTAGGGTTACGACGGCTCGAGAAACACAGTCTGGGTGGGTCATCACCTGTGATCAAGAATAGAGAAGAAGGACAAGGGGTGGACCAACCCACAGTCTATTAACTGTAACAGCTCTTACTATTTCACCATAGGAGAAAGAAGAGAGTTTGTGACAATATAATAATGGCACAGAACTATTTTTATTATCAAAGCTTTTCATTCTCCAAACCCAACTCCATTCAACTAAGAAAATGCCACTAAGACAATTTCCCTTGGGGGTTCTCACATAACCTTTATCTTTTTTGTCATCATTGCATGTGAAGTTTTTACTGGTGGGGCTTCATGGCAGAACCTGTCATGTTAGTGGGAGAATTTGCAAAGCGAGGGAGAAATTGTAGCTATCATTTCCCCAGATCCACAGTAACTTTTTCAAAGAATCCTTTCCTTCTGCTGTAAAACACCTGCCTAGCTACAGAGTTGAATAGGAGACTCTGAAGAGACATAATGCTATTTTAAGTGCCATTTTTAGTCCTGTAGAGTTTTCATTTAGTTCTTCATGTAATAGGAACATGTACAAAAGCAATTAAACTAGAACAAAGCAGAAAATAACAGCAGGCAACTTGCTGCCTTCAGTTACAGCGCTCCCAATCCAGAACACTGTCAGTCACCGGTGGGACTTGCAGAATTAAACTCCTTGGGAGAATTTTTTTTTTTTGGCTGAGTCAGCATCCAAATATAGGAATCTTTCTGAAGGATTGCAAGTTTCTCAGAGGGCTATGCTGGAGGCAAGGAGTAGATTGATTTTTTAAAGTCCATCCAGGAACAAAGAATTATTGCAAAATGTTACTTTCTGAGCTATGGTCTGGAAAAAATCATTTCTGGGTCCTGACACTTGCCTCCCTCTTTGAGCCCCCGGACTGCATCTTTATTTCACTGGGCTAACCCATCATAGTAATCGTGTTCCTAGAAGGATATAAGCTAAAGGATGTGTTGGGATTGCATTTTAGTTGAGTTAGGATGTAATTAACAGGGACTCACTTAAGCATTAAGGGGATATGTTGGAAAGATACTGGAGATTAACAGAATCAAAGGGAGAGAAATTGCTGGACCTTATAAATTTGCTACTGCCAAGGCTCACTCACTTGTTCTCTCTCTCTATCTCTCCCTCTCTGTCTCTCCATGTCTCTACTATGCTTAGTTCTGCTTGGCTTCATTCTCTTTTGCTGGAAACAGATTTTCACATATGGTGGAAGATGGTTCCCAACCATTCCTGATTCATGTCCTCCAATTTCTATGACCCAAAAGGCAAGACACTCTATCCCTCTCCAGATGGGGACAAACCCCAGAGAAAAAGGAATCCACAAAGGAGATGAGAGAGGGGTGACCTGAGAATAGGAGAAGACCCAACAGAGAGCTATGGCCACAGAAATCAGAGCAGGATGGAGTTTCAAGGAGGAGGCAATGGTCAAAAACATCCGACACCACAGAGTGATCAAGCAGAATGTGAAGGGAGCATTCCTGACAAAGTTCATGGCACTCACAAAAAATTAATGTCAAGTTTATCTAAGGACATTGTATGCGGATATATAAATAAGCATATCACAGTGTTTTTCTTGAATATTAGTGCCCAAATGCTGTCAGTGGGTACGTTAGTTTGGACAACTTCCCATAAATTTGTGGCTCCATGTAAAGATAGTTTTACTTAGTTAAAAATGGACAAGTTGTTGGGACAAATCTGTTTCAGAAAAGCACAACTGGCCACCATAGACCCATGAGTGCAATAACTCATGGACCTTGAATTACATTTTAATAAATTGATGAGGGCTGAGTTTCAAGACAGGCTATTCTCTTATTAGAGCTGTGACTCATGATGAGGTCAGGGTCGCATGGTTTCCATCAGAAAACAAGGGGCCGGGCGCGGTGGCTCACGCCTGTAATCCTAGCACTCTGGGAGGCCGAGGCGGGTGGATAGCTCAAGGTCAGGAGTTCGAAACCAGCCTGACCAAGAGCGAGACCCCGTCTCTAAAAAAAAAAAAAAAAAAAGAAAACAAACAAAAAAAAAGCTAAGGGGAGAAGCACTCTGTTTTACTTACACAGACTGGTAGGGCAGACCTGCAGAGCTGACCGCCGGCCGAGAGCTGGAAAGATAACTGTGTGGAAGTCACTGGGCTGAGTTAGCTACTGCGACTTTTTCCTACGGAAGGACGAGCTGGAAACGCTTCCACTTCCCTGAGCAGAAGGGAAGAAGCAGAGGCCCTGTGCACAGCCAGCACAGGAAGGGCTAGGCTGGGTTTTTCTGGTGGGCTAGATGGGCAAGAGGCACTGTCTAGAAGGTAGTGGGAGCCGGAAAGGGCCGGAACAGCAGCAGCACAAGCTGCTCCACGTAGAACAGGTGTGGAAGTCACTATCCCTTTGTTCATTGCTTGCTAGGTACAGGCAGCCTTAGCTCCGCAGATATAATGCTTAACAAGAAACTGACAGAAGGCCCTATTTTTGAGTGGAGCAAAGGTGTAGCCTTGTGCATAGGAATGTGGTCTCAGCAGGAGGGGTAGGAATTGCAAGGGCATTATGTTTCAAAATGAAGAGTCTGTTAGAGGAATACAGACAAAGGATCGTGCATTTGAGGGTGGCTGGTGGGAGAGGACACACCCTCCCCAAAGTCTCAGTATAATATCCTGTCATTCTAGAGAAAAGATCAATATCAACAATTGTCAAGAATGGGGAAAAACTGTCAAAGGTAGAGTAAGCCAGGCATGTAAAACGTGAAATGAATCGCCACCCTCTGCAGGGGGGAAAATTTCTAAATTGTCATCACAATAGAAAATAAAAATAAAGCCTGTGAATGTCACAGAGAGAGAATGTCATGGAGAGACCTAACTCACCCCAGTGTAAGGTTTCTGCCTGCTTCTCCTACTTACCTGTTTTGACTACTTATACATATTTTCTTGCTACAATTATGTTATTGGTGTGCAACAGGTTGGAGAGCTCAGAGCCAGGGCTCAGAGTCCTGTAAGGGACTGGGCTATCCAGTAACACTTGCTTGGTTATTTTTGTGGTTTTATAGACAGACTTACCCTGGGATGAGTCCTGGCTCTGCCATTTACTGGCTGTGACTTTGGGCAAGTTACTTAACCTCTGTAAAACATAACTCAGGAATCCTGGAAAATGATGATTATGTGAGACAATATAAAGTGCTATGCACAGCACTGGAACTTAGCAGGTGCTGAAAATGGTAGCAATTCATAGCTACCATTTTGGTCTTGTTTTATTATTAAATTACATTCCCTACCTTTGAACAGCTCACAGTCTAATGGGAAAAGCAGACGTGTATGACTCACTCAGATATAACAGAACAGTTCTGTAAGTATATGTTGTAGTTATTTTCAGGTTTAAGATTGCTTTTGTATGGTCAGTTACCTCTGGAAGTTTTTGTCCAGATAGTGACAGCATTTGCAAAAATTCCAGGGAAAACTTACAAAGACTCTCATCAATCTAGAAAAGTGTTCTGGATTTTAGAACATATCAAGATCTTTGTGTGATAGGAAAAGGCACAAAAGACCTAGAGATGCTAGCACTTTCAGGCAACTTGAATTTCAATGTTGGCTGCACTAGGGAAACTTTTACAATTCCAGTACCCATTCAACAAAGATGCCAAGACAATTTAATGGAGAAAAGACAATTTTTCAACACATGGTTCTGAAACAATTGAATATCCATATGAAAAAAACTTCATAACATACACAAAAATGAACTCAAAATGGATCATAGACCTACATATAAGAGCTAAAACCATAGTACTTCTGAAAGAAAACATAGGAGAAGGCCTTCATGACTTTAGTTAGCCAAAAAGTTCTTAAATATGATACAAAAGCACAAAATACAACATACACATTTTGTATTTTATCAAAATTTAAAATGTTTATTTTTCATTAAAACACCAATGAAAAAACGAAAAGGTCAGTCACAGACTGGGAGAAAACATTTGCAAATCATATATCTGACAAAAGACTTGTTGCTGGAATGTATAAAGAACTCTTAACAACTCAGTAATAAGAAGACAAACAATCCAATTTTAAAAGGGGCAAAAGATTTGAATAGATATTTCACCAAACACAATAAACAAATGGCTAATTTGCACTTCAAAAGATATTTGATATCATTAGTTGTTAGGTAAATACAAATTAACACCACAAAAACATAACACAGAACTACATTGTCACTAGAATGGCTAAAATTAGAAACCCCCGACAACACCAACTATGGCAAGGATATGGAGAAAATAGAACCCTCAGTCATGGCTGGTGGGAATGTAAAATGGTACAAATTGGAAAACAGTTTGGCTGTTTCTTAAAAAGTTAAACATAAACTTACCATATGACTCAACAATTCTGCTCCTAGAAATGTACCCAAGAGAAGTATAAACACATTTCCACACAAAAGCATGTTACGTTAATGTTCATAGCAGCATTATTTATTCATAATAGCACCAAACTGGAAACAACCCAAATGCCCAACTGCTGAATAGAGAAACAATATGTAGCATATCCAGACAGTGAAATACTGTTCAACAATAAAAAGGAACGTACTATAACATGGGTACACCCCAACAATATTATGAGATGTGAAAGAAGCAAATGCAAAAGACTACATATGTTATGATTCTATTTATATGAATTTCTACAGAAGATATATTGATAGAGATAGGAAGAAGAAGATCAGTGGCTCTCTGGGGCCTAGGTAGGAGAAAGGATCGACTGCAAACTGGCAAGAGGGAAACTTTTGGGATGCTAGAAGTGTGCTAACGCTAGGTTGTGCAGATATCTGCACTCGCATGTTTATTGCAGCACTATGCACAATAGCCAAGATATGGAATCAATCTAAGTGTTTATCAACAAACGAATGGATAAAGAAAATGTGTATATACACAATAGAATACTATTCAGCCACAAAAGAGAATGAAATCCTGTCGTTTGCAGCAACATGGATGGAACTGGAGAACATTATGTTAAGTGAAATAAGCCAAGCACAGAAAAACAAATACCACATGTTCTCATTCATATGTGGGAGCCAAAAAAGTGGATCTCATGGAGGTAGAGAGTTGATTGGTAGTTACCAGTGACTGGGAAGGGTAGGGGGGAGGATAGATGAAAAGAGGTTGTTAATGGGTGCAAAAATATAGGTAGATAGAAGGAATAAAATCTAGTGTTAGTACAGTCGGGTGACTATAGTTAACAATAATGTATAGTTCAAAATGCCTAAAAGAGAAGAATTGGAATGTTCCCAGCATAAAGAAAAAATAAATGTTTGAGGTGATGGATATCCCAATTATCCTGAGTTGATAATTTGGGGGTACATCATTTGCATGTACCCCCAAAATATATACAACTGTTATGTATCAATAATAAAATAAAGCTAGATTGTGGTGATGGCTGCCTAATTCTTTAAATATATATTTTTAAAATAATTGAATTTACAATTATAATGGGTGAATTTTATGCTGTGTAAAGTAGACCTCGATATAGCTGTTTTTAAAAATCCTACTGTCTAGGCTTCCCTCCAGATCCACAACATTAGAATTTGGGGGGCTGTGACCCAGGCATCAGCATTTTTTAACGCTCCTCCAGTTATTCCAATGGTAAGCCAATGAGACTCACTGAGGTTCTGGTTAGACATATAGATGGAGAATTGTGGACATATGGATTGTGACTGCAGCCATGGAGATGGCAGAGATTTTTGAGGGAGAATAAGACCAAGATTCTAGCTCTGGGAAAATCTTATGTTAAAGCATCCTATAGAGAATGTTGGGCATTCATAGGTGACAGATAGAAACATCTACAAGATTTGGATGAAGTTCCAGAAAATGTGATCCCATTAAGACCAAATAAAAAGGTGTCATCCATAAAAAAAAGAAAAGCATGGATTTGAATCATATCTCCACAACTCACTGGCTGTGTAACTTGGAGCATATTATTTAATCTTTCTGAACATTATTTTCTTTGTTTATTAAATTGATTAATTAATTAATAATACCTTGTTAATTGTTTTGAGGCTAAAATGAGCTGATGAATATAGAAGAATGCTGAATAGCATTAAGCTGAAAAATTATCTAGAATCTAGAATAGGGATTACAGTCATATGATGTGAGCCCAAGACTTGGAAGTCAGCCATGGGCTTGTCAAGAGACCTTGAGCACCAGACATTCTTATAGTAGAGAACCCTCTGAGGCTAAGTTCCAGGGTATGTAAGATTACTTTGACTTATGTCAGTTTGGGACAATATAATAGTCACCCAAAGAGCATGTCAACAGAATCAGATTTCAAACACTAACAGCCTGAACTATTAAAAAGTTTTCTTTTGATTAAAAATATCTTGATATCATCAGTAATTTGCAGTTGTTTTGCAATTGGTGATAGAGTCAGATAGTTGAGGTTCTAAAATCTCAAAACCCTCAGCTCAGCCTCTCTCAGCTGCTGTAAAGATACACAAAATTTCTTGTATCAATCAGGGTGTATTCATCTGCAAATAACAGAATACTTGATTTTTATTGTCTCAAGTTGTGTTTATTTTTTATTTTAACAGGTAATCTGGAAGTAGGCATTCCAAGTTTGTTTTGGAAATTCAGTGGTGTTATCAAAAACCCAAGCTCTTTACATTCTTAAACTTTGTCTTTTATTCCCAGTCTGTGGGCAACATTTCTCATCATGGTAAGAAAACGCGGGCAGATCTTCAAGCAACTCATTCTCACATCATAGCACCCCAAGCAGACAGCTAGGGGGCAGCCACAAAAAAAGATTTTCTCTTTGCATGCTTCTCTTTTATTAGGAAGGAATGAAAACTCTTTCCCAGAAGTCTCAAGAAGACTTTTCTTTTTATCACCTTAGCTGAAATTGGGTCAAGTGCCTACTCTGTTAGGAAGGAAGAAGGAAGAATGGTCATTGGGGAGGCATCCAAAAGCATCTGCCATATTACTTCTCTTCATATGGTGTTTTACAGCCATGCATATGTAGCAGACAGTGTTCTTAATTACAAGCAACAGAAAATGTCCCTGGCTAATTTAACCAGAAAATGACTTTATTCACAGGATTTTGAGTAATTCAGAGTTGTCAGGATGTCTGAAGAATGAAGCTTGGGGTTGAGCTGCCAGAAAAAATGTCCAAACCCATGCCTGAAAGCTATTCTAACGAAGAAGCCCCTATGTCTGTCAGTCACCACACACTCGGTATACAGTTGGCACCGTTGCTGTTTCTCTAATGAGAACTTGATCTTGTTTCACCATTCCTGCCAAAGCTATCAAAGAGCGAGAGTGAGTGTGTTCCCTGACCCTTGCCTGTTGTATCACTAGCTCCCAAGTCTAAGTGTACCATGAGAGCATCTGATGAGTAGAGCCTGGGTCATAGGATTTTGCCTGGCTGCAAGGGAGTCCGGGAGGGTGACTAGCTGGCAGTTTTGGTGCTTCTCAAGACGCATAAAGTGAAGAACTCCCAACTTAGATAGAGGCTTAGAGACTAGGGAGCTATAGTGAATGACACATGGCCACTACAATGTTAATTATCTCAATTGATTCTCAATCCTTCTGCAAGTTATCCTCATTATATGGAAAAGGAAACTGAGGCTCAGAGATCTTTACCATGTGCCATAATATAAGCTCTACAGAAATAACCACACAAGTAAGAAGCAATAGATATCCAATGATGTTCATTGTGCATTATTACAGTAAATTAATTGAAAACAAAACAGATGCTCAACATTAGATATTTGCTAAATAAATTGTGATATCTTTACACACTGGAACACTGTATAACCTTTCACAAAATGAGCTAGATTTATGTGTGCTGATAGGAAAAGACATGTAAGATGTATTGTTGAGTGGAAAAAATACAAATTTCTAAACAACATAGATAGCATAATTCCACAACAGTTTTAAGAAACCCCAATTTTATATAGATTTGGATATATTATGTATATTACGTGTATAGATGGTACCAGACTTAACAATCGTTTAACTTAAAATTTTTCAGCTTTATCATGGTGTCCACACAATCTTTCTGTTTTTCACTTTCAGTATAGTATTTAATAAATTATATGAATTATCCAATAGTTTATTTAAAAATATGTTATGTGTTAGATGATTTTGTCCAACTGTAGACTAATGTAAGTGTTTTGGGCATTTTAATGTATAACAGGCTAACCTGTGATGTTTGGTAGTTTAGGTGTATTAAATGCACTTGAAACTTTTGATATTTTCAATCTTATGATGGATTTATCAGGATATAACCCCACTGTAAGTTGAGGAGCATCTGTATATTATATATATATACACACAGCCATATATACCAAACTGTTAATAGTGGTTTTCTCATGGGGGTGAGAATAAGAATTCTCACTTTTTTCTCTTATATATATTCACATTTTAAAAAATGTTCTACAATAAATATGTATTATTTTGTAAGCAGCAAAACATTCAGTAAATTCAATTTTAATTGAACCAAACTGATCATGCATAAAGGTAAATCATCTATAATTCAACTGTAAAGGCAAGGGTCCCAGTTATTTAGGGGATGAAAATGGGGGAGGGGCCTTGTCCCTCACACTTAAAGGCACTTTTGCCTGTAAGACTGAGATATTGATAAAAACATTAATGAGTCACTCAAAAAATATGGTGAGTGGGAGAAGAAAAAGGTAGGGAGCTCAGCTCTCCTTGAGAGGCTGGGCTAGCAGCAGCTGGACCAGAGGGGTTGCCTTTTACTGAAGTTGAGGGAGGTCATGGAATAATAAGAAAGTTCCAGGGGGCAGGATAATCAGGAACAAATGCTTGGTCATAGATTAGGAGAGGATCCACTGGGCAGAGATATGGTCAGGCAGAGGGAGTAAGACCAGTGCAGTAGGGTAAAGAGGCTAAACACTGGCCAGAAACTGGGTAGGAGAAGCCTGGGAGGCAGAAACTGGGCCAGGCTCAGGTAGCACCAGGCTCTATTGTCAAGCACAACTTGAACAGGAAGCAGCAAATTACAATGTAGAATTTTTTTTAATAGTAAATTTTTCTGATACAACTTGTTATTGATGAAAACTGTTTATAGCTACAGAAATCCCATTCCAGTACCACTAAGGGTACAATTAAACACACAAACACTGGAAGAGAGGTAGTATAGCTTAGTGGAAAGAATGTGGACTTGGTGATTCGGGTGGTATAGATAAAGGGTTGATCCTGGACGTCTCCAGAGGAGTCTCTAATCAAATAGTTTGGCTTTTGGCAAATTCCCTTGGGAGAAATGACTTCAGTATTGATGGAGACATCCCAACCTGGGCTTCACTCTGCTTTGTGGTGGCCTGGATTTCAGTTGTAGGAATTGTGGGGTAGTAGGACTACACTGTGCTCTAACTTTGAAATTCTCAGGCATTTGCTATAAAATAACAAAGGAAGGATGGGTACAATGAGCAGATTCCAGTTTGTGCTGTAAGTCCTGTTGATGACAACGTGGGAGACTCTTCAGCAAGAGTCTTCTTAGTAAGTCAGAATGCCTGACTCATACTGAACATGGGAGGACAATTAGGAAGAAGACTCGTGGATGAAGGGTCCTCTACATTGTCATACTTCCACATGACATGATGAGTCTTGATGTTGGCAGCTTGCTCTCCACCCTCCCTGCCACATGTGTGATGTCTATCAATGCAGGTATCACAAATAACCAGTGAGAAGCTGGGATTGCAGAGGCAGGTCTAGAAAGATCATTTGAGCCAATTAAGGAGAAGTGTTTCTCGTGAAATGTTCCTTCAACATCCATGTGGATTTTTGGCTAAGTCTCCTTGGTCATTTTCCATGCTGAAGACATGACTTTGGTGCACAGCATATAGAACAATCTAGCATATAGCTTTCCAATATCAAAGCAACTCTAAACCCTAGACATAGCTCCTCCAAAGACTTCAGATGAACAATTTTTAGATATTCTATCTGTAGTCTGTCCAAAATATTACAGTTGTAAAGCAAAGATATAAATGTCATCAATCCCTGGAGGCATTACAGCACAGCACTCTAGAGTGCAAGTTCAGGAGCCAAACTGCCTAGGATTGGATCTTGACTCTATCACTGGGGCAAGCTATTTAACTTCTTTGTGCCTCAGTGTTTTCATCTTTAAATTTGGTCACAGTTATAGTACCTATATCATACGGATGTTGTTAGGACAAAATTAGTTAATTTTCTTTTTTCATAAAAGGGTATATAGAATAATGCCTAGTATATAGTAAGTGCTTGATGAATGACAAGCATTGTTATTATTCAAGAATCCTGTCAGCCACTTGTAGGACCTCATAGGGTGGAAATGGATGATGTCATCTTTATCCTTGAGCATTATTGTATGATGCTCATTATGGTAGATTATGGTAGGATGCTCAGCTTTGTAGATAGAGGAATGTGATCTCCTTAGTGCAAACACATTTAAATGAGCCCAACGGATCATCCCATATGAACCAAACTCACAAACTGACAAAAGAGTTTATTGCCCCTATACCAATGTGTTTATTTATTGTAAGGTTTAGAACAGGCAAGGAGGCCACAAAATCTTCATATCAGCACATCAGTGTATCTTTCCCTAGTATGAAAATCTACAAGGGAAGTCAAGCTGTCATTTCAAGGTTACTTGGAGAGCGTGGAAGTAGAGCTAGTAACCTTATGCTGTACAGATTTAATGTGTTTATCTTCACTATGCAAATATCAGGTATTACCTATATTACAAAAGAAAAAGAATGTTCCAGTCCTGTAGTCAGGAAACTCTCTCTTGTGAACAGTGCTGAAAAATTCTGACTTGTTTATTTTCTTTTTCTCTAGCTTTATGCAGAATGTCCCATTGCAATACTATACTTTCTTATTGTGAGAATATAAAGGGAGGAAGTATCAAACACTTTAGATAAGCTTTACTTCTGAAACTACATTTGAGTCAGACCCTGGGTCTATCTAAAACTTTTTAGACATTTGAGCTTCAGATGAGTTTCTTTCAAACTGACCTAAGGCAGAGTGAAATTTTCAGCCCATTGAATGAGGAGGTTAAGCTTTTAATATATAGTAAAATGAAGAGATCTATGTTTACTTGAACTCTTCTAAAGCACAGCCCTTTATCTAGTTGAAAAATATTTTATAAGCCACTTGATGTCAGTGTGGGAGGTGGTAGGGGGAGATCCCCCACCAAAGGACATGTTCAGGCAACAATAGATGGCCAGAGGGGCCACCACATTCTAAGAACTACAGTTCTATTAATTACAGGGCTTTCATTTCACAAAGGTGGAAGCAGAGTTCAGACAAATGAGCACAATGCTAAGGACAGGAAGAGAAGGATGACCTGGTTACTTGGAGAGGTAACCGGGAAAAATGGACTTGTTGGATGCAGATGTTTGAGGCGGTTTGCTACAGTGAGGGGTGGGGATATGGAGTGAAAACATTCTCATCTATTTCCCATGTGCAATCTTCAGTGAAGCCTGACCTCTAAATCATAAAATATGCACTGTGACCCTGGCAAGGGACAAAGGACTGCAATGATGTGCCTAAACCCACACAGATTAGAGGACTGCCATGAATCTGGGCTTCACACAGAAGGAGCAATGGGGTTAAAAGTGCTCTCTTCCTTGAAGGGTCCTCAGAAGTCCTTCTCTCTTTTGGATTCATTCTTTTGTTTTGCTTTTCCCTCCCTCCTGTCTGAGTTTGTTTTCTGCTGCTATAAAAGAATACCATGGACTGGGTAATTTACAAAGAAAAGAGATTTATTTGGCTCATGGTTCTGAAGGTTGGAATTCCAAGATTAAGGGGATGCGTCTGGTGAGAAACTTCCTGCTGCATCATGACAGGCCGGAAGGCATCACATGGCAAGAGGGCAAGAGCAGGCGAGAACATGTGCAACAGAGAGAAAAAGGGGGCCAAACTTCTGAGATAACTAACCCACTCTCCTAATAACAGTATGAATCCATTCATGAGGGTAGAGAGCCTTCATGGCCTAATCACCTTTTAAAAGTCCCACCTCTTATTACCATCACAATGGCAATTAAATTTCAGCAAGTGTTTTGGAGAAGACATTCAAACTGTAGCACCTCCCATCTTTCCCCTTCCTCTATCCTCCTTCCTTCCTTTCCTTCCATTTTCCTTCCCTGCCCTTCCCTTTTCCTCTCTTACTTCCCATTTGGTGGATACAACAGGTGGACTCAACGTCTCCTTCAATCAGGGTAGAAGTCTCTCATCCCTCTCTTGGAGGAAGATGAACTAAAGTGGACTCTCAGGAAAACCATGGAGCACACTGCTTATGCCTGCTTCTGGTCTAACATTGTAACTAGAGAGGCAGCAGGAGTCCTTGAGACTCCTGTGTGTTTTATTTTCTAAGGGAGAAAACTATATAAGGATTTAATTACCCATAAGCCTTTTTGATGTTATGCATTTCCCCTGGGAGCTGGGAGGGAGGTGGTAAGGGAACAAAAATTGGTTGGTGATGCAGTGGTTTAGATCTTAGCACTTTTCCCCCCTCTATCCAAGTTCTGTGGACACAAACACCTCTGGAGTTCCAATTTCTCCAAAAATGGTACTTTTTGGTGGGTAGTTACATATGATAGCTATACATGACTTTGACTTCTAGATTATTTCTCTGCCACCCATCCTTCTTCAACAGGAATAAGGCCACCATGCTACTTCAATTATTTCTGATTTTCTAGAGTCAATCTCTCTCTCTCTCTCTCTCTCTCTCATAATCTAAACACCCATCCAATTTCAGAGGAATCCCTGCAAAGCCACACCTCCCCCAATGGAAAGACCCCAGCAAGTGGGGCTCTCACTAGACCCTGAGCAGGAAGAGGATTACTCAGAGGGGCAGGCAGGGCAGGAACAAGCTGCAGAGCCAGCAGCGCCCTTCCTGACTGTGCCTGTGCACGGCTGTGCCTGTGCCTGCAGTGCCAATCACCCAGCTTCTCTGGATCACTGCCTATTTTTTGAGCCCCATTCTCCGCCCTTCCCAAGAATTTTTGTAAGCTAAGTTAATAGCTTTCCCATAAATTCCTTTTTAAATTAATTAATTAATTTGTGGTGAGGTTCATTAGAATTGGTTTCTGTTGTTTGCAGCCAAGAACTTTGAATGATACATTCTCATTCTCTCTCCTGTTTAAAAAAAATATGCCTCTCCCTCTCTCTCTCTCTCTTTCTCAAGGTGATTCACACAAACACACAACTGCAACAAAGAATAAGTGAAAGAAAATCATAGTAAAGGGTAAAACTATGGTAAGAGATATTCGATGAAACCACGGGTAGGTTTAATATGTACAATTCATATGTATTTAATATGTAAAATACATTTTCATCTCTTTTGTTACAAGCGGGTAGCAAATCTGAGTCTAAGCTATCTATTAGCCAAAGCAATGATCAGAACACAATTTTTCACACAGTTCTGTATTCATAAGAAGAAAAATAAACCAGTAGCTCCAGAACAGCAAAGCTGATGCTGATACCAAAGAACAATTTCTTCTGTGATTCCTCCTAGAAAGGGCACCATATGAAAAAGTAAACAACATCCTGAACAATGTCTACACAGTAAATATAATACAGTTTCATAAAACCACAGATCAGTAAATCTAAAGCTAAGGGTAGCCCTTTTACCGAAGCATCATTCAGCAAGATCACTTCTGTGAAGGCTAAAGCAGTGTCTACCAGTTACCGAGCAGCTCCATGGTGGTCTAGCTTAATTTAGGGCTAGATTGGAAACAGTAAGCCCTTAAGCAGCTCTCATTTAATAACACATGTTTCTCAACTAATCTTTTGAAGGGTACTGAGGTGCATTAAATTTCAGATTATACTCTGACAAGTACCTGGCATGCAGCTATTTAGTGCTTTTTTAGTTCATTGGAAATTCATATGCTATAACAGCTTAGGGAGCTGGGGGAAGGGCTGACGTTTTTTGTGCAATATTAAGAACCTGAGGAGGTGACGTGCTGGAAAGGAAGACCAACCTCACTATTAATATTATCAGAGGTAGATCAAGGGAGTACCTACCAACTGGGACAAATCTTTTTCTTAAAAGGTAAATTAGGTGGACAACCATGTTCATAGCAGCATTATTCACAGTAGCTGAAAGATGGATGCAATCCGAGCATCCATCAACAGATGAATGAATAAACAAAATGTGTGTATACATACAATAAAATATTATTCAGCCTTAAAAAAGAAGGAAATTTTGACACATTCTACATCATGGATAAAATTTGAGGACATTATATGTTAAGTGAAATAAGCCAGTCACAAAAGGTCAAATATTGTATGATCCCTCTTATATGTGGTTCCTAGAATAGTCATATTCATAAAGATAGAAAAGTAGAATGGCAGTTGCCATTGGAGGTTGGAGGGAGAGGGGTAGTGTGGAATTAAAATTTAACAGGTACAAAGTTTCAGTTGGGGAAGATGAAAAACTTCTGGAGATGGATGGTGGTGATGGTGGCACAATGTGAGTCTACTTAATGCCACTGAACTATACACTTAAAAATGGTTAAAATGGTAAATTTTATTTTATGACAATTGAAAAAAGAAAAAAGTAAATTAGGAACACTCCCCCAAAATGGATGAATGGCTCCAAAGTTTGACACCATAATGCCTATCCATAATAATTTTAATTTGAAAACCTTTAAAAGTAGGCATAGACAAACATCCACCTTGGCCATAAAAAAAAAACAAAACACCAATATATCTTGCAGGTCTAAAATGTCTAATTTTGAGCAATGAAATTTTCTGGTGAGCCCTCCAAGATAAACTGAGTTTAACACACGTTTGGGAAAATGAATTTACTGGCCTGCTGCTTCAGGTTGTTCATGATGGTCAGTTGGGGACATTATCTTATTAATCTCTACAATAATCCAGGATGAGTCTGGTCCATTTAGCAGATGAGCAAGTCAAGACTCACATAGCATGAGTCATGAAAGATCAAATAGCATTTTTAAGGTCACATAGGTAGTAAATAGTGAATCTTGGATTTGAACCAACCGTCTCTAATACACATGTTGTGTGCATAGGCTATAGGACTCCCTTGCTCCATTATCTTCTATTACACCTACTGAATCCTCAAGCAATGAAAATGTCATCCTGGTTTCCCTTTTCTGGGTGTTACAGACTATCTGGGACTAGTAAAGAATAACCAGAAGGGCCTTATTTTTAACTAAAGGTCACCTGCCCAACTTCTGCCAAAACCCTCATAGCTTGTCTAGGGGATGAGGATAGGCATGAATTGTGTGAATTCCCTTCACCATTTCATTTCACTTTAATTCCTCATTAGTAAACACCATTGAAAATCTACCATGTGTCAGACTGGTCTGGGATCTGGGGAGGGTAAAGCAATTCATAGAGAAAATATTTGGTAAACTTGAATAAGAAAGCCCGCTTTGATTTTCTAATCTCTATCCTCAAACTCCTGAGCACACAGCCCAAGATAAGCTCACTTAGGAAAAGCCCTAAGCAGGTCACCTCCCACAACTCTCAGGGGAAGTTATTACCCAATCAAGCCCATTCTACACCCTATCATGCTCCCCTCTAGCCCTTACTAATTGCTCTTAATTATATATCTGAAGAATTCTTTCTCTGGGGTGTGTGTCCAGAAAACATTGTGTTTTGTCTTCTCATGGGCTCATTAGCATTTGCTGAAGGAAGCAGCAGAGTTTGGAGCCCTCTGATCTTCCAGAGAGGCTGTACCCTCATTTGTCCCCCTCACTGAATTCCCTCTACTCTGTTTGTCTTTCTCTGTTTGGACACCTGAGCTTCATCAGGAGCCAGGTACAGCCACCCCGGGGTTGGATGAAAAGTATCTTTTCTCTCTTTGTTCAGGTACCCTGTACCTTGGCAGCCTAAAAGAGCGCTTGCTGAGTGTGTTAAAAGCTCAAGTTATGTCGCTTTCTCTCTTTCTTTCCCTCTCTCTCTCTCTCTCTCTCTCTTTCTTTTTTTTTTTGCATTGCTTCAATGCAAACTGTATTTTATGAAGCTTCAGTGGCATTTTTCCAAAGTAGAAAGTGGTCTCCATGTATTTTTTATATATGTAGTCTGAGCATCTCCAAATGTTTAATACAATGTCTTCTGCCCCATTGGTACATGGAATATTTATTAACCAACTGCAAGTTTATATTTCACCAACATTTTGACTGATTTCCTCTTGATTGTCACCAGAGATATAAATAACTAGGTGATTCGCACTTTGTGTGTCTGTGTCTTTGTTTTCTGGTCATGTCTTTTTTCTTTGGTCCTGCTGCTCTTTCTACAACAATACTATGCATCTCAGTGCTGTTAAAAGTTGTGCTGGATCAGATTTTGGGGAGGGTACGATGCCCAGGAGTGTTCTGAAGACCTTTAGAAAAGCAGTATGGTGTGCTGGAAAGAATAATGGGCAGAAAGTCAGGAACCCGAGGTGCAAGCTGTGATTCCACCATCAATATATTTAGGGAAGTTATTTTCCTTCTCTGCACCTCAGTTGTGTCATCTCTAAAATGAAAATATTTTACTAGATGACACCCTGTGATTCTGTCTTCATTTGTCTCATCAAATATTTGCTGGTTTTGAGTTACAGAGATTAGATGAATTTTGTTGACATACAAATTGAAGAAAGCTAGATTTGATCTTTATTTAGCCTTGCTCTCCACCGTCCCCAACAAATAGTGCCTGGGACCACCTACTTCAACTCAGCCAACTTCTTTTATTGACCAGGAATGAAAAGTCCTTTAAGCTGCACCTGGATTTGTGACTTCCCCTCTCCACCCACCACCTTCTACACTCTCCTGGCTCTGGATCACTGCCCTTTTTCTCATAAGACGTATTCTCTGCTTTTTCTCCTGCGGGAAATTAATCTTACTCGTTCTTCAGTGAAAAACTCACCTATGTTTCTTGGAAAGATCTTTACAATTCAAAGAGTTGTATAGAAAGATAAAACTTAAACTAAATTCTTATGAGCATTTGATATTAACTTGATATTAATCACAAGAATCCAAAAATAGAGTCTCTTTTTAGAGAAAAGAAGTACCTGCTGTAATTGCACCATTTGCCTTGGCTTGGAGGTTGCCATTTTGGACAGCAATGTGAGTTTCCTTTCTTCATTTTTCCTGCCCATGTGAATAAGGAAATGCCAGAGACCTTCCCACCCGCTCAGCCAACCCAGTACTCCCTGTTCAGGTGCTTCTGCCAACTAATTAACACCTCCTTTGCAAGCTGTAAATTGGACGGCAGATGCGCATAAATGCAGAACCCAGTAGGGAGTCTCATGCTTTGTATATACATATAGTTCATGAAAGGCAGGAAGTGAAATCAAGTAGGCTGATGGGAAATGCATTTTGCCAAAATGGACTCCCCCAGATTCTTAAATAAATTTATGGGCTTTTAACACAAAATAAATTTCTCATGTCTTTGTAGGAGAGGTCCATTTTGTTGCTTTTCAAACATAACCCAATGGGTTCTAAAAAGTCTGAAAATATGATTGAACATCTTTGGGTAGCACTACGATGGTGCTAGAGATGCAGGCACATTTGCATGCCTACCTTGGGTCCATTCAACATTATCCTTGCAGTCCTTCCAAGTTCCAGGGTCTTTGTCACTGAATCCCTGCCTCTAGTCTCAATCAGCTCCAATCTATCATTTATTTTGCTGCCAGTGTTCTGTCTATAAACCAAGTAAGACCATGTTACTAACAAGTTTAAAATGGTTTTATGCTTCTCCAGATCTCACAGGATATGTTCTAAACCATTTGGGGGGTCCTTACCCCCTGAGGATCTGTCTCCTACTTACTTTTCTCTCCTGATACCCACTCACATAGCACACACCAGCCAGACTGAATAATCTGTAGTTCCCTGTACAGATGATCTTCCCTCACACCTCTACATTCTAGATCTGACCCTGTCCCATTCTTACCCTGGAAGCTGTAATTACTACTTTCTCCAAAGAGCTTGGAAATAATTTTTTCATTGACCTGTAATTCAATTAAATTAAAAATTCAATTCAATTCAACAAAGACTACTGAGTACTTTTTCTGTGTCAAACACTGTGCCATGCTCAGGAGATACAATGAAAATGAGTCATAAAGTCTTTCTCTGAGGAGTTCACAAGATAGTGGAGTATGGGAGACAACAGTGAATAATTGTAATCAAGGTCAATGGCTTCTTCTAGAGAGCACACCGGAAGGCCCGTGGCAGCACAGAATAATTTATTCTTCAGGAATAGTGGCTGGAATTTGGGAGCGCAAGCGTGTTGGAGGATGATTTCAGAGGGAAGATGAACATCAGAACGGGTCTATTTTATGTCTTTGCTTTGCTTTCATGCTTCCTGGTGTCTGGTGGGTAGCTCTCCGTCTGAAACAGGAAGAAAACAACACAGAGATGAATAAACCAAATCACATGGGATGGGCCCAGAATGCTAATGATATTAAGTATCACGGATATTGAAAGATGTGAAGAAATAATCTCCATATTATATCATAAATTGGCCAACTTCTCTTTAAATAGCACCTGTCTTCCTTTCTGAGGGGGAAATGTTTATTTATTTTTTGTACATATGTACATCACTATCTGTAGTCAATTGTTAAACGAAGCCTGTTGTGCGTGCAGGCAAAATGTAGAGAATTGCAACCTACTGCCGATAGAGTTTTAACCAAGATTTCAGAAAATTCTGGACTTCTAAGTAATGTGTGAATAACAGAATAGATAGGTGGTAGCAAATCTAAAGGGGGTGCATTGAAGTCTCCACTTTCTTCCTACTCAGAAGCGAGCAATGACCTTAACCAGGGTATCCAAGGGAACGGCTTCTCTGAGTGTGGTCAGTATCTTTGCAGCTCAGGCAGGTTGGTTTATACTGTGACGTTCATTTCTCAATTGAGGTGCTGGTCTTTGTCTCTGTGGGTTATTCCAAGGTATCCACTAACCTGAATTTTGTATTACTATCCCCTTGCTTCCTCTATTGTTTTAATACATTTATATCCTTAAATGACATTGTGCTGTACAGACTATCCCCAATTTACAATAGCTTAACTGATGATTTTTAAATTTTATGATGGTGTGTTCAGTTGTGTACATTCGTGGTAATTTCCCAGTCTGTTTTTCACTTTCAGTACAGTATTTATTAATAATAAATTATATGAGATATTTAATAGTTTACTATAAAATAGGCTTTGTGTTAGATGATTTTGCCTAATTGTAGGCTAATGTAAGTGTTCTGAGCACATTTAAGATAGGCGAGGCAGATTAAAAGAAGTAAATTGGCTCTGGGTGCTCTGTCTGGCGGGCTGGCTGGTGCACTGCAGGGTCATCTAAAAAAAAAAAAAGAAAAAGGAAAAAAAAAGTAAACTGCACATGTCTTGAACATTGCTGGCTTTGCCTTCCCCTAGGTGTTGCTGAAAATGTCAGAGTCTTATGAAAGCAGCAATAAGAATTTCTTTGAGGAGGAAATAGATGATGAGGAGAGTGTGATTTTGACATTGGTTCCATTTGACAAATCAAATATAGAACAACGATTGGAATCAACTGTTTCTTCAACTTCTGATGTCAAACCGAACAAGCCTGGGAAACACTGTGAAGTTCATCTACCTCCAACAGATGAACAATTCAAAGTTCCCCCAAAAGCTAGACGGAAAGCACCTATTCTTCCTTTGCCAACCATTTTGCCTCCCATCAATGATGTGTGTCGAGACACTTTGCGGTACTGGTGCCAACAACTCAATTTGAGTACTGATGGAAAGAAAACAGAAGTTTTTCAGAGGCTTTAGAAGCACGCTTATCCTGAACAGAAATATGATATCCCTGAAACATCAAAGGAGGCCAGAGTACAGCCATATTCAAGGACACTCAAGACAGGGACCAAGAGAGCAAGGACCAAGAGAGCAAAGCTTCAGGAAAGTTGCAAGATGAATGAGGAAGCAGAAGAGACTAATATTGTTGAAGTGATACCATCACCAGAAGAGACTAATATTGTTGAAGTGATATGGTCACCTCGGCAATCTTCGTTGGCATTGTGGGGAAGGATTGCTGCAAAAGCTGTTCAGCCCAAGGCTGCAAATTCCTGTTCTCTTCCCGCTTCTGCTGAGGCCTTTCTGACACAAGCCTCTGGCGTCAGGTGGTGTGTGGTCCATGGCGAAGCTCTCCCAGCAGACACAAAGGGTTGGGTTCGCCTGCAGTTTCATGCGTGTCAGGCCTGGGTGCCTGCCACTCCCTGGAAGATGATTTCTTTCTTCCTGTTACCAGCCTGCCATTTCCCATCTCCGGGCCTGGATGATAATATGTTATGCCCTGACTGTGCTAAGAGGAAATAAGAAGATAATGAAAGCATTAATGACAACAGAGAATAAGAAACAGTCTGGTTTGAACACAATGTAGAAACCAGAATATGCCACCTCAGAGTATTGGAGAAAGATGGATGTACTTTGCAGAACGGTGTAACCTCATGAAGGAATGGAAAAGAGATCATTTGAAGGAATCTTTGAGATCTACGAAATAGAACCAGTGATTAGGACGCCACAGTGAAAATGGCTGACTGGGTGACAGCCTCATCAAAAGAGACTCTTTTGGGGGCCTGAAAAGCCACTAAAATAAAGTCATTGCAATTGAAAAAAAAAAAAAAGATAGGCGAGGCTAAGCTATGTTGTTCTGTAGTTGAGGTGTGCTACATGCATTTTTGACTTATGATATTTTGAGCTTATGATGGATTTACCGGAACATAACTCCATTGTAAGTTGAGGAGCTTCCACATATTTTTAAACTTGATTTTCAATAAAGTATGTTCCTGAGACTCATTTTTGTAGTCATAACTCATCCCCTGCTGCTGTATAGTATTCCTTTATATGACTATTTTACAACTAAAATGCAGATCGACCATCCCTAATCTGAAAATTCAAAATTGGAAATCCACCAAATTCTAAAACTTTCGAAACACTGCCATGATGCTACAAGTAGAAAACCCCAAACCTGATCTCACGTGACGGGTCACAGTCAAAATGCAGGCACACAACACACCATTTATTCAGCGTCCTCCCAGCTCACTTCGGTTGTGATATATCCTTTCCAAACATACTCAGAGTCCCCCACATGAGCATGCACACGAAGGGTAATAAAATGGCACACGTGCAGGCTGGACGTGCCAATGGCAGGTTCCCCACGATGCCCTACATGGGGCCAAGACCTACATGCTTTATACACTGTGGGTTTTTTTGCTTATTCTATGCTCTGTGGTGTAAAGACATTGTTGAAAATGTCAAAAAGGCCTGCAGATACCCCTATGGGTAACAGATAAGAAAAAGAGGAAGCATTTACATTTATCTACAGCACAGAAAGTTGAGCTGTTGGGGAAACTGGATAGCAGTGTAAGGGTAAAACATCTTATAGAAGAGTATAGTCTTGGAATGACCACCATAGATGACCTGAAGAAAACAGAACAATAAACTGTTGAAGTTCTATGCTGAATTGATGAGCAGAAGTCAAGGAAAAATAGGAAAGCACTGCACAAAACTAAAAATGACAGTGTCAGTCATGTATTAAAAGAGCAGATCAGTCGACAACACAGTGAACACATGCCACTTAACGGTATGCTGGTCATGAAACAAGCAAAGATCTATCACAATAAACCGAAAAATGAAGGGAACTGTGAGCATTCAACAGGCTGATTGCAGAGATTTAAGAAAAGACACAGAATTAAATTTTTAAATATTTGTGGTGATAAAGCATCTGCTGAACATGAAGCAGCAGAAAAATTTATTGGCGAGTGTGCCAAGGTCATCACTGATGAGAATCTACTGCCAGAACAAGTCTATAATGCTGATGAAACATCACTGTTTTGGCATTATTGCCCCAGAAAAGCAGCTGGTGACAGAGGCTGTCTACAGCTGGTGAGACAGCCTCTACAGGAATTAAAGATGCCAAGGACAGAATAACTGTGCTTGGATGTGCTAATGCAGCAGGCACACGTAAGTGTAAACTTGCTGTGATAGGCAAAAGTTTACATCTTCACTGTTTTCAAGGAGTGAATTTCTTACCAATCCATTACTGTATTATGCTAACAAAAAACCATAGATCCCCGGGGACATCTTTTCTGATGGGTGTCACAAACATTTTGTACCAGCTTGCTGCTAGGAAGCTGGACCGGATAACAACTGCAAGATTTTGCTATTCCTCGACAACCATTCTGCTCATCCTCCAGGTGAAATTCTTATCACAAATTATGTGTATGCCACGTACTTTCTCCCAAATGTGACTTCATTCATTTAGCCGTGTGTCCGGGTATCCTTAGATCAATGAAGAGTAAATACAAGAGCACTTTCTTGAAGAGCATGCTAGCAGCAGTGAACAGAGGTGAGGAAGGTTTTCAGAGGGAGTTTTACATGACAGATGCCACGTATGCTGTTGCCAACACTTGGAACACAGTGGCGGAAGACACAGTTGTGCATGCCTGGCACAACCTCTGGCCTGTGACTATGTTCAGCAATGACAATGAACAAGATGATGACTTCGAAGGATTCCATATGTCACATGAGAAAAAAATGACGTCTGGCCTCCTTACATATGCAAAAAATACCTTCAGAGTCCATCAGGAAGGTGGAAGAAGTGGATAGCGAAGAAGTTTTTAACATCGATACTAAAGCTTCAGTTATTCATTTGTTGACCAATGGTGAAATAGCCAAAATGGTCCTGAATCAAGGTGATTATTGATGATAATGATGATGAAGATGACATTGGTAACAGAAAAAGTGCCTATAGATGACATATTGAAATGTTTCATGAGCTTATTGAAGGATAAGAACAGTGTGCATTCATAACAGAGCAAGAAATCATATTTGTTTATAAAATGAAAGAGAGACTTCTAAGACAAAAACTATTATTAATGAGGAAGATGACTCTGGAGAAAACATTTTAAAAAGCCATTCGTCAGAATGCCTTTTCATCCCTAGAGGACCCACTTCCTGGTCTCTCAACTGCTTCTGATGTTTTTTCTCACCTAAAAAAATAAAATATGGTGTATAGTAACCTTTTAATCAAAACAGAGCATCGTAAGAGGAGACTGAAAGCCTGGCATTGTTTGTTGTGACTGTCGTTGAACTGCTGATGCAGGTATTCTGGTGATGCTCCTGGGCTGCTTTGTTACCTGGAACACATTATTTTTTCACTGTATTAATGGTATGTCATATATTTTTTTACTGTTAAGTACCTATGTGTGGATAAGTGTGATTGCCTGTTGGTAACATAAATTCAGAGTCAAGAACAATGGTGATGTCAAACAACTGATTATCCATGTGGGTGGCTGAGATAGCGATACCTTTGCTTTCTGATGACTCAGTGCACACAAACTTTGTTTTATGCCCAAAAATTATTTAAAATATTATATAAAATTACCTTTGGGTTTTGTGTAGAAGGTGTATATGAAACGCAAATGAATTTTGTGTTTAGATTTAGGTCCTATTTCCACAATATCTCATTACATATATACAAATAATTCAAAATCCAAAAAATAAATCTGAAATCCAAAACACTTCTGGCCTCAATTATTTCAGACAAGGGTTACTCAACCTGTACCAGTTTTGGTGGTGATGATCCTATGGCTTGTTTCTAGTTTTTTATTATGACAAACGATGTTGCTCTGGATATTCTTTGTCTCTAGGTCACATGTAAAAGAGTTTCTCTATGATATAAAATAAGGAGTAGCATTGCTGGGTCATTGTGTGTGTGTGTGTGTGTGTATACATATTTAATTTTATTAGGTATTGCCAATTGTACCTATCTACACTCCCACCAGCAAGGTATAAATGTTCTGGTTGCTTCATATTCTCACCAACATGATATTACAGTCTGTCCTTTGTGTCCAGGGGTTCAGCATCTATGGATTCAAACAACCAAAGATTGGAAATATTTAAAAAAATGATTAAAAATAACAATACAAAAAATACAAATTAGCAAAACAATGTAGTTTATCGGCTAACTTACACAGCATTTACATTGTATTAGATATTTTGAGTAATCTAGAGATGATTTTAAAATACAGGAGGATGCGTGTAGGTTATATGCAAATACTGTGCCATTTTATATGAGAGACTGGGGCGTCTGTGGATTTTGGTATCTGCAGGGTGTCCTGAAACCAGTCCCCTGCAGATACTGAGGGACAAATGTATTAGACTTTTATAATTTTTGTCAATCCAATGTATATGAAATATGATCTCATTTTGATTGGATTTAAATTTGCATTTATTTGATGAATAATGAGGCTGAACATTTTTCATAAATTTATTGCCCATTTGAGTTTCCTCTTCTGCTAAGTGCTTGTTCAACACTTTTGTCCATTTCCCTCTATAGACTTGTTTCCTTATTAATTTATAGTTCTTTATTTATTCTGAATGCTATCATTTTGCTGGTCTTATATGCTGCAGATAATTTCTTCCCATTTGTGGCTCATCTTTTCACTTTCTTCAGGTGCCTGGAAGAACATGTATTCTTAAATTGAGTGAAGGCAGATCTTCTTTATTGTTTGAGTTCTTTGATTTTGTTTAAGAAATTCTTAAGTATTCCAATGTCACAATTCTTCTGTGATAAGGATTTGGCTTTCTCATTTAAATCCTGGAATTTATTTATTTTTAATATATGGTGTGAGACAGGGATTCAGTTTTCATTTTTCCCCTGTGGATAACCAATTGTCTCAGCATCATTTATTTATTTATTTATTTCAGCATATTATGGGGATATAGATGTTTAGGTTACGTGTGTTGCCTTTCCTCTCCCTTCCCCCCTGGAGTCAGAGCTTCAAGCATCATTTATTGAATTCCATTTTTCCCTCCACTGATCTAATCGTTTATAAATTGTTTCCATATGTATGTGGGTCTGTTTCTTGGCTTTCTGTTCAGTTCTATTGATTACTCTCCCTGTGCTAATATCACATTATGTTGTATTAATAACAATTCTTGATATTTGTGAAGGCAAGTAATCACTACCCCAAAGAAGTCTTCCTTTTTCTCTTCTTTCTATTCTTCCTTTTTCTCTTCTTTCTATTCTTCCTCTTTCTCTCCTCCCTTTTCTCCTCCTCATCTTTCTGCTCCTTCTCCTTTTTCTTTTCCTTCTTCTTTTCCAAAGCCCTTTTTTTTTGCCATGTTAAATTCCCTTCCCCTACAAACATATAGAAAGACATTGAGATTTTAAAATTCAGATTGTATTGAATCTATAGATCAATTAGGAATAACAATTTTATGATTCTGAGTCTTCCAATCCATAAATGAGGCATTTATTTCCATTTATTTAGATCATTTTAAGTCAATTTTAATAAAATTATATTATTTAATGCATTAAAATATTTTCCATATTTAGGTAGATTTATTTCTAGTCTCTTAGGTTTTTAAAAAATGCCATTGTAAGCAATTTTTTATAAAATTGTATCTTCTATTTGTGCTTGTTAGTGGAAATGGAACAAATTCATTTAAATTGCTTTTGAATTCAGGAACACTGATAAACTTACTAATTTCAATAATTTCTATGTATATTCTTTTAGGTTTTATAGGAAGATAATAATGTCATTTGGAAATAATGAAATTAAATTATTCTTTCTAAGTTAATACTTTAAAATAACAACAACTCAGCATCAGAGGGTAGAGTTAATCATACACTGCTATTTGTAGTGTGTTACTATCCTTGGCCTCCTAAGGCCCTGCTCTTATTTATTGATTTATTCATTCTCTTTACCCCGTGCTCTACTGCTATTTTCTTCTCCCCATAGACGCTTATTCTAAGGTATTTGAAATGAATACACAAATTTCTATATATGCTTGCATTTTACATTTATCTGAACGATATTGTATTTTATGGCATATTTTTACTTTGTTTTCACATTTTTTAATTTGGAACTACTTTTTAAAAGATCTCTGTCTATTGTTATGTACATATTTAGACCTTGTCGATTTTCTTCTTTGTTAAATTGCCTCTGGTAGACATTACTGCTGTCATTGACATTCAGTTTTCCCTTTCTCCCAGGATATAGAATTCTACTTCCCTGCTTCTTGAAATTAGGCAGAACCTTGTTAATTTTGTAGTCAATAATATGTGGATGAAAGTGTGTGTGTCACTTCCAGATGAAAGCATGTAGAAGCCTGAATGCAATTTCCACACTCTCTTTTCTCGTCATGGCAGTTGTGAAAATATGTGTTGATGCGAAGGTTTTATAAGATTAAAGCAACCCTGAAATGCCAAGCCAATTTGGCCTCACAAAGGTTTATTTTTGTGAAATTCTTCTGTATAAACTCAAAAAGAATATGAATTCTATGTTTGTGTGGTATAAAATTCTGTACGTGTCTATTAACACAAGCTTATCTATTGTGCCACATCTTTGATAAATTTGCATAGGTTTCCTGTGTTCAAATTGGCAACTTATAATACCTGACTTATCTCTCTTCAGTTTTGTCAATTATTATTTGGTGTATTTTGAGTCTGTATTGTTAGGTGTGTATATGTTTATGATCAATATATCTTCTTATTTATTTGTTCCATTTATTTCTATATAAGATCCTTAAGATATATCTTATCCTTAAGATATATCTTTTTTTAAATGATTCCTATCAAATATTAGGATTGCTACCCCAGACTTCCCTTGGTTAATATTTCCTTGGTATGTATTTTCATCTATTTATTTTAAGTCTTTTTGTGTCTTTTTATTATTTAGTAAGATCTTCTGGTAACACACAGTTGAAGCCTGTTTTATTAATCCAATCTGAGAATCTGTGTCTTTTAAATGGTTAATCTAATGCATTTATATCTATTATAACTATTGTTATATTAGAATATATTTTTGTCATCTTCATATTTTCTAGATCTTATACTTCTTTTAGGCTTTTTCTCTCTAATCGTCCTTCTTTCCTTTATTACCTTTAAAATGCTATGGCATTATGCCATTGTCGTCTTGTATTTGGTGTTGCCGTTGAAAAGTCTTATGTTATTCTGATGTTCATTCCTTTGTGATTGAGCTGTTCTTTCTCTTTAGAAGTGTTGGTAACTTTTCTTTGCCTTCAATATCTTTAAATTTTACCATATTCAGGTGTCAATTTTTCCTCATCTCTTGTATTTGGTGTATATGGGCTCTTTTAATATAAGGTGTTTCATTTTTATTCAATTCTAAAACAAATATCTCCATTTTAAAAATGTTTTTCTTCATTTTATTTCCGTTTCTAGAATTTCTAGCTTCTACTTGTATGATCCATTTCTTTTAGATTTTCTTTCATATTTTCTTTCTTTTTTCTTTTTTTATCTTTTATGAAAACTTAATATGATCTACTTTATTAATTCATTTTCTTCAGCTGCATCCATTCTATTCTTTTTTTCCAACCATTCTATTTTTATTGCTATATTTCTACTTGATTATTTTTACCTTTTTTTCTTGTTCCATATTGCTAATATTTTTCTCATTTCATTAAGTATCTTAATAGATTTACTTAAAATTTTCTTTTATGTGTTCCAATATTTCTGCTTCAAATGATATACGTTGCAAGAGCCTGGTTATTTTATTAATAGCTTGTGAGCTCATGTCCCTGCAGGGGTCATTGACTCTGCTTGGCAGTATGTATTTAAAAATGTCATTGGCCAGCCTTAGTCTCCATCAGTGCTGGAAGGTTTAAGGAAAAGAGTGAGCTTAGTCTCAAGATGCAGTGTCACAGGAAGAACCACAGCGCTACTGCTGAACGTTACTGCCTCTTTCCCACTCTACCAGGTGACTCTCCATAGGGTTTGAATGTTAAGCCCGTAGGCCAAAACAGCATTGGGAATAGGTGACCTCCCTAGGCTGTACTCAAAAGCCCTGGCGGTGTTGAGGGTGGGAATAGGGTAGAGAAATAAAGGTCATAGGGCAGCTGGTCACTCCCTAGTGGTTTTCATCAATTCCTCATCCTAGCAGGCTTTTCCATTACTCTCATACTCCCTTGCATTAATGGATGGGGTTATGGAAGCAGATTTCTAAGTGAAAAGGCAGGTGTTGGTCCTAAAGCAACTCTAGGGAGAGGCGAGAGCCAAATGTGAAACCTTGTCTTCTTATCCTCTCTGGTCATCCTTTCTCAGGGCTTTAGTTACCTCCCTCAGACACTGTCCCCCACTCCACCCCTCACTCTAGTTCAACACTGACTGTAACATCCTCAGCAGTTTCTCAAAGTTTCAGATTTTGTGGCTGTTTCTGTAACCCACATTTTCCTCTCGCTTTTATAGTTCGTACGGATTTGATTTTGAAGAGGGAAACAGCAGCCTGCAGTGGTTCACCATCATCCCAGGAAGAAGAGCCTTACTTCTTTTTCCTCACCTTGCTGTGCTGAACAGATCTCCAGCCCCATCTCAGATGGAAGTGCTGACAGTGGGTGCTCTTTCTGTTTCCTGCGTTTCAGGAGGTGCTGAGACATTGCTCCAATTCATTCGGGAAACCTTTTATAAAGCTATTTTGGATTCCCAGAAAGGACTACTAATGATCAGAGGAATAATTTTATCTCTGATTGAATCCAAGAACTTGTGAGGATCACAGGAGTAAAATTCAGACAAACCCCTTATCTTTCCTGAAATCAAGTTCAATGGAATGGGCTGGATGGTGGGCGATGAGTGAGAGTTAAAAGCTCACTGGACGATAGTGTGTGAAATAAATGAGATGTTAATAAGGAGTCCTTTTTAAAAACTGTGCTGCTTGGGTGGTTATATGATCAGAAATGTTTAGTAACAGGATTTTTTATTGGAAGTTTGGGATGGAGGAAAGTACACTCAAATGGCACCTCTGTTGCTTCCACTCTTGACACCCAAAGTAAGTTAAGTCCCTTATGTCAATGCTTGCCCAAATGATGATTCTTCAGGAAGAATGCAGCTTCTAGAGACGAGATAAGTCACAGAGAGTGCTCAGGTTAGGGGGAGAGCATAGGCTGTAGCACTGCACAGACAGCCTTTTGTGGAAACACAAAAGATAAAGACCAGAGTCTGAATTACTGACTGACCTCAGAGTAAATGCTGCAGCAAAAACACATGATAATAAGGGCCCAGAAGCAGATCTGCTTGATGATAGCTTAGTCAAGTCAGGTTGCGATAAGGGACCTGCTGGCTAAGGTTCACTACCCATTTACTGTTGGTGTGTGGTATTCCTAGACCTCTCGGCTTTCTTACGCTGTTAGAGTCACAATTCTGGCTCTCAAAGTGGTTCAACTCATTAGATTGCTGTGGACACCTTTTTAATTATATGCCAGGCTCACAGAGACCCCCACCTCTTGCCCCCTCAATCATTGTGGGGGTCCCTGTTAACTAGTATACCTACCGAGTGCTGGGGGTTATTGATCATAACAGGGGTGGGTGCCTGAACCTAGATGGGTGCTCCAGAACCCCTTCTTTTGGATTTGAAATGCAGATTGACAGGCTATATAATCCATATCTATGTCTTCATCGACATCTATCTATTTATCTATGTTTGTAGATAAACTGGCTGATTTGCTCTATTTTCTCTCTTTAGATTGGTAAACTATGACCCTGAGAATATGAGATGGGCATCATTTGCCAGTTCTGTGAATCAGAAAAGCAGAGGAGGCAGGTCTGCAGAGACAGAAGGATAGAGCAACTAGGCCAAAGTGAGTAGAGGTGAAAGATGGAGAGTGAGCTGCATCAGCTTTTCAGTTCCATTCCTGATACGTGGTTGCATTTGCACCCTGTGTCTTGCCAATAACTTTTCCTTCTCAACTTAAGCAAATGCAGGTTGATTTTTGTTACTTATAAGTAAAACCAGTAGCTTCCTTTTGTCTGGCTGTGCAGAGTTTCTCTTTCCTCCCTAATAGCTTGGCTTTACCTCCCAGTACTCTGCTCTCTGCATCAGTTCTGAGACTGAAGCCCAGAGGAAGCGATGCCAAGAGGGGATGAGACTCCTTGGCACTGCTCTGTGCAGCTGTAGCGTCTTTGAGTGGAGGCTTCTCTGCCTGTATGATTGCTGTGGTTCCCGTGCTTCAGGACAGCATGCCCATCGACTTCAGAGCTCTCCTGGAACTTCTCTCCTGCCACACAGAAAGTAGTCTTGTCACAGGTCAACTCCTAGATCCATTTTCATCTTGATGAATCATTAATAGTACCAACTGCCAGGTGGACTGGCCCTGGCAGCAAAGTCCCTCATGGCCTGGGGAGATGTGGGACAACAGCTGCATGGCAAACTTTTCAATGAACATAGCTGGGCAGAAGAGGGAATGACCCAAGAGGAGAATCAATCATGGATTCTGGAGAAAATGCTCGGATAGGAAGCCAAGTGACAGCACGAATGCATGCCAGAGCTGTACAGATCATCTACTTTAATTCTTTGAATTTTACAGGTGGGAAGGGGAAACCAATATTTATTAATTGCCAGCCATGTGACAGGCACATGAATCCCCCAAGAACTCTGTCACTCAGTTATGATCCTCACGGAACAGATGAAGAAACTGAGGTTCAGAGTGGTCAAGTATTAAAATTATGTCACTCACCTAGAATCAGGTCTCCAAACACCCAGACCAGTGCTCCTTACATCTCACCATGCTGCCCTTGTCATGGCACAGTCTGTATGGCTGGAACAGCATCGATCTTAGGCCAGTTGGCCAGAGCCCAGCCAGGCAGCCTGAGATCTACTGCAAAGAATAGAACGGATCCAGAGCCCAGGATTTCTCACAGCAGCTTTGCCTCCACTGTGGGCTATGAGTAAGTGTGGCCAATAGTAGTTCAGCACAGCCAAGTCAAGTTTTAATAAGAGCTAAGCTCCCAGAATGGGCAGGGGTGGAGGAAGCGATCACAGAGGAAAAATGAAGAGTCCAGGCTTCTTGTCATGGTTGCCTCATTTGCTAGCTGTTACCTTGGAAAACCACTGCCTTAGCTCCTCAGTTGCTCTGAGGTATCGAGGGAGGCACCAGGTCTGGATAGTGTTCAGTGACTGAACTCTGAGTTTCTCAGGCAGCCGTGGGAGCCTGAACCATGAATGGACCTCTTCCATCACGGTCCCTCAGACAAGAACCCTTTCTGGGGATAAGAATTTGGCTTTTTGAAAGTCTAAGCAGCAGTGATCACAGGGTACATACAGCAAGAACAGAGATGATTTGGAGTTGATGATAGAAGACCCAGCCGTGCGGTTAGGTAACATGGATATACCCCACAGGATCCCACGGAGACTTTCAGCTTAATGTGCCATGCAGATTTGCAGTAGGGGAAAGAGGGCATTCCATAAAGCAACTGTACAATGGGTCACGCTATATACATGGGCAACGTTTACAAAGGACTGCACTGTACAGATGTTCCACGTACGGAATTTGGAGACATAGTTTACAGATGTTCATTGTTGATTATATACAGCACAGCCAAGTCAGGAAGCACTTGGATTAGAAATAACAATGCATTATTTTGTTTTCAAAAGTATTAGACTACAACAAATGTTTGCATTGTGCATCATTTGCTGTCTGGCAACTGTCAAGGTATTTATTGAGTCCTGATGCTCTGACACTGCTTAACGATTTTTCATGGACTTGAGAATCTGCACTGCACATCTTCTCTCCTGGTGGCTGGGGTCTATTGACTCTAAGGCTCTATGAATTCTCCAAGCCTGCCTCTAATATTTACAGGGCCCGGGGCAAGATTGCAAATGGAGGCCTACAAATGCATAGATCTAAATATTTAAAAATTCCAAAGCAAGCTAACAAAACCTGTTAAATAAAACTACATTATGATTGAAGAGAAGGCCAGTCCCTGGCCTCCTGCCTGTGACCCATCTCCCTTCTCTTCAAGGCCCTGGTTTCATCTTCAACTGTGAGAGGCTTCATGTTCACATACTGATACACCAGTCTTCACATCTAGATCCCATCCACAATCCCACAAATAGCCACTCCCTGGCTAACTCTCAAGCCTCAGGATTTACATACTGGAGACCTGATCCACTCTCGGGGGAGGTGGATGTAGGAAAGATGTATGTGTTGGCCCTGGAAGCAGCACGGGGCCGTTCTGACATGGAGTTTTGGGGTTCCAGATACTTATAGTGAGCCCAGAAGGGGAAGGAGAGTGGATTTGGGGTGGAGATGTCCCTTTGGCCACATGAACTCCCCATTGCATGGGGCAGGGAGTAGCCAGAGGATGGCCAAAGGGGAGCCCTTTGAAGCATGGGGCCCAGTGCAGGAGGTCCTCTTGTTTGCTTCTAAAAAAGTGGTACTATCTTTTCTGATGGGCCGAGGAAGGTGCCAAGAGGTATCTGTGTGTACCACGGGTTGCACTGGGTTTAAGATAAAGACAGACCCTTGGAGGCAGCATCATCAGAGGGTTTTATGATGTGGGTGCACTCTGGGTTAGCTCATTTCCTTCCTGCTTCCGTGCACTAATCTCAGAACTATGGTCCTTGCTGTGGTCTTTTCACAAATGACTATTCCACACAGGGTACAGGAGCAGTGATTTTGAAAACATGGCAGTGACCCTTAGGAGAGTTCTTAGCATGCACCTAGGACTGTGTCAGATAATCTATGTATTTATCTCATTGCCTCTGAGACAGGCATTATGATTCCTGCTGAAAGAGGAAGATGTGGGCTCAGAGCAGGGCAGTTTAGGAACTTGCTTCTTGCACTGCAAAGCATATAAGTGGCATAGAACAAGGTCTGTTTGACGCCAAAGCCTGTGACCTTTCTTGATGCCTCCTGGGAGAAAAGAAAGAGCAATAGGTCATCCACCTCTCTCCAAAAAAAGGAAAAAAAATCTCACCACTGTTCCCTAGGGAGGAATATGCTAGCCTTGAAAGAAAATAGTCTTGAGATTTTGAAATCCCAGTGACTTTGCATGTGCGCATGTCGGTGAGCATGTGCGCCCAGTGCATGCTTTATTACAAACTGGGAAACAGTGATGGGGCGCCTATGTCTTCCCCCAATGCCTCATGGGCTATGTAGCTCAGATCCCTAGCTACAGAGATTGTGATTAGTTGACAGCATTAATTCTTTCAAGGTCTGGCTCAGCTTTTCAGCTCTCCGAAGGGACCCAGCCAATGAATGATCAAGACAGTGATAGCCAAGACACACTATTCTGTGTATGTGTGTGTGTGTTGGGGTGGGGTGCAGTCTTCAGCAAGGGTATCACAGCCTAGTATTTCCGCCCAACCGGGAACTCTTGCAAGTCTTTGCTCCAGAGCATCCGGATGGGCTGGCAGAGCCTCTGTTTGGTGGCATCACAGTATGGCGATGTCTTCTGCCTAATACAGCTTCTGCCCTGTTCTTTTCTCAGGTGTAACTCTCCAATAAACCTTTTGTGCACCCAATTGTCTCAGCAGCAGCTTCCTGGAGAACCCAATTTCCGCAGAATCTCATACTTCACAGACAACAAAAATAAACCGTTTGGAACGCCATTCAACTAGAATATAACACCACAAGGACAGGGATGTTTTCTTTTCTGCACTATCCCTATCACCTAGAGTAGTAACTGGCACATATTGTTGGATATGAAGCTCAGTAAATAATTGTTCAATGAATGAATGAAATCCAAACAAATTTCTGCATTTGCTCGCATTGGGACCAGCTGGGTCTAAACTAGTTCTTCTTGTATTTCCCTCTAGTTCACTCCCTCCTCCTCCTGCTACACATGAGTAACCCTTCCATCCTCCTTCTCTTTCCCTTCCTGAGTTCCTGGGAATGCATATCAGGCACAGTGCTCTGTGCTCAGAACACCTTCTGCAGTTCCTCCAACCACCTTCCTCTCTCCTCCTCAGCTTCTCTTTCTCTTTGTCTTTCTCAGGAAGCCTGGGGCCCTTTGCAGCCGCCATTTCTACCTGGCAGGAGCAAATGCTGATCCAGGCTGGGCTCTACTCCCATGCCACCTCGAGGGGTGGGGGAGGTTCCCAAAGAGCACCCTAAGGAACACTGGCCTGACAAGGTGCTTTTGAATTTTTTTCAATTGTCTACTAGGTGTCAGGCATCAAATTAGGTGCTCTGCCTGCATTCTCTTTTTTTTTTAAATTGTGGCAAAATACACATAACAAAATTTACTGTTTTATTAACCATTTTTAAGTGTACAATTCAGTGGTTTTAAGTACATTCACAATTTTGTGCAAACATCACCACTATCCATTTCCAGAATTGTTTCGTCTTCTCAAACAGAAACTCTATAGATGTTAAATGATAACTTCCCATTCTCCTCTTCCCCCAGGCTCTGGTAATCACTGTTCTACTTTCTACCTCTACATATTTGACTATTCTAGATACCTCATATAAGAGGAATCATACAGTATTTGTCCTGTTGTGTTTGACTTATTTTAGTTAGCATAATGTCTTTGACGTTCATCCATGTTGTAGCATGTACTGGAATTTCTCTTTTTTTAAAGGCTGAATAATATTCCATTGTATGTATAGATCACATTTTGTTTATCCATCCATCTAATGTTGGGCATTTGGGTTGTTTCCACCTTTTGGACATTGCAAATAATGCTGCTATGAACATTGGTACACAAGTATCTGAGTCCCTGCTTTCAATTCCTTTAAATTAAGAGTGGAGCCACTGGATCATAGGGAAATTAAATGTTTTAACTTTTTGAGAAAACACTAAACTGTTTCCACAGTACTAATACGGTGCTTTTTGGAAACTGCATTCTCTGGTTGATGGATTGCATCCCTGGACTGTCTCCTGGAGGGTCACAATGCACTTTGGCACAGAAATGGCTCTGAGAGGTCCTTAAGTGAAGACACCTGTGCAACTTTGACCACTATTCCCCAAACTAATTTGATGGTGGAACCCTTTTTGCAGAGTAACTAGTAGCATACCATCCCCTGTGGTTGGGAAAACTGCTCTGAGCTCAGCAGGCTGACATAGGAAGGGCTGTGGCTCAGGGCCCAGGGGTCATGGAAGAATTAGAGCACAGAGATGGGACCACCTCCCATGCTCAAACTGTCCTGTTGGGTGCTTTTCCTTTTCTTGGTGTCTCTGCACATGCCCTGTTCTCTGCCCAATATATCCTTTCTTTGCTTCTTGAGGTTCTACTTAGCCTTCATGACTAGCTCAGACATTCCCCTCTGCTTTCCTATGGACACTCTGACCCAGCCATCCTATTCCCCAGGAAGGATTTGAGAGCTTCTATTATGCAATGTCGCCCTATTAAATGATCTGCATCCTCCACTATACCAAAGGTGGTCAACTTTTAGTTTGCACAAGCAACCACCCACCCTGAGAGTTTATTAAAAATGAGGATGCCTCCATCTCACTAAAAATTCCAGCTCAGTAGCTTTGTGCATTCAGTAGCTCTAGAATGTACATTTTTAATAAGCCCCAGCCAGTCTTCTCAGGCAGGTGATTCCTGTAGTCCTCTTTAGCTCTGTGAAGATCAGAGCCACTTCTACCTTTGTTTATTTAACACACGGCAGGCATGCAATAAATGTTGAATGAGTCAAAGAATGAGCAAATGAATGAATGGATGAGTGAATGAATGAACGAATGAAATAACTTTAGTTTCTTCCTCTGTAAAATGATCCTTGTACTGGATGTTCTTTAAGCTTTCTTCTGGTTAAACTTTTCTTTATATAATTTGGGTTATTGCACCCCAAATACTATGCTCTTAGTAGCTTTAATATCAGAACTATATAAAATACACAAACTCAAGCACATGAGACCACCAAGGAGACCTGCTGAAGAGGATTAGTCCAAGAAAATATTTAGCCAATGACCCAGGACTCATGAATAACCATATTTTTGAAACTACCACTTTTATCGCAGGCTAGAGACACAAAGAGAGGCATACACTTGTGCCATGTGAATTCAGTCTCATTCTCTCCTGTAAATGTGAGTTCAACAGGCGGCATTGTCAGGACTGACAAGCCCCTACGTTTGGGAATTAGGGAGCGAAGCATTATGGGAAAGCATGGGCCAGGGAGGGGCTGGGGTGTTCAGCCACCTTCCTACAGTGTGGAGGGGGCAAACTGTTAGGACCGTCAGGGCCCCTTGACTCTGCTACAACCACTTTTCAGTGGCGTCTTGGAACATAAAACCCTGATTTCCTTTTCTCTGAGAACCCTGCAGGTTTTGAGAGGCAGCTCCAGCTTCTCACAAGAGCTGTGGCCCGAGAAAAATGAAGTCTCCCATTACTTATAACCTCTCAGCATTTCAGAGGAAAAAGGTTGGCTGTGGCTGCCAAGACCCAGCAAATATTTGGTTAGCTTGGAAAGAATGGGTGCTCATTTTCCAATTCTCACAGATTTCTCTGTGCCCAGTTCCTTTTATTAAAATCTTTAAATCCAGAGATAAAGTCGAATGGCACTCCAGGCTCTACGCATTCATCTGTATCCCGGGGAGCAGAACCCAGGATCTAAACAAAGAAGAGCTTAATCAATAGAACTCATGAATTTCCTCTAGGAACAGGACCCAACCTAGCAGAAGAATAAGCAGAGGGGCTCCTATCTGTGGTTTTCTCTGAGTGGATATTTATGGGAAGGGCTTGGGGAAGGCTCTTCAATCGACTAGGGTCAGCAAGCTATGGCCCATGGGCCAAATCCTGCCTGCTGCCTTTTTGTTTTTGCTTTTGTACAGCCTGTGAATTAAGAATTTTTTAAAACCTTTTTATAGAGTTGAAAAAAATCAAAATGGTATTTCATGACATCTGAAAATTAGATGAAATTCAAATTTGTGTCCATAAATAAAGTTTTATTGGAATGCAGCCACATCCATTTGTTTGTATATTGTTGATGGCTGTTTTTCAGCTATGGTGCCAGAGTACGAGACAGAGACCATAGAGCCTTCAAAGCCTAAATATGTCCTATCTGGCCCTTTGCAGAAAAAGTTTGTAGACCCCTGGAGCAGGGAATGTAAGACTCGGCTCTCACTGGTGTTTGAAATAAAAACTACAAAACACATAAGCACAGTTAAATAATTATGAATCAAACACCTGTATAACCTAACGCTTGGGTCAAGAAATAAAGCATTGTCCATCAGCACTCCGGAAGACCCTGTGTGACCATTCTCCCAGCGATGATCAGGATCTCGGCCTTTGTGATAATATTTTCCTTGCTGCTCTTTCTATTTCTCCCATCTAAACTCTATAATTGAACTTGCTTGTTTTTGAACTGTGTATACATAGATTAACACTGTGTATTTGCCTCTGTGCCTGTTTCTTTCTCTCAAGTGGTTTGTGAGACTCAACTCTGAGTTATTGTGTGTGGTTATAGTACTGCCATTTCCTTTGCTGTCACTTCCATGGCATTTCACTATGTTCCTTGGGCAAGATTCATTTATTCATTATACTGCTGATGGGCAGTTGAGTCATTTCCAGTTTGGGGTATTGTGAGTAACATTGCTATGAACATCTTATATCTGAAGTGTCATTGACTTAAGAGTCTCTGGAAAGGAGTGGAATTGTTGGGTTGCAGGGTATGTGGACCTGCACCTCTGCCACTTAATGCCGAACTGTTCTCCAAAGAGGTTGGAACAAATCACATTCCCACCGGCGTCCTCCTCTTAGGAAGCCGAGGAGCTCTTTGCGTCTTATCAGTCAGCACTATTTCCACCTCCACAACCTTGAACCAACGGTGCATGCTCTCTGACCCTGAGGAACCAGACAAGGTACATGGGACCATGGTCCCTTCTGCTTTGTATCTTCCCCTAAAATAATTCTCCAGTCTTAAGAATGTAGCAAGAAAACAGTCAACTTTCTAATAATGATCGTTGAGATGCGATCTCTCTGTGATTCACGTGCTTTGCTAGCAGGTCAGCGAGGTGTAAGAATATCCTGACCACCCTCCCCAGCTGCTGATGGGAGCAGAGGACAAAAGCTCACTGCAGTCAATGGGTCAGGTGGCTTTGAGAGCCTGCAGAGTGGACACGATGGGGAAACCAGGGGAATGGTAGCAGCCGCTTTCTTTGGGAATCAGAGGACTGCAAAGTTCAGGGAACAAGCTCACAGGAAGCTGATGCTTGTGTCTTTTTCTGCAGGGTTTTAGGAAAACAGGGCCGAAAAGACCCCCTCCTCCAACCGCCAGCTTGTTGAAACCCCAGCACCTGGAGTACCAAGCGCTAGAGGCATTTCTGAAGCATGATGTAGCGCTACGTTGAAAAGGCACAAATAAACCCCAAACCCTAGCACACATTTATCCAGTTTGTGAGGCGGATTAATAGAATAACCAATAAAACATGTATAAAAGCTTTAATTAAATCTGATGAAATAAAACTTCATGTTTTATTTATGGACACTCCCAACATGTAAAGGATTCAGGGAGACATTCATTTTACTGCCATTTCGTCCTCGTATCTATAATTAAATCCAGGCTGCAGCTCTGGCCCAAAGCAATGCGGCATTTTAAAGCTGGCCTTGGACATTCCCTGCCCCTCCCAATCTGCTTTTAATTATAATTACCATCCCCAATACGTAGCAGGCTGATGGCAAAACAAAATAATGAAACAAACAAACAAACAACGGTTGTGGCCGTTGCGTTTTAAAGCGACATGCTGAAGGAGGATTTCAGGCAGGAGGGCGTAGCCTCTATTTCCAGTTTTATTCTGTACCAAGTGCACAATCCCTTCATTTTACTTTTGACATAAAAAAAGGACTTCATGAAACAAGACAAAATAACTTATGATTATATGAAACATAACTGTGACAAATCACAAAACTATACATATTAATAGAAAAAAAGTGTACCTAATTCTTTAAAAGATTTATGACAATAAGCACCAGATGTGCCTCTAGAGTAAAATTGGCCCCATATCCAATATGATATATGCAGTTCATTTCTCTACGTGAGTGTATATAACTATGTACAAGAGTCTGTGTGATTTATGGAAAACAGATTTCCACTTTTCCCTCCCAAAGTGCTTTATGTCAGCAACATTACACAGGATGCTTTGCTGTCTGTACAAAATAAATCTCTTCTGTTTTACACTCACCATTTCTCCGATGAGTGCTTTTTTTTTTTTTTGCTTTATCCATTGCAAAAAAAAAAAAAGAAAAAGTAACCGCAGAAATTCCACACCACCAACAAAAAGTGCCATTAAAAAATGCTGCTATAAAATGACATGGTCAACACAGTCAAATAAAATAGCAAATAATTAAACTGAACATTTACAGTCACTATTCCCAATACTTCAAGGCAACTAGAGAGTCAAGGTTCTCAGACTGGGGAGCTGAATTTATCCTTGTTCAGAACTGGTATTAGTGTCCTAGTGTGCTTGACAGCTGGTAATTTAAAAACAACTGAACAAAACCAACACTCTGTTATCAGTGGAAACTATGCTGTGATCTGCTAAAGACCTTTTTTTTTTTTCCATTTTAGAATCACTTATGTAATTTGGGGGAGACATGGGCAACGGAAGATAACCCACAGGACCAGCCGATATTTAAATAATATTTAACAGCTGATCAGAGGCTAAATTACAACTGACATTTTGATGCAGTCCCTTTAGGGAATTAAGACAATGTAGCAAATTAAATGTCTCTAGGCATACTGATTTTTTTTTTTTTTTCTAACGTAATAGGATAATTGGCTTTGGGTTGTGTGTGTTTTCACAAGCACTAGTTTTTTTTTATAAAAAGGGGAATGACAATCTCTGTTCACATGTTTATGAAAATGGCTACATATTAAGACTGAAAAGGCCAGGAAATGGAAGGGAATCATTTTTTGAAGTTTCCACTTACACTGCTACGAAAATGAGGAAAGCATATACAAATCTTCTGCAATGCTTTGAAAGTAAGCAAGGGACACATTTTAAGATCACGCGAGAGATTCTGGAAACTAAGGACAGTCTGTGTAGTTTAAAAGGAACCTGGATGTGCCATGTGCTGAGGCCCTAATCTCAAACCTGCAGCCATCAGTGAACAGGGACAGGCACCTGAGGGGCTGCTCTGCTTCCTGCGGGCTCCCTGGGACAACACGAGTGTCCTTCAGGGGCTGGGCCTCCCGGTTCCCGCTGAGGAGGGAGGCGCTGCAGGTCTGCTGCCTGACCCCTCTCTGGCTCCCTCCGGGCCAGGTGAGGCAAGAAAGGGGCAGGGTGGTTGGGAGAGGCCCTGGTAAGTCCAAAAGGGGGAGGTGATGTCCACGGTTTCCGAGGTTCAGCTTCTTGTCTTGTCCTCCTTCCCCCTTTCTACTTTAAATTATATACAGCCACAGGCAAGGCTGACAGCATCAACTGCAATAACACCTTAGCCTTTTCATCTTTTTTTCTCATTGCACAAACAAAAGGTATTTGAGTTCCTCACAAAGGCTTCCATATTTAAGAAAGGATAAATGGTCTCTCTAAAGGTACCAGAGTTTTCCTTTCTTTCTCGAGTGTGACAGAGGATGTACGAGGGATGTTACTGACAAAGCCAGCGTACGTATGCATGTGTCCTGGCTTAGGCCAAGGGACACAAAGTCTGCAAGGATGGTATTTTACATGCAGCCTGAGAGCTCACTTACAAGGGAAGCCTGGTGTGCACCCTTTTGTAAAGCAGACAACTCATCTCTTGCAGACTTCAGTGTCTGCACGGTAACTTAGCACACAGGCCACCAGTCAGAGAATGTGGACCGACCAAGTGCGCTGTAAGAGTGAAATCCACACTTCGTTCTTTATTCCCCTCATTCTACTGCATGTTGGAATGGACTCCTGAGTCAGGTAGAACTCTACTGATCGTGGAGCCAGACTGGAAAGACCCATCAGGATACAAACTGTCACAGGATCCCAAGTCCAACACCAAGCTGTTTCATTGTCTTGTTGAAGACTGTAATGATCTCAGTTTGACAAACAGCATGTTTCACTTTTGTTCCGAAAACATTTTTAGAAAGAGATAAAAGAAACTCTGAAATGTCACAGTACCAGAATGTCAGAATTTACCAGGTCTTTGGGGTTGGCCAATTTTTTCTAGCCTATGCCCTAGGACTTGGGATCTTTTTAATAGCTTTGCAAAGGTGTCACAGAAAATGACTTTCTATTTAGGGTTGACATAAAATGGCCAAGTGCTCTGTGAAAATTCCAGGCCTTCAAACCAGAGATTTAGAAAAAGGGTTGCCTTCTTCCGCCCACCTTCCCAAGGGTGGATGGTGAGACAGTGGCGGTGGTGGGCATGTCTGACCCACAGTCAAGGAGCTGGCAAGAAGGATACAAAGGGAGGGTGGGGAGAAGTGTAAGGGAGAGACAGAGAGATGAATGCATATCCTGAAGGAGTAGAGACCATGCAAAGTAACTGGACATCAGGTGTCCCTTGTTTGGTTTTCCGAGAGAACCCAGGCACACAGCTCAGGGGTCCCTGTCCTCACCTCTTCCGGCATTTCTCTGGGCGGAGCATCAGAGTGGAGGCAATGGGCAAACCAGTCAAACAAGCTTTTTCTCTCAACAAGATATTTTAGGTGGAGTTGCTGAACAGTCAACCCAGGAAGGTCCCTGCGACAGCACTGGCCCCGAGGGGTGTGCCCACCCGTAGCCTTTGCAACCTACAAAACCAACATCCTAGGGTGGGGCCAGGCCGAGCTACAGCTGTGCAAAATGTATGGAACTGAGGTGATTAAAATAATAATGATTTCCATCCAAAGAACAGACCTCTAAATATTTGTTTTCCTTTTAAAGTAGATGCATAACAAGTCTTTAAAAACAGAGATAGGTTGCTAAAATATAAGACCTTATTTTGCTGTTGGAGAAACACTGAGAAGCGATGGGTTAGCATGGGACTATCTAAGAGGAAAGCGAAATCCGGGGAGTTTCCAGGAGTTGAGACCACACTATGCTTTGGACGTGGATTTCCCTCTCGCGCCTGGCTCTGTCCAGGCAGTGAGGGCGAGTGCTGGGTGGGGCAGCCCGCTGCGCCTCTGGCGATTGGGTTGTCCTTCCCTATTTGGAGTATTCGGCCAGGGTCATCCCCAAACTGCATTTGCACACACACATCATTTCACTGGTGTCTTTTGAGGGTTGACAGCCAGGAAGTAACAGGGATCCAGTAGACAGAGACTCTAAATTCCCTTTGAGGAGACAGTCCTGCTGGTCACTGGGTCCAGCAGACCCGGAGAGAAAAAGGAGCAACTGCACACCTTCCTGCAAAGCTAGCTCTGACTGCCCAGTCCTGCCTTGCACGGACACGTCAGTGAGCCCGCAGGTGCTGGTTACTGGGTTCACATCCTTCCTCGTGCAGTCTGTGAGGGTACGAGAACTAAAGGTGGCAGCAAGCAACAAGACGGTTCTAGATGCGCAGGAGGGGCCAAGGGAGCTTTTAGCCTTCTGTGTGGACGGAGGAGAGCTGGCTGGGACAGCGGTCCACAGCACTGAGTTGCAAGAATGCGGCGTCTTCAGGACCGCTGCGGAGAGACTCCCCGAAGAGGCTTGAGGAAGCAGAAGGCAAGTCATACACTGGAAGGGAAAGGACAGGGGAAGTCAGTAACTGTAACCCACGCCCCGTCCACCACTGTGCAGTGCAGCACTGCAGCTCCCCAAATGCCAACTGGGGGCTAAGGAGGCACCCACAGGGACCTAGGTAAGAAGGCACCCACAGGGACCCAGGTA
>VBSM01003204.1:52534184-52611280 GCA_008086735.1 Cheirogaleus medius | reverse complement strand
GGTAAGGAGGCACCCACAGGGACACAGGTAAGGAGGCACCCACAGGGACCTAGGAAAGGAGGCACGCACAGGGACCTAGGTAAGGTGGCACCCGCAGGGATCCAGGTAAGGAGGCACCCACAGGGACCCAGGTAAAGAGGCACCCACAGGGACCCAGGCAAAGAGGCACCCACAGGGACCCAGGTAAGGAGGCACCCACAGGGACCCGGGTAAGGAGGCACCCACAGGGACCTAGGTAAGGAGGCACCCACAGGGACCTGGGTAAGGAGGCACCCACAGGGACCTAGGTAAGGAGGCACCCACAGGGACCTACACCTTCCAGTGGGTCTCTGTCCTGGGGGGCCTTAGCGTGGGAGGAGGCTGGCTTGCAGGCAGCTGGCTGAAACATGACTTGGCACAAAATACAAAAGGAGCAGAGATAAAATTAAAGTGTTCAAGGTAAGGGTGAGGGTGGTGTCAAGGAGGAGGTGATATCAAAATTGAGTCATAAAAGAGAATGGGATTTTCACAGGTGGAGATGTAGGGAAAGAACATTCCAGAAAGAGGAAACAGAGAGCAAAGACAGAAAGGGATGGGCATGTGGGGTCAAAGGTGCTGGCAAAGCTCCGGTGAAAGGGATGTCAGGGAAAAATTTTGTGGGCAGGTCTGGAGAGCTTGAGCAGGCCTAACTTGTGGGGGCTGTGGATGCCCCGTGCTGGAGAGGAGAATTTATTTTCTAGGCAACTGGAAATTACTTAAGGTATGTGAGCAGGAAAGTGGCATATTTTATCCTTCTGTTTTGGAAGGCAGAATGACAAAGATGAGGAGTAGACCAGGGAGACTCGTTGGAAGGTTATGGCCACGGGGTGGGAGACATACAGCGGCTCCCGAATCAGGGCGGTGGAAGCGGGGCTAGCGCAGGCTGAAGAGGAAGGTGAAGACAGGTCAGGGATAGTTCAACAGGACTTGACGTGGTCACATGCTGGGTTTAGTCCAGGCCAGCCACAGGAAACCCACCTGGTCTCTCCTGCCCGTTGGCCCGAGTGTCTAAGTCACAGACACCCAACACACCTGTAATGCCCGAGTGAGTGGAGAAGGCTCTGTGGAAAACATCAAAGCCAGCCTGGCCCATGGATGTGGGGACCAGGCAGTCCTCGAAGGAAGGCACCACACTGCAGGAGCTGCCAGGCGGCACGGTTCTCTGGGAGTCGGGGTAATGTGGGGGGCAGAACGTCTGCAGCTGCCCATAAAATCCTGAAATGCAAGCATAGCACTGAGCTCCTTCAGGGCGCAAGTTCCACAGGCCACTCCAACCCAGCTAGAACCCAGCATGGCGTCACGGGATAAAATGCCATTAACTCTTCAGGCCACCTGTAAAATCTTCCAAGCAAGCATTTGGAATGCACTACTTGGGCTGAAGCTCTTCTATCTTAGAGGGATTTCAAGGCTTGTTCGCTCATAACATTTTTATCTTGTGCTTTAGCACCTGAAATGGGAGAGTTTCTTATCTTCCTTAAACTCCCTGAAGATTCCTGGACACGGAAGGCCTGACCTTCAGGGACGTTCCTACCCCAGACCCTCCCACCAGGTTTTGAAATGCATCTTCCTTAACTTCCTTTATCCTATATTTTGTTTTCAGATTTGGTAAAAATCTGCAGAATGTTTAACCTTGAACAAGGCCCACGTAAAAAAAAAAAAAAGCATCCATCTGTCTTTCCAACACATAAATTCATATACATTTATATGGTCCTTATTATTTTAAATAGGTACATAATATTCCACAGTTGGATGTACTACAATTTACTTAACAATTGTAATTGTTATTTGCAGTAAATGATAAAACTGGAAGTGAATAATATAATGAGGAAATATGAAGGAAGATTTTCAAATATTTGAAAATAATGATTGATCTTTTGATAATCTTATTTCATCTATCCCTTTCAATTTTTTTCCCATTCAGTGGAGTTTTCCTTGGGGTCCTATATGGTTCTTTTTTATGATCCTTCAAACCTTTGAAGATACCTTACCTTTTCCTTCTTTCTCCTTGCCTCATGATAAATTTAAAGCAATGGATTATTTTCTTAAGGTATGATGTGCTTTCAAAAATATAATAATAAAATCTTAATTCCATACTTTATTGGAGAGTTGCAGCTCTGCTGCTTTCTAACTCTGTATTTCATTGTGTCTGTTTCCTCAACTGTAAAATGTGAGTATCATTGTCTACTTCGCAGGGCTATTGTGAAGAGTAAATGAGTCACTGGATAAGGAAGTACATCTGAAATGTTTTAAAGTGCTTTATAAATGTCAGTTATTGATACCGCTATTCTGTTTTTGATGGAAAAAACGAGAAATTAAGTGCCCGGGATTCCTTCCATGAACACTAAATGGAGATCTCACGTTCTTATGCAGAATACAAGAAATTCTGCACCGAGACTGCCATCACAGTGGTTGTGATCACAACAGAAAACTGGAGAGCTGAAATGGCCACCCATAAAAGGATGGTTAAGCAAATAGTGGTACATTTACATGATTGGGAATATTAAATGGCCATTAAAACAACATTTATAAGGAGTTTTTAACAACATGGAAAAGACCATTATCTAGTTTTAAAAAAAGAAAGACACTAAATTGAACATAAAGATTGGCTCAACGATATGGAAGCCTATGTACAGGATGACGGTGGCAAGGTCCCATGTCATCGTTATCTTTGGGTTTTTATTTTTTGCCTTTATATTTTTTTGAATTTTAATAGTGGTGAAGAGCAAGCACTCTGGAGCCCGACTTCCTGGGTTCAAGTCCTAGCTCAACTACTTAACAACTGTCTAGTCTTCGTACATTACTTAGCTTCCTGGTGTCTCAGTTTTCCAACTTGTAAAATGGGTTTAATAGTAGCAACTACATCTCTGAGTTATAAAGAGTTAACATTTACATATTATATAATATAATTTTTATAATATATTTAGTTATAGAATTAAAATTTATATATTATGTAATATATTTTAATAACATAATTTATATACTACATATGTATTTGGTCAATAAAGGAAAATAAGAGTAATTATTTTCCAATGACAATGTAGTTCTTAAAAATAAAGTTTATTGAGGGAAATAAAATTTTGAAAAGGCAGTATGTCCTTCAACCATAACCAAATGTAAGAGAGAACACAGCAGCAGGCACGTGGCACACCCCAAGTTCCCAGGTGGAAATCTCTGGAGCATTCTTGGCCCATTGGAGACCTGAGTTGTATACCTCTTGCCCATGGCTGCTAGATTCTGCACTGACACATGTTCTGTTTTCTTTATTCACCCCAGTAGAGGCTCTAAACAGCAACATGTTTGAGTGGTCTGAAGGAACTTGGAATGAGGAGCTGTGTGGTTTGGATAGTTTCTTGCATTGATCTTGACTTTGGGTACCCGGTAGCCAGCACATGGAAACACGGCATGCCCATCAGGAGGAAAACAGTACCATGAACGATCACGGTTGGTCTATTCGAATGTTATGTCGCCTCACTGAGCAAAACAGACAATATTTGCTGTCTACACCCACAAGCCAGCTCTGCTCATATTTGCCACCCCTAAATTCCCTGGTAGCACTCCTCAGTATAATATTACCCTTCCAAGAAGAGAAGACATTTTTCACTAAACTCCCACACCTCCACAGATAGGGACATTAATCATTCAGGGACAATGATAGAGCCTTTCACCAGCCTTTTGTGAAAAGCAATTCATTCTCCCTTTCCTATCTTCTCTCCTGTTTCCGAGGGAGAACAAAAATATCACACGGCTTTAATGTATATTCGAGTGTTGTGATATGTATGAGTATAAAAGGTTTGTGATGTGGTAAAATATACCCAGTGAAGTTAAATATTAAACCCAACTTTCTGGGCTCCATCTCCTAGTCTGGATCTGAGCGAGGAGGGCAGAGCAGACTATAATTCCTGCCTGTGGGTGTCTTGGCTGACACAAGAAACTGTCAAAACCAGAATGGCCCCGCAAGCATGTTTTATCACTCTAACAGCCAACTCAAGAAAAGAAAATCCTCCTTATTAAATCTCTCCTTCCAAGTAGACGTGCCAAATACACTGGTGTGGATGCTTGTGGTCACTGAAATCAAAGAGTTTTAACATATTCTCTTCCCAGCACTAGTTCCATAAAACTAACAAAATTAAAAAAATAATTCCATTAGGGTCTTACCACACACATGGACTCAGAGAAAGCCTAACTCACTTTCTGATGAATGGCTCCTGTATTCCAGTGGTTGGTTTTCATGTAGCAAATTTGGAAAGAACACTACTTCTCGGACCCAAAGCAAAATGAGGCAAGATGTTAACACATTTTGTGGGCATAAAACCTAAGAGTGATGGCAAGGTCAGCCAATCTGTCAGTCAGTCAGTCAGTCAGCCAGTCAAGAATGGTTATCAAGTGAGAGTTAGGGTGCTGTCAGGGAGACCAAAGAAACAGAAGATATGTCCTTGCCTTTAAGCATTGATAATCTAGTTGGAGTGAGGACACATACATTCATGAGAGCATAGGAACATACACATAAATACACTTTGGCAATAAATGTTCGCTGTTACATTGATTGCAAAATCACCCCTCCACTTTAAAAATTATTTTATCGCCAAGAGTGGAGGAGGGGAGGTATTTTTCATTCTGCAGCTCCTGAAGGTCAAGGAGAATCACTCCTCCTCCTTTTAGTTTTGGGAAGTTTTTTTTTTTTTTCCTTCTAAAAACAAACTTGTTTTTCTAATTATAAAAATGTTTGAAGCTAATTGTTACCAACTAGAAAATGTAGATGAGTATAAACAAAGAAAGAAAAAATTGTCTTTATTTTCACGATTTAGAAATGGCCGGATACACACAAAACTGGAATGTTTTATTTATATATATATATATATATATATATACACACACACGCACACACATTGTTTTGTATCCTGTTTTCTCTTCTAATATTAATTCTGGGTTTCATCACATATCACTAAAATTCATTCCTGAAAAGCCTTTCTCTTTACTTTGTCATATGGGGTCACTGGTGTCTCCGGGATGATAGGTTAGATCACGAGTTCAGGGTCACTCTTGCTGCTAATGATGATAAAGCAGCCCCATGAAGCTGGGTGTAGATTTCCTTCCCAAAGTGGAAGGGAAGTGGGGGAGGTTAGAGGAGAAAGGAACTGCATGACTAAATATGATAATAGAAGGGTATTCTCTAGGGCAGCACTAGCCAATAAAACTTTCCGCGATGATGGAAATGTGCTTTATCTGCACCGTCCACTACAGTAGCTATGTGTGGCTACTGAGCCCATGAAATGCGGCTAGTACGACTGAGGCGCTGACTTTTAAATTGTATTTGATTTTAATTAATTTGAATTTAAATAGCCACACTTGGTTTGTGGCTACTGTATCAGCTAGCACAGCTCTACCATCATCTGCATTCCCAGGTGTAGCAGACTTTGTTAGTCAGGAATGTTTCTGATTAATTTACTGAAAGAAAAACACATGACCCACCAAGATTTTAAATAAAAGCCAGATAAATGATTAGACTCCTGGCCTTCAAGATAGGAAGTATATTAGACTTTCCATTATGGTATATCTGTCTTTTCCTTACAAATTTGCCACTTCAGTCTTCTTTGTAGAGGAGACCAGAATATAAATACATCAACAAGTAAGTAATTCCCAACCCTGAAGAGGTTGAACAGTGTTTTAGGCTAAAGTGTCAGGGCACTTTAACTCTCCTAGAGGAACCACTTTCCCTTCTGGAGGCAGCAGAAGCAGAAGGAAACACGTTCCCTGCTTTCTCGACTTCAGACCGTGGGCCTAGCTCACTGTGCACACTGGGAGTGGCCACGTGCCATGGCGGGGCTCCATCTTCCACCCCATATGATGGTGGTGTGTCAACACAGAAGGTCCCAGCCAACTGTTGATACACACGCGCGGTAATGAATACCACCAGCCTGCACCGTAAAGGTGTTAAGTCACGATCTGTGTACTGAGCAGGCTTGTTTATGCAGCAGATGGCTTTGCAAAACAAAATTCTTGTTTTCCTTTAAGGTGAGGCTGGGGAACCACTACCAAACTCTGGGCACCAGGAAAAATGCTGGATGGACAATACTCATAACCGGGACTGACCTTTCCCTGCACTAGGCTCAGCCCAGACCATCATGACAACTGACTGGTCCAGGGCCCACATTATAGCAGCAGGTGCCCCTCACAAATATCAGGAAGGTCCCCAAGAACCACTTCTCCTACCAAGATGTGGCCTAATCATGCATGGCAGGACCCTCTGGGAGGATCCTCCAAAACAGTGTTGGGGGCCCAAGATTTTTTGGTAGCTTCAGATGGGACAATGCTTCAATTCCCATATGGTCCAGATTGTACCAGTTCAGGGATCCAGGCCAAGCACTGTAGTTTTTCAGCTACTACCCAAATCTCAGGAGTCATCTGTTTCTGTTGACTTTTCAGAAGAAACAGTGACTAATGTGTGTGCTTGCCTTTACTGCTGTTGTTGTATTTTTGTAAAATGAGGATATGATAGTATCTACTTGTGCAGTAACCACAGAGATTAAAGAAGATTAATAGAGACTATCCAATGTAAAGTGCTGAGCCTAACACAGAGCTCACACTCTATAAATGTTACTTTTCCCTTTTCCTTTCCTATTCTTCTAAGAACACAAGCATTTCAATCTCTATGCTTTCATTCACATGACAGCTGTTTACTGTTTACTAAGCACTTATTCCAGTGCTGAGGCTACAGTGGTGACTAAATACACTCCATGCCTTCTTGGAGCTTATGTGTTAGTGAGAAAGATGATAAATATATAAATGAGAAATCAAGTAATGTAATGTCATACTACATATGACAATAAAAAGGAAGTTTTCTTTAAAGGATGTATAGAGATGCAATTCTCTTCTCCAAAATGCATTCAAGATAGGAAGAATGAAAAGTAACTAATGACGTTTTGACTTTGGTTTCCTTTGTTTGACCCTGTCCGGTGAGGGCAGGTACAGGCAGGGGGCCACCCCAGAGCTCTGCAGTTTTTCTGCCAGTGGCACTAGGCAGTTCCCACCTGGGCAGGAGAATAAGCAGACATTAGTGGCAGGGGCAGAGTTGGCAGCCCCTCACTTTCTTGGTGGCATGGCTGTTTGCTGGCCAAGGGGAAGGAAGGATGTATATTTATGAGCTTTATGACTCTAATTATTTTTCCATAGATTCTATAATTTTGTGGGTTACTTTAGGAAGCGTAGCATTTTTGGCCTCAGTCATCTGATTTCTGCACAGGCAGGTACATGGGTAAGCCTAAGTGATGAGCAGGTGGGCTCAGATCAGAAGCCAAGAGATGGGGATATATAAAGAAGATATATAACCCTACTCTCCTGGGCTCTTTGGATTTCTTTTTCCCCAATATTCTTGTGGCTCTTTGTGGATTCCCCTACTCTCTGGGGACCCTTGACCCCACTACCTTTGAATACCTCCAGTAAACCAAGTCAAGGGAAAGGAAAGAGGAATAGACAGTAAATCACCAGTCAAGCTCCTGGTGCCACTTACTGCTTGGTTCGGGGACAGTGGTTGTGTCCAGCAAGAGAAGAGCCATGTGCTAATGGCCACTGCCCCCAACACTGGCAGAACACATTTCCACTATGACTTGAATCATCTCATCACTATTCCCTTCCCTACACCGGCTTCTCCTCTGCTTCTTCCTCCTCTCTGTGTCCCCGATTTTAAGAAATAAACCTCACCATTCTCCCTTCATTAAGCAAATCCAGATCTGGAGGACCCCAGCCTAATTTCCAAGTTTAGAGGCTTCTGGCCACCTGAAGAAGAACTCACTCTACATCTCTGAACTGCTTTACAAGTTGGAATATCCCTTCAGTCCACTTCAGGGTCAACCAAGACCCATACGCCACAACCATTTTAACTAAAGGCACTGACTTGTGACAGGTCTGAAAAAGGTGGCTATTTCCAATCAGCATTGACTAGCACTACACAAGGCCCCTCAAACCGCTAACTAAGGAAAGCTGAAGTATTCTTGGTTCCCAAAGATAATATTATCTTGATTGTAACAAATGCACCACACTTGTGTGAGATGTTGATAGTGGGGGAGGTTATATATGTGTAGGGTGGGGTATGGAGGGGACAGGGGACATATGAAAACTCTTTGTATTTTCCACTAAATTTTGCTGTAAGCCTAAAACTACTCTAAAAAACAGTCTATTTAAAAATGGGTGGGCATGTATGACTTTGTGTTATCAATCTCTATATTATATGCCTGTCCCACTAAAATACATGCTCCATAAAGGCAGAGACCTCGTCTAGTTTGTATATTACTGTATCCACAGCACCAAGAATAGTGCCTGGCATATACTAGGCATTCAATAAATATTTGTTAAGTGCATGAATGACAGCACATCTGAGTGCATGAATGACAGTAACATCTTGGTTACTTTAATCATAATTAAGCTGTAGGCCATTACTGATGTAATGCCTTCCCCCTCCTCCCATAAACCCTAGTACTTTAAAGAGCCCTGTAGCCCTCAGCACTCTGTGCGGGGGTTGCAGACCACCGCTGGCCAATCCACACTTTGTCCCTGCTGTGAAGGTGCTCTGGTTTCACTCAGCCTTGGGATGCAACGTTGGAGGGTGGAATGGTGGAAGGTTTGCTGAATCCAGGGATTCTGCTTCCTGGTGAATTAAATGAACATGGGAAAGAAGATGACAAAGACAACAGCAAGTCTAAGAAGAATCCCTGCTAAAAATATCCCTTCCCACACTCTGGGAGTGGGAGATTTACTTGGGTCAACTAGCTCTTTCCCAGTGATTCAAATGCTCCCCGCCAAGGTTAAAGCTTGCAATCTCTAACAATAGATTGTGAAATACCCCATCCAACCACACTGAAACAGTCTCTGAAAATACAAATACAGAGAAGGAGAAAAAAGACAACAAAGTCCTCACTTCCCTTGGTCCCCCTAATTTCTTCTTCTCCAACACTCTGGCTATTTGTGGATTCCCTTATTCTCTGGGGAATTCACCATGATCTGCATGCTTTAAATACATTTTGTAATCCATGACAGAAGCCAATGAGGAAAAAAGGGGAAATCATCAGTAAGTCTCTGGTAAAGCTCCTAAGTACCATCAGAAGATAGTCTTTCAGGCTACATCTTCTCAGCCTGACTCTACATAGTCAAACTTTTTACTCAAAGAAAAGCCCAGGGAATCTTACATGCACTTCTTACACAGTGCCTTAGTACTGGGACACCTTAAAGCTTCCTTCTTAGGTATCCATCTCACATTTCTGTCTGGTAAGAAGGCAATTCAAACAAATGTTCCCATTTTACAGACAAAGAGATGGAAGCAGAGGAACTGTTGAATATCTTGCCTTTATAACCAATACTTTGTTTATATGACACCATGCAATAAAAGCGGAAAATTCATCCAACCACTTTAATATTTCTAAATATCTAGATATTCATGGATTTTGCCTTCATCTTAAAACAAATGAGCAGTAGAACTAAAAGCAATCACACGATCTCCTACTGTCCAGAGTTTGCTCATTGGCAGTCCTCTCTTTGACAGTTTCATAAGATATTTGGCTAGTGTTATACCAATGACTCAGAATTCTGTCATAAGGAAGGAAAGAAACTAATATTTAATTGCTTGAAGACAAGCATTGTCCTAGGTGTTTAACATACAAAATCTTCATCCTTAAAACAACTTTTTAGTTAAGTAGTATTGCCTCTAGTTTATAGACAAAAAAGTGAAGTTAAAAATAACTTACCCAAATCCTCATAGCTACCAAGTTTCAGAACCAGGACTTAAGCCATGGTCTCTCTGGTGACACAGTTCATGTCAGACTGCTGGGGCTTATTAAGCTCATGATCAAATCAACTTTAACAAAATCTTGCCATTTTTCATTGGGGTCTCTCACCGTCAGGCTACAGGCAAAGTTACTAACATTTTAGAAAATACAAACATTCTCATTAGGAGAAAAAGTAATGAATTAATTGATCAAATCACCTAATCACTAAATAATTCTAAAACCCTCAAGAATAGAAAGAGAGACATTTCAGAAATTTCTTATGGCCAATTTTCTGTTTTAGCCACTATTTTATTTCTATCCATTATATGAACAGCTTGGATTTGGGTTTAAATCCCAGATGACCCATTAATCAACTGTGTGTCTTAGATAAATGATTTTCCTTCTTGAGCCTCATTTTCTTGGAAAATAATACCTATTTTATAGGGTTGTGGAAAACATTATGTATGATAGCGTTCATAAAAGCATTTAGTGTCTTCCCTGGCACATAGTAGGCTGTCAGTGGACAGTAGCAATTACATGACCATGGTATAAGCTTAGAAATATTTAGAGGTTCTATGTAACACATATGCAGTTCTTAAGCAATTTTTCTCACGTAACCCACCTCCCTTAAGTATAAAATGATGCTGCTCCGAGGCTGGGCATGGTGACCTATGCCTGTAATCCCAGCACTTTGGGAGGCCGAGGTGGGAGGACTGCTTGAGGCCAGGAGTGTGAGACCAGCCTGGCAACATAGTGAGACCCCCCCCCCCGTCTCTACAAAAAAATTAAAAATTTAGCCAGGTGTGGTGGCACACACCTATAGTATCAGCTACTTAGGAGGCAGAGTCAGGAGGATTGCTTGAGCACAGGAGGTTGAGGCTGGGTGACAGAGCAAGATCCTCTCTCTTAAAAAAAAAAAAAAAAAAAAAGATGCTGCTCTTAAAAGTGAAATCTCCACAATCTGGTTGTCATTTTTGCCTGTGCTCTTGGTCTTGGCCACCAACACCATCCAGGTTTTCACCTGAGCTAGGACTCTACTAAGCTTCCTTTCTGGAAGAGGTAGAGAAACTGACTCTTCATTTTAATACAGAGTCTATAAATGGGGAAGCTGCGGGAACAGCTCGCAGACTGTGTTAGGAAGACAGATTTTTCTTCGGGCTGAGAACTGAACCAGCTTGCAAAGCACTCGAGCTATTTACGACTGACATTTAAGCAACTACTCTACCAAGAAAGAGGAAAATAATGGAAATAATAACCCTTAAAATTCCATTTTGGCACATTCCTATTGATGGAAGCCCTCTGACAGCCAGAGCAACCGCCTGGTCCCTTTGCCCTTGGACAAATGGGTTGTGGCATGAGGGCTTCTAGGTAGAAAAGTCCACCTGGTTCCAAGAGGCGGGGCTATTGCCATCTACAGCTCCTGCTGCCGGCTCGCAGGCCATGGTGAGATGCGCTCTGAACACTCTGGGTATTCCTTCCACTTGTGCCCCTCACAGCACTTCACCTGGTCTGCAGGGAACTGGTAAGAGCATTTATCAGTGTGAGCCACATGCTGGCCCTCGGGCATGCATTCTCATTTCCAGAGATGAGGCAGGGGAGGAGGGGGAGGGTCTGCCACTGGTAACTGCAAAGGGCTCAAATAAGAAGACGGGAGTGGGCAGAGCTTCTGTTGTAAGGGACAACAAGGAAAGGAGACAGAGCAGACTGAGAAAGAAGGCCTGCATGAAACACTCTTGGTTAAAAGATGTAATCGATTTTCATTTGAATACCCCCCAAACCACCCAAAACCCTAGCACATAGTGGCCTATGGTTTCCAAATTCTCAAAATGATAAGCTGCCAAAGTAAACTAATTGCAATGTGTCTCAGAAATTGCCACGCGTGGATATATACAGTTATAGTGTACTGGTTCAGTGAATTCTGACAGCGATCATGCACATTTAGACATGGCATAAAATAGAGACTCTCAAAACCTAAAAGACCTGAGGAGTCTGAGACAGGTTTGGAAGCCAGCTTTGCCATTTACTGGCTGTGTGGCCTGGAGCAAACCATAGCCTCTCTGAGCCTAAGATTCCCTATTTATAAAAGGTGATAATAATACTCATGCGGCAGCACAATCCTCAAAGTAGGAAGGAGAAACAGCACCGAGAACAAATGATTCAGTGCCCAGTTGCCCATGAGTAGCCACCCACACTCTATCACCTGCCAACTACTCTCTATAACTCAAAAATTCTGGATATAAGTAAGACCTGGAATGAGGGATGGAAGATTCGGACATTACGTATCTGAAAGTGTTGTGAAGCAAACACTGCCCACTGCTTAAGGTGGGTAAGAATGAATTAGGAATTTTTCTATGAGCAGAGACCACTCGCTGCTGGCATATATACTGTTACTGGGTGGCTGCAAGGACCAAATGAAATAATAAGCGTGAAAATATTTTGCCAACAGTAAAACCCACTGAAAAGTCTAGCTCCTACTGTCTTGTCATCAGCCTGATGTTACTTCTCATCCTACATTCTTTGCATATGGAGGTAAATCTGCCCATAGTCATGTCAGGCTCTTCCCCATCAAGCAACCTTTTGACTCAGGGGTACTTGAACCTAAACCAGCACAAGGGAAGCATGGCGAAAAATGAAGATTTAATTCTATCTGCCCTTCTCTTTCCAAGCAGGCTTTGCTGTAAGAACGGTCTAGCAGAGAAGAAGATTCCAGACAGAAGATTTAAAGGAATGTTAAAAGGAAATGTTGCTGCATCCCAATTCCCTTTAGCCTGCCCTGAGCTCCACGAGAGCCACCCTGGTTCTCTCCAGCTTTTTCAAGCACTTCCCAGGAGATAAAGGGAGAAGGAAGGTAGAAAGTATTCAACTTCCCAGCCTCAGGCAATTTGCTTCCTTTGGATTATCCCTGATTGGAAAGCCATGGGGAGGGGACACTGAGCCCTACACTTAGGGTCTAGGCCAATGATTCTAAAAGGGGGTGCCCCCAGCATCAGCTCCACCTGTGCAGGTTTGTTCAATAAGCACATTCCTGGGTTCTATGGCAGACTTAGTGAATCAGGAGCTTGGGAGGAAGGGCCCAGAATTCTGTGTGTTGAACAAGGTATAACGTTTGAGAGCTTCTAAGAACATCTTTACATGATTTACAAACACCTGAAAGCTTTCCAAATGAAATACCACTTAAAACAAAACAAAACAAAACAAAAACAGACCAACTCTGATTTCACCTGAGATGGGGAAGAACTCTTCCCATGGGCATCTCTTCCCCTTGGGCTGGCTCCCAGCCCTTTCGGCTGGACCTTGGGGCTCTTGGGGATAAAGTGATGACTGTTCCGAAGTGGCCTTGAATTACACTCTCAGCAGATTTGGATCCAGATGACTTGCCTGGTTCCTTCCCCCAGCGCCTGTCTCTCACATGTCAGTTCTCAGTCAAGGTGAAATCATGGGACCTCATCTGAATGACTCAGAAGGCTTGGTCTCACTGTTGGCCCCATACTGATCTTGTGGCCTAGACTTCTGTTGTCTAGCTGTAAGCAAACTCCCACATCATATCCGCTCTACTAACTAGGTAACCTCTTGCTTCTCCAAATCCAAGTCTATGATTATACAATTTTCCAGCACTCTAATCTAGGAGGAGTAGGCCCCATCTCACCCTTGCCAGTGATCCAATGACTTAATTATTTCTCCCCCTGAACCTCTGCCTCATAGCTAATGCTCTGTTAGACACTGTTAGGCCTCCCCAAAACCTACCATCTAGACTGTTATGTTGAGATTAAATCTAGGTTTGAAGTAAAAGAGTACAGAAGTCTATGTATGTGGCTTTGAGATGGGAGAGTGGATGTTGTATTTGTGAAACCTGGCAAATGTCACTAGATCCCAGGATGTCTATCCCCTTCTCCTATCTGGCTGCCAGGAAACTTGTCTTGTCATCTTGTCAGACCTTGTGGACATTAATTATTAATATGGACAATCTAATTTATGATGTATCATCTCTGCTCCACTTTTCCTGCTAGACAGACTTCTACCCACTGTTACCTGGGAGGCCCACTCTGATGAGTGTGTCTAGTCTACAGGGTCCTTCCTTTCCTGCTTAATCTCATTCCACTGCACACTCAACTCTTAATTTTAAGTATGTATTTGGCATCTCAAATAGATGACATGATTCCATGCCTGCACATGATCCATGAGGAATATTCTTTGATGATTGAGTTAAAAGGCTTTGCTTGTCAAGAAATACACCCTACTAACTAATATCACAGACTCCAGATACCCCTTATTATATGTTTAGGATGGGCAGAAATTCTTGTTTATTTTCTCCATTGATGTAGCTCTCGCACCCAGAACAGGACCTGGCACAAAGTAGGAACTGAATATTTGAGAATGAATAAATGAGTGAGTGAATGACACCCACAGCTAGAGGCTTTGGTGAAAATGTGATGGTGAGAAAAATCACAACGTAGCTCATAGATTCTGTTCTACGAACCTTATTACACAACGGTCTATCAAGTTTCAGAAAATAATGTGACTTCCCTTTCTCTCACTGATTTTTTTAAATGAAGGAAGAAACAAAGGTGATGAAAATATGATGGGCCCCATACAAGTGACCTGGAGGGTTTTGCTGCTCTGAGTCTTCCTTTTCTGCTGGGTGACAGAGAGGCCACTGAGCCTGAAGAGAGAAAACAGAGTGGGTGGGAAAACTGAACAACTAAACTCACCCACAGAACACCTTCCACTCTTTCAGTAGTTGAGTAAGCTCTTTGAAGTTGGAACGGGGCCATCCAAGCCAACATCAAAGGGCTTACTCAGCTACTCTGAGCTTCAACTCTAAACTGGGATAAAAATGTATTTCCTACTCTCTTCACAAGATTATAATGAGGATTCAGGTATTCGTCCAACAAATATTTTATTGAGCAGTTTCTATATACCCATAGTTAGCAGATGCTGATAAAAATTATGTCTCTAAGAGTAATTTATAAAACATATATTAAAATATAAATGTAGGCACTGCCACTGACCTTATTAATATTGATAAAAATGTGGCATCAGCCCAGACCCACAGAAGCAAAGAACCCTGGGTAATTACTTGGCTAATTCAGAGTCCCTGAATCATTTTGCTATAATGACAAGAAAATTTAAGAACTTGCTTTGGGATATGTGATATGAGGTTGGGCTTGGTGAAGAAATGTAGGAAGGGAGAATTTGGTATTATAATAGTCACCTTAAATGATTTAGAAGAATGCCTGAATGTTTGTATTTCAGTGGACTTGCATTTTGTAAGGTCTAGTTCTCAAAGACCTTGTACAAAAAAATGAAATGGAGGGTTTAGTCTGAATGATCTGGTTAGAGAAGGAAAATCCTATAATCAGAAAGAGGATTCGGAATTTTAAGTAAACCAAGGAGAAATGAAAAGGAAACTGGCATTGTTTTGCAACATGTTGCTGAGCTCAGATGATCTGAATGGGAACGGATCAAGCCAGTTCTGGTGTCTTACTGTGTTTGTTGTTCTGTTTTATTAATACAGTGGCCCCACTAACCAGTAACCCACATGTTCCTGATGTGTGGCTTATTTTTCCCTTTCCCCTTTCCACAGCTATTCATGTTTTCTTCCCCTTCTAAACCAGCAATTGTTTATCACATTTACAAGGGAAGTTCCAATTAAAAATATAAGAATTACAAGACACAGATTTCCATTAACATGTTTAGCTCTGAAGAGTCCAACAGAGAGCAGGTCCTAAAATGGAGTTATAAGAAAAATATTTAATTGATTTTAAGAGCTCGATTCCTTAAAGGCTAAATTTCATGTGTTTTCAGATATAAGACAGAACATTTGCTTCTGGAAAGATGGCATTACTACCCCAAAAGAGTGAAAAAGCACCAAATCTGTAAGAATGTTCGTGAAACACTTTTCTTTAGGCGCCTTTAAAGTAACTGACAGAGAAGTCACAATGGTCAAAGAAATGGAGATTTCTTGGGTATTTTCTTCTCATCAATAAGTTTTTGAGTTCCAATTAAAAAAAAATCATGCTGCAAATGATGCAACTTGACTGGTAAACTGCTTAAATAGTATAAAAACCCAAGTTATAGTTCCTGTTATTTAATCCCTCTCAGTATGAAAACTGCCTTTAGTGTTCAATGAAAAGGTGAAAGGATGTTCAATCACATTACTAACTAAAGGAATTTCACCAGCTGTGTCTCAGGTATCCCCTTTTAAAATGCAAATACTCAGGAGAAGGAGCACTGTGTTACATTTATCTTGATGTGTAAGTGAATCAGTACATTATACCATTTCCTGTAGGGAGAGGGCTCAGGCAGTTGGTCAGCACTGGGTAAAGAGGCAGGCAGTGAGGTGCCCAGAGACAAGAGGGGCCCTGGGAACTTGACCGGAAGTCACAATTTCACCAAAAGCAGATTGTACCAATCAGTCTAAGAAGCCATGAGCAAAAATCCCTTTCTTCCCTCTTTCTCTTCTTTTATTTATTTATTTATTTGTTTATTTATTTATTTATTTATTTAGAGACAGTCTTACTCTGTTGCCCTGGCTAGAGTGCTGTGGTGTCAGCCCAGCTCACAGCAACCTCAAACTACCGGGCTCAAGCGATCCTCCTGACTCAGCCTCCCGAGTAGCTGGGGCTACAGCTGTGCACCACCATGCCCACCCAGTTTTTTCTATTTTTAGTAGAGACAGGGTCTCACTCTTGCTCAGGCTGGTCTTGAAACTCCTGAGCTCAAGTGATCCTCCTGCCTCGGCCTCCCAGAATGTTAGGATTATAGGCGTGAGCCACCGTGCCCTGTCTGTCTCTCTTCTTTTCGTTCATATTTATTCAATGGACAATTATTAAGCACTTACTGTGTGCAAAACATTGTGGGAGGATACAGTTCCAGTCTTGAGGCAACTGACAATTTAATTAAGACTGATGTCTTAATATCCTTATTGATCAAATGGCACATGAATCTGGCGGATTTAATCTGTGTGTGTGTGTGTGTGTGTGTGTGTGTGTCTGCGTGCGTGCTTGTGTGCTGGTGTGTGCAAATGCTTAATTATGTATGTATATTATTCACAGTGTTCAGTCATTTCCATGATCAATCATTCAAACAGCTTTTCTGGGTAAGATGACCATCTCACACCCCTCCCACAAAACCCAGCATGTTGAAATGCTGGCTGCACCCCCCGCACACACCTAAATTTAACTTTTGTTTTTTAGAATTAGCACACTGTCAGAATTTATCAAGTACTACTTATGTAAAACTGTTCTTGGGGTAATCTTGTAGCAATTAAGTATATGAGAGTAATTAAGGATTTCTCTGAATCTAATCATCAGTCCCTAGTACTATGTAAACATTAATAGCATCATAACTGGAACTGAAAATGATTCCTGATTATGACTGCTGATGACAACATCGGGATAACATGAAGTGCGCTCGCTGGCTCATTTCTTTTGTGACTATGTCACAACTTTCTCAGTGAAGTCTAGCACACTGTTGATTTACAATCAGTTATATTCATCTTCCTCAGAGTTCGCGAAGTTGTGACACATGCTTAAGTTCTAAGCAATACAACTTCTAGACTTGCTACTTTATTATTTCACAACCTCACATATGCAGTTGTGACTAAACTTCCTGTGGAGGGGAGTATGTTTATTGTCTTTAAAATCTCCCTATACAAATATAACCTTTAAATTTCTAACACTATAAATCCCCAGCAATGAGATCAGTTGTGGCTACAACCCATAGGCCTCTTCCCGGAAGGTACCAGAAGGTACCATTGCACAATCACTGCGAGTACACAGCCAACAGAGGAAGCAGTTAGTTACACTTGTACCTGCCACCTCACTGCCATTTAAATATCAATGCTCTGAGACGTCTATAGTTTGAAAGATGCTTTGGCTCTTTGGTAGGACAAGCCACGTACAATGTGTTTTGTTCTTGGAGGCCTGATGGTGGCTGGAAACCCTTTGTTTCCCGGTGCAGTCAATTTGAACTGGGCTGACAGGCTTACAGCTCCATACTGAGGTAGGAAAATGCCACCATTGTCTGGGAGCTGACTGGCCTGCTTTTTCGGGGCCTACAGACAGGGCACGCTTTAAATCATGAGAAAGACGGCTTAAGAACCACGGGAGCCGTGACCAACAGGGAAGGCTCCCACTTCCTGCTGCTGCTGTGCTGATATCAAACGGCCAAGGCTGAGGAGGCAGCTTCATGGTGTTTTCCTAATGAAATCTAATAACTGGACCATGGATGACAGAAATCTTTGTGTTGGCCACTGGAGACTCTAGAGGGGTGAAAAACAAGAGCTAGCAGAGGAAAGTACAGAAACCTAAGAGAATGGATGAGAAAGGGCAGAAAATGCAGCAGAACTCTCAGAAAGAGGCCTCTGAACTCTACCTCTGCTTTCTGAGAGGTGGTACACGTGAATCTGTGAGGTACGCAGTGCTAGTCCCATTTTACCAATCAAAAACCAGCCCAGAGAGCGTCTGGCAGACCCTATAGTATGCCTACCCAGTAAACATTATTAACAGAACCCGTTTTGTTAGGCATGGCCATGCACTAAAATGTCCATCTTCTCCACCCTCCTCTCTTCCTGAAACTGGCGCAAGGTGTGTAGAATGCCAGTCAGCCTTCACACTGGGACCGGGAGGATGGAAACTACCTGTTAAAGAGGACAAAGCAGGAATATGAGAGGAGGCTTAGACACCAGAGACTGCAGAGCTGTTCCTCCTCCCCACACTGTTTCCTGTTAGACATCTTGTCATTCGAGAAGAGTAAACCCATATTCTGGTGTTGCTGCTCTAACATGACAAATAAATCCTAAAAAGTCTCGTCCTCTGCACAAATGCGTATCACTAACAGGATCTTTGGGGAAACTATGATTGGGAGAGGCCACTCAGAATTTATGAAACCCTCTAATTACAGCAGGAACAAAAATATCCGAGGGGGAATTTGGGCGGCCAGGGCAGCTAGTTCAGTGTGGCTGTAAGCTGCTGTGTGGTCATTAAAAATGCACCAAAGAATCAACTGGAAATGTTGGCTCGCAGGTGCTGAGACAACAGGTGACAGTAGAGTCCAGCACATAGGAGGCAGTGTGATCTGCCATTAGCTGAGGGCCATGCGAGGCTGGCTGTGCACCTCTCTGGGGAGGGAACCTCTGAGCTTGTGCTTATTTCTAATTTTATTAAGATAGAGCCTGAAGGGCTCCTGCCTGTGAAGCAGGTAGGCTGAAGGCTTTTTCAATTCTTCTCTTGCTATTTCAGCGCTCTTTGTCTAGGAAAAAATACAATTCCACATTACCCTGACATCGTTCCCCTATTTACCAGCTGTATCTGAGTGAAACGAACTCTTTATTTAAGTCATTGCTGTTTGGTTGTTCTATACATGCAGCCCAATATAATCCCAACAGTTACAGCTCAATGTTCCTACCTCTCTCATCCCATTCTCTATACGGTGCTCTACTTGACTCTCCTAAAGTACGGGACTGACTTCTTTATTCTGTAGCATCACACTTAGCATGGCACAAAATCCTTTATGGGCTGGCCTTGCTAGTTCTCTAGTCATCGCCTCCTCCATTCCATGGTTTAACCTAAGCACTCCAGCCACACGCAGACTCCCTTTGGCTCTTCCCTCTATGCACACACCACGCTGTCATTTGTGCACTTTGCTTCCCCTCTCCCTGGAATGCCCTTCCCCACTTGGCCTGTCCAATGAGTGTTGGAAGCCCTAGTCAAGCATCGCCTCTAAGAAGTCTTTTCTGACACCTTCCTCTGAATAAATCAGGTGCCTTATACACCTGCTACTGCATGGATCACATTGCATTGATTAAATGGCATTCATGTTTGCTTGGCACATAGTGGGTGACCAAGAAACACTTGCTGAACTGAACTTGGCCTCTCCTTGACAGGCCCAGCAGTAGGAAGGTTGTGAAAATGCTGTTCTAGGAATTCCCATGGCATGCTTATACCCCAGAGTGAATAGGGCATTTAAAAAGAAATTATCCATTGATACCATAACAAAATATACAAATATCAACTCTTGGGCAACTAATCCAGGCAAAATTCTGAAGTTCGCGTGGGCAAGAGAATTGCCCTAATGAGAAAGAAAAGACCACAGAACAAGCTCATGTGATTGGAAAGAGTGCCTTTATGTTTACATCTAAAATAAAGGACTAAAATATACTCAGAAGTTGCCTTGGAGATGTCACCCAAACAGAGACCCGCAAATGCTGTCAACATTCAAACATTAAAAGAAACAATATTTTATCCCCCTTACTAATGAAGGCGATGTGAAAGAATGAGGTGGATGTAGAATCAACAAAACTGAGCTCTGGTCCTGGGTCATTCACTAGATGAGCAAACTTGAAAAAGCGGTGCTATTAATCTTTTCAAAGTATGACTTTTACAAAATGCCTCTTAATAAAAATATACATAGAGTACACACAGTGTCTAGGCTCAGTATCAACTAGTGTGGCACAATTAACAAAACTCAATGAACCTCATCATCTTCGTCTGTAAGACTAAAGCCCCCCTGAGTTCTAACTTTTAGAGGCTTTAAGTAATGCAACAGCATCTACTTGTAGGCATCTAAATTTCCCCGTGGAAAAATACAAATACATATTTACTTTGGTGTGCCTTTAACTTAGAAACATGTTGTTGATTAAAGATGTGGCTTGGAAATGTAGACCTCTTGTTAAAGATGCCTGTATAGTTTGCCAAGGTAGCGATGCCTAGAAATTTTATATTCTTATATGTCTCAGCTCCCATCTCTAAAAATACAGTGATGACATTTATCCCTGACCTCTACCTGCTGCAGGGAGTACAGAGGAGATGGGGGTGACAACGCTCATTAAAGTCATGAACTTCTTGAAAGAGAGAACAAACACCACTGTAGCTATAGCGTTAGCAGCCCTGGCACTGCTTGGGGCTTTAAAAATCGAATTTTATTAGGAGATGAAGTTCCCTGTTACCAGAATGCTGTATAACTCCATCCAGCAAACTCGTCCAACAAAAGCTGAAAGGCACGACCAATAAATGCAACTCATTAAGGTCTTGTCTCACTCCCAGCTCTGTATCACCCACTTGAAAAACAGTGGATGAATTTTGCCCTAATTCTAAAGAGGAGTTGATGAGAAGTGCATGTGCCTAGAAAGTTGCCGAAAAACATTTTCAGAAAAATGCTTGTAGGAGGGAGTAAGGTTGCATCTGGATTCCTGTCCTCTAATTCCTAGCGGTGGCCCAGTGGCTGATACACGGGCATTCCCTTTGCACCGTAATCACATTCCCCCCAACCCCTTGCCCATCTTTCCATGGAAAGTCATGATTTCCCAATTTGCCAAACTGTACCTTGAATTTATTTTTAGGGCTGATGTTAGCAGTTTCTCACTGGTCATGGGAATTTTTAACAATTAAAATACGAAAGTTAAAAGAACCCCAACAAACTTCAAGTCGACAACATGTTCATTATTTAACTAAAAAAAGGGAAATGCAGGAGAAGAGTATTTTGCCAAGAGGTAGGGCAAAATGATAGGGTAGATCCCATTTTCTGTATCTTCTTGTTTCATTATTCATTTACTGAATGAGAGAATATCAATCACTTATTCAGTAAATATTTACTAAATGCCTACCTTGCACCAAGTGCTATGCTTGCCCAGAGCTACAGACACCATCCCTATTCTCAAAGAGTCTAATAACAACAAAAAAAAGAAGAGAGTAGAAGGAAAAGCATTAAATTAATTAAGCTCCTACTCTGTGCCAAGTGCTTTTCTTGTCAAATCCTCCCTACCATTGACACAAGAGGATCGATAAAACTCTCCCCATTTAACAAATGGGAATTGAGGCTCAATAATTCGCCCACAGTCACCCAGTTCAGAGTAGACTCGTATTTGCATTCAAATTGGTCTCATTCCAAAAACCCTTTTAAAAATGTCTTCAGAAGGCAGGAAAAAAGAAGAAATCACCTGTTTTCCTACCACCCTGATACAAAGCCATCAATATTTTAGAGAGTTTCCTTCCAATTTTTTTTCCTACACATAGGTTAATTTTTAAATTTTTAAAAATGTGTTTCACAGTTGTAATCGAAGTGTGTTATACTGCATTTCACTGGAACTATGACACCATCGACTGTGAAATGCTCCATTATTCTATACAGTTCCAGAAAGAAAAATCACTGCCAATTATATGATGCCACTGACTGTGAGATATGTCCAGATTTCAGCGATGTTAAAATGTGAAGGTAAAAAATGTGTTTCTAAGAATCAATGACCTCCTCGGCATTCTACGTAGCCCACTCTCGAGCTGTGCGGCTTCCACCTGGAGGGGCGAGGATGAAGCCCCATGTCTCCTGTAGCAGACAAGCTCCTTCACGGGGCTGGCAGGCCCCGCTAGGAAGGGTGAGGGCTCCATTTGTCTTTCTTATGCATGCCTTGCCGTGTGCATCCTAAGCACTCAAGAAACATTTCTTGGTTGAATAAATACGTAACCAAAACTTGAGAAGAAATTTATAGACAGAAGAAGGTAAAAATTATCATAGGCCTAAAGAAGGGTACAAGTCCAAGTTTTGCTGGGAAACAGGGGATTTGTGTGGGACACTGAGTCAGAGAAAGTAGCCCTGGCTTTTTTAAAGTCTTTTCCTTCCTACAGCCAGCCACTGTTTTTATATTGCCTCCGCTTTGCTGTTCAGGCCTTTCTTTACTCTGATGTTCTTATCCAAGCCTAGCTCCACAGCACTGCTTGGTTCTGCCATCTTAGGAAATTATTAACACTTACTCACACTCTGGTTGAATATTGATTTAGATTTGTTTGGGGACATCACCCATTGATTTCAAGTAATAACTCATATGGAGAAAATTCAGGAATTAGTAAGAGGCAGATGGAGGAGGGGCATATTTTTCAGAAGTCGAAACACTTAGCCTAAATAGACAGCATCTCTTCTGCATATACAGAAGGTCTGATTGCCCCAGGAAGTAAAAGGCTACAACAGTTGAGTCTATCTGATTTGGCAATTCAACTTTCTGAATTGGCAAAATGAATTTAAATCAAGAAAATATATTAAGCCAGACTTAGTTCTCCATGCATGTTCCCCGTTAAACACAAGATCAGCACATTTTGATTGTGATTTCTCTTGCTTTCTTCTTCCTTTTTTCTTCCTCCATTCACCCAACTAGAGTATGCATGTCTTTACTACATGTGAAGAACTCTGTTAAGTTCCCTATGAGATACAACGATGGGTCAGAAAATTCTAACCTCAGAAAGAAGCTTACATGTTAATAGCCAAGGTACATTTTCCTCATACATAAGTAAATCCCAAGGTAGAGTGAGCGTAGGTACTATCAGAGAGACACAGGTGATATGCTATTAAGCTTAGAGCCAGGAGCGATTATGTCAGCTGGGGGATCAGGAAAGGCTTCAGGGAGGAGGTGTCATTCCCTCTGGGCCTTGAAGGATGGAGAGGATGTGGGTATATGGGAATGAGGGAAAAAACCTACGAGACGAGAGGCATGCCTGGGCACAGGACTCCTGTCGTTTCTTTTTACATGGGCTGTTTATTGTTTAGGAACAAAATGTTATTCCTAGGTTTTAGAGCACCAGTCAATGAGTGGATCATTGCCTTGAGCTGACCAGTCTGGGGTGTGATAAGTCATACCATCGTAGGGCCAATGCCAGGAAAATACTATAGGACTTCATGCTTATTAAGTGTGAAATTTTAGAGGAAAGTAATAAAAGCCTAAGTCTGGTGTACAACAGAACATGTGACATCGACAAATGGTAACTAAGAGACTTGATCAAAAGCAACAGCACAACGTCGGTTTTCAAAACTCAAAGGACTGCCAGCTCTGTGCTTACCGTGGACATGGATACCATTTGGTTGAAAAGAAGAGTTTGTTTCTGGTTGGTAGGATTTCAGGTGAGAGCCCGGTGGCTGCTGGGCGTGGGCAGGCTGTGTTCTCTGCAGTATGGAAGAAGGAGCTGGGACTCTGCGGGGGCTGATGTGGTGAGGAGATGGAGCAGGAGGTGCAAACCTGAGAAAATAATCATGAAAGGAAACATAAGGGACGTAAAACAGCAGGAACCAAGACAAACTCTCCAAAGCCAAATTCTAACTTCCCATTCTGGCTGTCTAAGAGTGTGACAACCAGTCCTTTAAGAAAACCTTCAGGACTTTTCTCCCTCCTTATTAACCACTGAATTCTCAAATGAGAATCTGAGGGAATAAAAGAGACCAACAAAGGGAAAACCTAGTCATAGTTTGGATTTGTCAAGATTCTTAAACTGCATTACAAATACACAGGGTTTGGTGAAATTCAAAGCCCATCTTTTGCCAAGCCCTTTTTCTGCTAATTTTTAAAATGTATTTGCATTTTAGGGGAAATTTGATCCGTATGTTTCTGAATCATTTACACTTAGCTCATAAACATTTTGTTTTGTAAGACATATCTGAGGTCCAAGAAGTGTTGTTATAAGTCTTTATTATGAGCCTCTTGAATCCTATTCTCTTTAAGCAACACATTTTCTTTTGCCAAGAATAAATTAACTTAAACCTCAAAGGTCAAGTGTGGTTTGAAACCCAGAACCCAAGAGATCTGTGTGGGTTCTGTGCTTGGCAAAGAGCATTCCTGAGGGTGTAACACAAACACCATGTAGGACATCTTTTGTAGTCACATGTGCCAATCACAATAAGACCATTGGTAGTTTCTGAGGGTGGATATAGTGGTGTTTACATAACGTGACACTGTTAAGTAACCTGGGATATAAAATAGATGATTCTACATTGATCTTCCAGTTGTAAGGGAAAATTGGCAGGATCTAACTTACTAGGCTTAAAACGACAATTTATGCTATCATTTAAGAGAAGGTGTACTTGTGAGAACAATGGTAAAAGTTTGGCAATGTCCATAGATTATCAAAAGGATCCTCGATTTGCCAGTTCAGTAGAGGTCAGGCACAAATATAGCAGAGAAAGGAGCAGGGAGTCTGTCAACACAGTGAACTGAAGCAGCAAAATAACTTTGGGGAAAACTACAGTAGCAATGAATTGTCTAATTCCCCCAAAAGTCCCATTAAGATGAAAAGTTTTAATTGGCTATTTCTTATACTATGAAGAAAGGCTTTGTTTTGCACTAACACATATAGGTCAATCTGCTCACGTTGTGTATTTCACAGGAATAAATAACTTCACTTTGCTGGGCTTTGGTGTAGGGCCATAAATTATAAAAATGGGAGATGAACCAGTCAAGGTTATAAAGTAATTGGAAACGTTCTGAACTAGAATATTTAATAAGGCAGAGTTTCTATTGATACATTTGTATTGCAGCAGTAAGAAAGCATGGGACAAAGTCTCATGTTCTTTGGCTTTTTGCTTGTGAGGTGTGGTGAGGCTACGTAAGAAGGTGGCGTAAGAACCAAGAAGGGAGGATTTAATCTTGTTAGCCTCAAAGAAGTCAGGGTAGCTTAAGCAAACCAGCTGGGTTGGGATGCCTGCTTAATAGATCATTTACATTTTCATTTTGCTGAAAGAGAACTGGATCTCAGTGTCCTGGGCCGGGCAAATATATGTTTTCCAAGCGTATCATCTTAATTGGAATTATCCTGAAAAGATATGCTGAAAGGCCTTGAGAAAAAACACAGCAAATGTATCCTAGCACTGCCCTGAGGACATCTAGTAAAATTCATATGCCAGGGTTTATCATATGGAGGCCATTTTCTGGAAGCACATGTCCTTAACATGTCTCACAAGTCACTCTGAGGTCGTGGGAGACAGATGAGGAATTGTGGGATCACAGACTTCAGGGGTAGAAGGAGTCCATTACCACCTAGTCCCAGAATCCCCTGCTCTCTAAATCCCCAGGGACAGAAAGAGGGAGGATGTGTATTGCAAGGCAACTTATGTCACTATTAAAGAACCATCGCTGTTATCTCCATTTTATATCTTGGGCAAAGGAGCAAGATCCTTTGATTGGCTCCCTAATTCTATTTCATCATTCATTCATGCAAGTTCTAAACCCTGGCCATACACTCTTGGCTACTAAATATTACTCAGGAAAATAACAATATTGAATAAAAAAAATATGCTGGGCACACACCAAAGTTTTAACACTGCTATCTCAGAGGCCTGGAGAAATGAAATATGCCTTCAACTGAATTTACATTTAGCATTTTGCTAATTCAGACCGGATTTTCTTCTATGTTATTCAGAGAAATGAGGTTATATGGTATAAAGTTAATACAATTTCAAAAAATAATGTCACTTAAAGCATTAATAAAAATTTTAATTTTAATTTTTATTTTATTTAAAATAAATAAATATATTTATTTTCACTCTAAGTGAAATAAATATATACCTAAAGTAGGATTTCATTTGGAAAGGAAAGAATTAGTACAAAAATTTTAACTTTTACATGTACAGAATGAAATGTGACAAGATGTGACCGTGATTATTTAGACTAGGGACAAAAAAGTAAATAAGAATTAATCGCTCAAAAGCCCAGCATAAGAACTGAGTGTATAAATAAGATCGATTTTCAAACACAGCAGATAAAAATCAATTTTGTTACTGTCTAAAAACACTGTATAGTATTGTATGGAAAAATCTCTCACAATGTCTCTATTAAGTTAAATTTAATTTGTATAAACTTGGTCACTTGTTAACCAGTTCACAGGAGAGTAGAAATAGTACATTAAAATCAGGGGCAAGGAGAAAGGAGAGGCATGAAGGTGAAAGAGAGTCCCCCTGTCAGAGGCAAAGCCCCTGGAGGTGTCCAAAAACAATTACTGACAACTCATAGCAAGAGAGATGCCAGAAAAAGGATTTAAAAAGCCAAAAGAACTCAAGAAATGGAGTAGTTTGAGGCCCTTTCATGCAAAAGCAAACAATAAACAAACAGAAAACATGCATACTTAAACAGAAGTTCACTAAGCAAAACATAAACTGTTCTTACTGCTGTTGAAGGTACTCAGAATCCCATTTCTATGTGTCACACCTACTTTCCAACCTTGTTTCTTCAACATACACACACAAATCAAAATGAATATGCTCTGAATATTCTGCTCAAAAAAAGTTAAGTGAAATTTTAAATATTTCTAAATCAAAAGAAGGTGAATTACAATTTTTTTGATGCTAACCTAAAAAATTTCGACACTGAGGATAAACTGTAGTTATTTACCATTTGTACCCTATGGAGTATCTCATTCCCTAATATCAGGCCCAGATGACATCGCTCTCATTCCTGCTGAGTTACAGCGTGTCCAAGAACAAGAAGAGAGACCTTCTGAAATATTTTTAGGTTCAATCCTGTCCCCCAGCTGCTGAACTGCAGTGGACATTTCAGAGATTTCATTGGACACAGTTTACTAGTCTCTTCTTCAGCCTTTTATACTTCTTTGAAACAATAGATGATTGCTCTGTAAATAGGTAGTAACAGACTGGGGAAAAAAAAAATCACTGCTTACCGGAAACAGACTGCACAAAAGCAAACCAGAGAACTGAGTCAACCATTTCTACTTATTCGGTGGAGGAGTTTGTATAACCTTAGCATAAGCAATGATTTGCCAAGAAAAAAAGAAGGGTAAGGAACAGGTTTGAAAACCCCATAAAAAAACTCTCTGGGGGAGGAGGAACATATAAAAGGTTTCTGCAAATCCATCTTAGAGGATGTCTGATTATTTGGGGGTACTTGCTTGGCCACACTCCTTCCCTTCTCTGCCTTCCTGGCCCCCACCCTCTGTTATCACCGAGCCCTCCCCTTTTGCAGTGAGGCAGGCCAGTAGCACTCAGTCTTAGACTGTTTTGCAGAGCCGTAGGTCCCAACGTAGACACGACTGTTAAGGTTCACATGCAGAAAAAGTGGGAATGGCAGGAGAAGTAGATGGGTAAGGCAGAAGACAGGCCAGAAGTCACGTCCTCCTGGGCTCGGATCCTGATTACATCCCTTCCTAGCTGGGTAATCTTCAGTAAATTCCGTAATTTTTCCCAGCATCAATTTCAAGTGTAAAGATAACCTTGACCAGATGTGGTAGTTCACACCTGTAATCCCAGCACTTTGGGAGACCGAGACAGGATTGCTTGAGACCAGGAGTTTGAGATCTGCCTGGGCAACATAGAGAGACCCTGTCTCTACAAAAAATTCAAAACTTAGCTGTGTGCGGTGGCACCTTCTATAGTCCCAGCTACTTGGGAGGCTGAGGCAGGTAGATTGCTGGAGCCCAAGAGTTCAAGGTTGCAGTGAGCTATGATCACACCACTGCACTCCAGCCTGGGTGACAGAGTGAGACCTTGTCTCAACTAACTAACTAAACAAACAAATAAACAAATAAAATATCAACTCTGAGGATTGTGAAGTCTGAGATAACATTTATTTATTCATTCAAGAGATATTTATTGAGCACTAACAAAGTATGGGGCACTGTTCTAAGCTCTAGGGATAGGGCCACAAAGGACACACCTCTGTCTTTGTGGACTTATTAGTTAGGGGAGGCAGGAGTGAATAAATTTAAGGAAGCAAGCTATGTATTGGGCTAGAGGAAATGAGTGCTATGCAGCAATATAAAGCATAAGAGGTAAAGGGTGGGGTGCATTACAAACAATTTTAAATTGGGAAGTCAGGGATACCAAAGTACTTAAGACAATGAGTGATGGCTTCTGGATGATCAATACAAGTTTATGCAATGACTGGCCTACACAGAATGTACATTTAAGGCATCCCTGACATTAACATGGACCCCAGGGCTTGAGAGCTGTTCCAGCACTGTATTAGAGCACCGGTAGAATTCTTAAAAAATTCTCAGGGCTCTTTTCCCCGTATTCAGATATGGCAACTAAGGCTCAAAGAAAGTGAAGCAGTTACTCATCTGGCTAATTTTCTAATTCTAGGAGCAGTTAGTCTTGATCTTCTCTAAGGGTCTCATTTCTTGGTATTGGGTTTCCCAGAGGAGTATCTCAAGTTCACGATTTCATACAATATTCTACCTGGAAGGGGCACCGGAGCACCACCTATTTGGATGAGGATAAAAGAGGTCCAGAGAGCTGAAATGATTTGCGCAAAGTCAGAAAGCTAGTTCTCCAGGTACCACTTTATCCAGGAAGCTAAGAAAGCCCTCTCTAGTGGAGATGCAGATGCAGAGCAAGCTAGAGGGGTGAGGTGAGGGAGGAGTGAAAGAGGACTTCCGAGGGCATCTGAGATCTTCATCTTTAACAGGGCTGCTGGAAGGGCTATCAGCAACTTGCTACCTTTAAAAAATCTGGAAATGCAAGTGCTGTTCAATTTGCTTTGGTGGACTTGCTCAGTCCTGAACTGGAGTTCTTCACGTATAAGCTGGCGCATGCCATTACTCTTTCAGTCCCTTGTCTATAAGTCCAGAGTATTTCTGTATCAACTTATAAATTTATTTCTTTAACAAAATTTTCTAATAGAATGTGTTGCAAGTCAAGCATATGTCATAAATATTTCCTACTTTTCTTCATTTATGCGATATTTGCAAGCAGTTCTAGCCAACAATGTGGGACTGTGTGTTTTAGCACTGCTTTGGGGGTTAACACTTTGCAAAGAAGGAATTTATGTGTTTACATGATCAAATAGATTAAATGTTGGTATGTGTTTTGGATAGTTTCCCCCCCTCTCTCTTCCACAGCGGCCATAGACCTCCTGAAGAAGGAAGGATGCATTAGAACAGCTTGTTTCATTGTATTCACACAAAAAAATATTATTGATTTGCTGCCAGAGAGTAGAAATAATGGATACAAACTAGTCTACGATGGATTTGGGGAGGTATTTTTTATTTCCCCAAAGAATTGCAGGGTATCATCTGTGGTGGTTTTAAAATTCATCTGTGAAAACTAATCAATGAAAAATGGCTTTAGCAGTTGGCCCACTGCAGAGGGGGAAAAAAAGGAATCCTTTTCAAAACCTGAAAAGAAAAGCACAGTTTTAAGGATTTCACATCTGATTTAACATCGAAAAAAAACCCCCAATGATAATACCCCACTTTGTATAGCCAGCCAGCGCTCCATTTTAGCAGACTTTAGCAGTCTTTATAACGATTTATGAATCACTTCATGAATTCCTGGCTGACTCATCTGGGTGACTATAGTATCTACTTATACTTCCCTTCTGTCTCACAAAAGAGACACTTGGACTCAGTTCAATCCAGATTTGTCCCCAAATGAATCACAGCACGTTACTGGGGGAACTGCAAATTGAATTCGGCTTCTGAGACAATCAAGACCAGCTTTCAGTAATGAAGAAACGGCCGCTGGGAAGTGTGGGTAATTGCAACGCTGTCCATCCGGGCAGGACCAAAGCGGGCCCAGAGCTGTATGTCCGTCTAAGGACTCTGTCCCCAAAGAGTCAAAGAGCGGACTCCGTACCCTAGAAGGGCTTAGTGTTTCTGTCTCCTTGTAAAAGGCTGGGTCAATATTAACTGCAAATAATTCATCAGGTTGGACAAGACCAAGACTCAACAATGATTGCCTGAGCCTCCACTGAGCACGACCAAATGAGGGCTGTGAAGCTGGCTGTAGGAGAAATGATCACCAAGGCTTTTTAAAGGAGACTCTCATATATATATATCAGAATGAGTAAGCGTTTGTGGGAAATAGGAAGGACAGAGTGTTCTGGAGGAAAGTTTCTCCACTTGGGTATAGGGAGTAAGTCGTAAGTCAAGAAAACAAAGTAATCAATGCCCAAGGCAGAGAAGTGTACTTTTTTTTTTTCTGGTAAATGCTGAAATAGGGCCCAGGACATTGCAATATTTCTCCCCTGTGTAAATGAAACGGGAGGGGGGGGGAACATCTAGGGTATGTCAGAGAAATGAATTATGCAGGACCAAGAACAGGAGTTTTCTGGAATAACTTGACTGCAGAATTGGCTGTGACTCAGTTGTTTGTCTATTTCAGAATCTGACATGATGGGGAGAGAGAGAAAAGACAAACGAATTCTGCCAGATCTTCTTTTTTAAAAAGCACCAACCAGAAGAAAACATATCCAGAGTGGTCCTGGACATTTGATGTAAAAAAAAAAATCTGCTATGAAAAAAATAATCTGCAATGATATCACTCCTTGGGCTGCTCACAGTAGGTCAGAGCAAGGGGATTAACTCATGGTCCTGCAGCAAAGGGAACAATCTTTCTCTTGTTCAGCATGGTGTCAGACATGGTGTTCAATCTGCTTTGCAATAATAGAATGCATTAGATGAAAGAAAAACATTCAGAAGTGAATGTAATGAGAATGCCAGATGAGAAATGAGAAAAAAAAATAAGTATTTTCTTTGTCTAAACAGGAGCAAGGGAGGCATAGGCACATCAAAAATGAACTATCCCAATATCTTTCTCATGGTTTCAAAATGCAAATATGAGTCTCTTGAAGACACCAGAAGAATTCTGAGAACCAAGTTCAAATGCAGTACTCCTGCCAAGTATGGCCAGGTGGCTTTGGAAGCCACTGCCAAACAAGACTTCAAAAGGCAATATAATCCATACATTTGAAAAGAAACTTGCTCGGCAGTGGTTCCGCCAGTGATAACATGTGCTGTTTATGTGTGCATTTTTTTTTTCATCTGCAGGATGTCAGGTTACTATTGTAGTAACCACAAAAGAATTTTCTGCACCTTCTCTGGAAGGTAAGACCGAACACTTGACTATAGAAATGAATTGAAGAAAACAGCATATATTTTAAAATTTACAGTTAGAGAAGGGCTCTTGGCTCTTATAGACAGAATGAGCATAAATCCTCAAATGTTTGCTACTATTTTGTATCTCCAGCACCTTATCCAGTACTATGCAAAAATAACTATTTAACAAATGCTGGTTGTTGCTGCTGAAGAACTAGTCTGTTGAACGTACTGAGGTTCCATACACTGGTTCTGTAAGCTTGGCTCCCAACTTGGTGCCAATTCTTGTGCCCAGGTAGATGTTACATTTGCCCAATTAGTACAAATGTCCAGGTGGATATTATATTTGCACAGTTTCTAGTTCTCAAGGGAGAATATCTATTCCAGAGTATGAGCCCAGTGACTTATTCTTAGAAGAAGGATTATTACGGTGCAAGGGAGGCTTCGTATAACTATTACAGCTCCATCTTTCTTCTGTCCCCCTGCAGTAATATCCTCTTCAGGTTAAAAGCTTCTGCTTAGCTCCGCACATAGGCTAGAAGAAAGGTGACCATCGTCTGTCCATTTTCCAAAATTAACTCCCGAGGAGGTAAGGAAGGTATACACACAAGTAACAATGCTGTGTTAACAGATTTTTAGGGACATCCTGAACTTCATCCTCCAAAGTTAACTGACCAAGAACAGAGAAGTTTTATAAACTCCTTGGATACTCGATGACACCCACATGTCTGCAGTCCTTGGGTACCTTGTGCAACCTACCTCCCCGCCTTCCTCTTCCCTTGAGATAAAAGGAACCTAAAGTTCATACTAACTTACATGGTTCTTTAGGACATTAGTCTGCCATCTTCTCGCTCTGCTGGCTCTCGGAATAAAAAAGTCGCTTTCCTTGCCCCAACACCTTGCCTCTCAATCTACTGACTGTCTTGCGGTGAGTGGTATGAGCTTGAGCTCGGTTACAGGATGACTAAAACAGAAAATCTTTTCTCCTTGGAACTAAACAGAAAAGCTACCACAGACTATTTCTCAGAAAAGGATACAAAAAGACTCATACAAAGAACTATGCCTGTTGGTTTTGGCTCACCTCAATAGTCTCCTGACCACAGATAAACAGTCCTTCACCTGCAAAATGATAGTCTCTTAGCAGCTAAGTCTCCTGGCTGCCCCTGCTTCAAAGGGGAAAAGATGATGGTGATTTCTAGATCTTGCAGTTAAAACAGTAAGTAGAGGCTTCCCTTTGAACAGCCTGTTCTATGGCAGGGAGGAGGCACTTTGGAAGAGGTGGATGTCTTGACTCGGGTTAGAATGACTGTGGGTTTTCACTTTGGGAATTCTGGCTCCATATGACTTGCTGTTTCAGAGATAGCACATGACAAGAACACACTGACACATCTGAGTACTACCACGGTGTACAGCGTGACCTCCACTGTTGGCTTCATGCTAATGCACTGAAGTAGAGGTTGCAAGAAAAAAAAAAAAGCCACCTCTATTTCACCCAAGCCTTCCTTGTTACTGTCATGACTCACTTTCCTGACTGCAAATCCAAGGGGACTAAGTAAACATCATCTTGGGCTTAACATGAGGTGGATTTGTTTGGAATGTGGGAACAAAATAAAGATGGTTGATTTGGCATTCAGAGGCCAAATGACTTCCCTGGCAATTAAAAAAACAGTTCCTTTTTACAGACGTCCTCAGAGTTGGTTTTTCATGTGTGCTTGTAATTAATCTAAATGAAGAACCAGTGCATTTTAAAATTAAAAAAAAATATGTGTTGACTAATCTGATATCAACAAATATTGGAATCAGGAGTCGAGCTGTTTTCTTAGGAGAGCGCCCGGGCATACAGCGTCTCCTGCCTTCCCATGAACTGCCCCAGAGGAGAGTGGAGGTGGAAGAACAAGGATCACATACTCAGGGTCACTTTCCCCAGAAATAATAAAGGGATCGTAGCAGTGTTCCTCCCTTCCATCCACATTCATTCATTCCACAAAATTCCTTAGGTTCCCTTATTTACAAGCACTGAGGGGTAAGGGTTGTGAACAAGGTAGCGATGAACTTGACACAGTCTCTGCTCAGGGAGTTCCCGTTGTAGCAGAATTCGAGCAGATCGGTAAACAAAGCATAATTTCAGAGAGTGATATGCCGATGGAGAAAAATAAAGCAGAGTTGGGGAGTAAAGTGAAGCTGAAGAAGGAAAGTTTTAGGTAAGCGTAGTAAAGAAAGGCCTCTTTCTGAAGGGGTAATATTTCAGCAGACACCAGAAATGAAGGCACAAGTCATGTGAAGTTCTGGGGAAAGAACTTTTCAGATTTCTGGAACAGTAAGTGCAAAGGCCCTTAGGTAAGATTAGTTGGCATTTTCTAGAAACAGTAAGAAGGCCAGTACGCCTGGAGCAGATTAAACAAAGGAACAATGAATGGTAGGTCAGTCTGGCTGAGGCTAGATCATCACAGGGCCTCAAGTCTCCTACAAAACGGAGTTTGGATTTTATTCCAAGTTTGGTGGGAGGAGAGGCGTGAGCAGGAAAGAGATAATGCCCTTATATTGTAAAGGGTAGCTTCTGTGGTGTGGAGCGAAGGCGATGAGTGTGCTGGTCGGGGAGGGTGGAAGATTGTGGGTAGGAAAGACGGGTGTGGAGAGACCAGTGAGGAGGCTGTTAGGCTTGAGACGGGAGGGGATGGTGGCTAGAACTGGGATGGAGTCCATTAGGCTTGAAATGAATTTTGAATGTAGCACTAACAGATTAATTAGACGTGAGAGTGTTTGGGCAAAAGGAGGAATCAAGGGTAACTCCTGGGCTTTTTAGGTTTTGAACAGTAAGTTGAAGATAGCCATGTAGGTTAAATTCTTGACTTTCCTCCAGTATCAAGAAACATGCTAAACTCTGAATACTATGGTCACAAAAGTTTTACAGGCCTTATGGACATTTAAATCAGAGATAGATCAGAAAAGTCTAGGGAAGGCAGTTCAGCAATATTTTTGTTGTTGTTGTTTTGCTTTATTTTTCTCATGAAGCCATTCACAATCACTAGGCCAATAAGAAGAAAGTAACCAGTATCATCGATTTCTTTGTACGTGTGGCAGTGTGCACGCGTGTACGTGTACGTGACTCCTGGAGTACATCAGGGGGTTGTATTAAGGAGATATTAGTAAGGTGATGATCTCTGTGAAAAGAAAGTCCATTCCAAAGGCCAATGACCCCACTGATGCTGGCTACAGAGGACGGAGCAGGGCTGTGCTCATGGACCCTCAACGGTTAAGAAGTGTAAAGACTGGTGGGCCATTCTGCCCTAGAAAAAACATTGAGACAAACCAGGAACTTTCCACAGATTTAAAGGAAACAAAATAGGAAAAGGCCACCAGCCTTTTCCAATCTAAGACCCAAAGCTCTAATCTCTACTTTCAAGGCTCGATGTGGGAATTTTCTGCCTCTGTAGTGTTCAAAGCATTGACATTGACATCAACTTTTATCACATTGAGTAATTCTCAACTAGGGTGCGTGCCTCTGTGTGTGTGTGTGTGTGTGTGTGTTGGGGTAGAGAGTGGATTTTGGATCCCACATCTCTTAATTTTGAATGTCTATGGAAGTCACCTTTCTGGAAAAAAACTGATCCCCTCATGGGATGCTAAGTGAGGATAACAGCTTGACTTCTGAATAGAAAGTGCTGTGGACCAGAGAGAAAGAATGATGTTCATGGTCACCTGACACTGGTGGGCACCACAGTGATAGACTCTACCAGAGGATGATGCGGACACCAACATGCAGGCTGATAAAAATGTCCATTTGAGACTTACATTTGTGTTTCCACTATGGCTTTTCTCAATCATTCCAATGATCAAGACTGAAAAACTTTATTTATTGCCTGAGTTTACTTACTGCCTTCTAAGTTAGGTATGTTTCTATACTCATGTGACAGGGTCTGTGACACACATTAAGGAGCCCTCAGAGTGGTGATGCAACTGTGGGATGACACACAGCCGTGTGGGTAACTCTTAGTCACATCCAAGTCCTTTCTGGTAGCACAGAGATAAGTGAGGTCAAGTTATTGCTGATATTAGAACTCTAATTTTTATATGTTTGTCACTCCATCTCTAACATGGAGGTAATTTTTATTTTTGGCACTCAGTGACTCTTCAAAGCCTTGATAGGTCACAACTATAACACACAAGCTTGGAATTGCAAGGGACAAAAGGGTATTTATGAACTGTATTAACAAGCAAAAGTGCCCTTATTGGCCAAATATACAAATTCTTGTCCTTAAGATACAGCCCCAACTCCTTAATGTGGCTAATGAGGTTACTCCTTCATTTACACAGTAAGCTCCATCCTTGCTAGCTCTCTTTCCTCTTAGTTTTTGTATTAATAAACACCCTTTGTTGCACACACCATTGTTTCTTGTAGACCTTCAGATTCCAGGGAGATATATCTTCCTCTAATCCTTCTTCTCAATTTCGGGTTATGAGCTTTCTATATACTTCCTTCATAATGCTCTGAATTATGGGTGCCTATTGACTTGGTTGTCCCAAGAGGGCAGGACTCTTGCTAAGTCTTATTTAGTGTCCAGCATATTGCCTGGTACACAAATACCAGTTAAGTGTAACTCCTGATGCTTGGATAGATTTTGATAAGCTTTAATATTAGATATGCTGTTCATGATTATTGTATATATCCTAGATTAAGAAGAGAGAGGAAAGATTGTGTGTGTGTGTGTGTGTGTGTGTGTGTGTAAGGTTGTGGAAAAGCCAAGTGGGTGAAGATACCAATGTCCCTGATTGCTCAGAAAGTCCTGGGAAGGAAAGAAGAGTTGAGAAGCAGGCCTAGTTTTGAGCAGTTGAGATGCTACCTATACAAAGAAGACAGAATGGTGAGTATACAGCCTCCAGTATTCAAGACCACAAGAAAGCAATGCAGAGACACAGCAATGGATGATGGCAAGGGACTCCTCGTGTGTGCATGTGTGCGCGCATAAATGAATGTGTCAGAGGAACTATTAATATGTATTGTATCAAAGTATACAGGTTACACAAGATGGTGGGAACCTTGAGAATTGGGGTCATTGCCTTTCTGACCAATAAATCAAGGGAACCATTGCTTTGTGGGAACCTCCCACCTGGACAGTGGGAGTTGACAATGACCTCCTGTTTCCTAGGCATTCCCCTCATGGGCCTCTTCCCTTGTTAAATCTTCCTCAGCACCACTACTGTACTATGCAGTACAAGGCACTCTAGAGGTTATCAGGAAACTTAACGTTCCTGCCCTCCAAAAGCTAATAATCTAGGTAGCACGGTGACATCTGGTAAATGGTCAATGCATGAGACAGATAGTAAGAACCAAGAGATTCATGAGGGAGAGTTGATCCTGTGAGTTGAGAGGCAGAGGTGGCTTCCTGGGTTAAGACTAAGCTGAGCTCCAAAGGCTGGTACCATTTGATCCAGGATGAAGGGAAGTCTTTAGATGGAGATAAAGCCTGAATTAAGACGCAGAAGCAAGCGAACTAAGTCAGAAGTCGCCCAACAGACTGGTTTGACTAGAACTAAAGAACCGAACAGAATTGCAAAGTCATTAAATCAAAAATGGCTGCTGCTGCCGGCCCCTTGGCATCCAGGCAAGCAACACTACATTCCCAATGACAGAATAGAAAATGAAACCTGTGAAAGTCAGTCCTGTTTACTGAAAGGCATAGAAAGACCACACATATATGAAAATGTCTGGTATTCTAGCAATCCCACATCTAAATAATACATTGTGAGTGAAAAAAACGGGCTTTTCAATACTCTATAGGGACTCAAGAAATTAGCATTCCTTATTTGGTAAAGATATTCTGAGTGCTTTCTAAAAACAATTATTTCTAACATTTTCTGCTGTTGATTCAAGTACTAGATTGCATACTCCCTGATGAAACTACATCCTTTCTTTCTGTGACATTATGAAATATATATTTGGTCTTCCTCCCTATTCCCAGCACACAACTCCTAAAATCCTTGGTATCTTCAAAGTGATGTGTCTTTTTGTATGCTAATGAGCTGGTTAATGGCTGGCAGCCTCCAGGTAGCTTCAGGATGGAGGCTGATCACCTGGAAACACCCAGGCAGGATTAGAGGGATTTTCAGTCTTACCCCTCAACCTCTTAGAGGAGAGGGGCTAAAGATTAAGCTGGTCACCAATGACCAATGATGTAATCAATCATGTGTATTTAATGACGCCTCCATAGAAACCCAAAAGGACTGGGTTCAGAGAGCTTTCAAATAGAATAGATGGAGGTTCCTGGAGGGTGGTGAGCGGGCATAGAAGTTCCACGCCCCTTCCCACATGCCTTGCCACATTCCTGTTCATCTCTCTCCTTTGTAATACACTTTATAATAAACCAGTAAGTAGAGGCAAGTGTTTCCCTGAGTTCTGTGAGTTGTTCTAGTAAATTAATCAAACCCAAGAAGGGGGCTGTGGGAACCCTAATTTATAGACAATTGGTTAGATGTACAGGCAAAATAACCTGGGCTTGCGATTGGCATTGGAATCGGGACACAGTCTTGGAGACTGAGCCCTCAACCTTGGTGATATGACACTATTTTCAAGTAGATAATGTCAGAATAGATTTGAATTAGAGGACACCCAGTGTCCACTTCAGAATGGATTTTTTGCTTGATGGGTGCGAAAAAAACTCCAGCTCTCTGGTCACAGAACTGTTCTCTGTTGATTATTGGTAAAAGAACAGAAAAAAACATTGTGATTTTTTCCCCCCTATAATCCCGCTTTCTTTTTAGTCTTTTTTGGCTCACAAGTGGGGTTTATAGGAAGCCCTTTTATAAGTGTCTTCACTGTGGTCAATTCACAAGTCTCTGTAAGCCCTGTCCCTTGCATGACGGAGCACACCGTGTTTAGAATGAAGAGAGGCAGCTGACATTCTTTTGCACAAGATGTGCAACACTAATCCAGCAGGTTTACTCTTGGGACTATATCATTTCTCCATTTCAAAAAGGAACTCCCATGAATATTTTTGTTTTCTCTGGTCTAACAGGCTTACTATGAAATCCAGTGAACTAACATTTCCAAAGACACGGAGTTCCTCTCATGGGAAGCCACTGTCATAAACACAAAGTACCACTGGCTTGTTCAATATGACATAGTATAACATTACTTCCCATAATAACTTTAAATCAACATTAGGTGATGTGGCGTGGTACAGCTTAAATCACTGAAATGATGTGTCATTCAGATAATATTTCAAAATAAAAATGGAACCTTGTCAAAATCGAGAGAACTTGCATTTATTTTATTTTATGATGGCAGGATCAAAGGACCTGATGCTAACTGGTTGGATGTGGTGGACCTTTCCTGACTTCTGACAGTGACTCAGCCCATTTTTTTAAACAAGTTAAAGCTAAGTAAATGATGAATCAATGCCCACAAAGCAGGAAAAGATGCCAGTTTCCCACTAAAAGTCGCAAAGTGTGATAAACCTATTTCCGTTAAGAAAACTGCTGGAGTTTTTACTGGGGGATTTCCCAGGCAAACAGAGGCAGAGATATATAAACCAAAAGCGGAAGGTAAGCACATTTCCTCTGAGTGTTTTTATGCCGGACACTAATGCAAACCCAGTGAATAATTCAGGGCTGTTTCATGTCATCCCCCTCTCCAGACCCGATGGGAAGAGAGAACCTACCACACTCGCACTTGCCCATTGCAGGTGGGTGGCTCGGGGACGGAGTACACATCCTGTGGGCAGAAGGCAGCAGCGAGGCAAAACCGCAACGGTGCAAATGTCCAGTTCATCCACCCACCCACGTAAAGGACAGTCTCCTTCCTCTCCATTTCCCCTTCCACCATTATTTACACTATCAACCACTGTGATCATTTAACAACATCCTCTGGCTTTTAAATGAAATCACTCAGCTAGGCCAAGGTTGCCTGTCTTTCTGTTAGTATCCACAACTGCTGAAGGCCTGCCTCATGCCACATAAACTTGCTAGGCACTTTACCTGCTTTGGGTATTGGAATATTAACTCCTCATGGGGTACACACTAAGACTTAAAAAAAAAATACCATATCACCTATGTGGTATTCCTGCCAAAAATGTTTACAATGAATCTGTTTAGGAGAAAACAATTCGACAAATCCAAACCATGGAGCATTGTCTAAAATAAATGTCCCAAGTTCTTCAAAAACTGTCAATATTCTGAAAGACAATAATCATCACCATCATCATCATCATAAAAAGCTGGGGAACTTCATTAGATTCAAGCAGACAAAAAAGAAATGAAAATTAAATGTACTGTGTGATCCTTATTAGGTCCCTGGATCATAAAAAGGAAACAAAAGAAAGAAAAAATTCCAGCTATAAAGGGCATTATTCAGAAAATTGGGGAAATTTGAATGTTGATTGACTCTTAGATAATAGTACTATCTTACTGTTAAATTTCCTGAGTGTGATTATGACACTGGGTTTATGTAAGAGACTGTCCTTAGATCTCTACTGAAGTAATTAGGGGTAAAAGCTCAATGGTGTCTGCAGCTATCTCTCAAATGGTTCAGAAACAAAAGGCAAGCAAGCTGGCAAACAAAGAATCTCCCAAGTCAGAGACAGAGAGATGAGGGAGAGAGCGAGAGCGAGAGCGAGAGAGAGAGAGAGAGAGAAAGAAAGAGAAAGAGAGCGAGCATGCAGGCAAAATACCGACAATGGGTGAATACAGGTGCAGGGTGTATGGGTATTCACTGTACTATTCTAGAAATTTATTATATGTTTACAAACTTTCAAAAGAGAGAATTAAAAAATTATGAAATAAAATGTTAAAAAACAAACAAACAAACAAACCTCAAGCAGCAGGATTAGTTAAGGAACTTGCTGACAACCAAAAAGTTAGCAACTGTCAGAACTGGGATACAAACATCAGGTGTCTGCATTGTGGTGGTTATTTTTAACTCCAATAATGTTTAAGTTATTTGTCTACATGTATTCCTTTAAAGGCTGCGTACAAAAAAGAAACACAATGATTGCTCTTCTCTTACTTTCCTGTTCAGGACTGTCGGGACTACTGACAAGGAGAGGCAGTGAAGAAGGCAGGTTCCCGTTGGGCATTTCTAAGGTTGGCCACCTTGTGTGGTATGAGTCTCAGCTAGGCAGGGTGAAATGAGATGAAGAAAAGCCCACAGCTAATATTATTTAAAACTCAACTGAAAACTATCTAAAATGCTAAAAGACTGATCATCTCAACATTTAGGAATATATCAGGTAACTGGCAGGATAGATTTGCCGTCTCCAGTGTCTGTGAATTTAATGGATGGTTACTATTTGCACGTCTTTGCTGACAAATCCTATGGGAGGAGGCTAATGATTTGTTTACACTTTACCATGTACATAGAACTGTTAAAACAAGTCTGATATCTTCTGATTCATATTTCTAATTGCCCAGACATAGCCACGTGGATCTTTTATAACTACCTAAAACTCAAACTCCTAAGGTCAATTTATCATTCCTTCTTCCTCCACCCTTCCCCTCCACTCAACACCTTTTTACCTCACTCTTTTTGCATTTGCAATTTCTGTAAATGACACAAGTTTCCACCTTGGTGTGTAGGTATGAAACTCAGGAATGAATTTCAACCCTTTCTCTTTACTTCACATATATATTAATAATTTGGTGATTCTGCCTCCTAAATAATAGCTCTTGAATATAAATTCCCCATCCTTACTGGGTTTCCTTACGTCCAGTAATCGTATTGTTCACAAGGACTCCGCAACAGTCTCCTCTTTGTTTCCTCTTATGCCAGGTTCAATTACTCTATCATCTTGTCACCTAAATTCTTTCTCTATATTATGTCAATATGATTGTGTCTCTCTTCTAATAAAGAGCCCATAATGGCCCCTCATTTCTAGTAGGATAAGGGGCAAATGCCTTAAACTTACAGTTCCACATAAACCAGCCTGCTAGTATCTGACTTCATCAGCCATGTAACCCCTGGATGCTGCCGCCCTGACCCACTGAGGCCTCCCTTGATGTCTGTCCTCTCCATTCTCACACATGCATACATCCTTCTTGCTGTCTGGGATACTGTTCCTCATTTATCCATCTAGAAAGGCCCTAGTCTTCTTTCAATGCCTGTATCACTGTGTCTTTCTTTCTCTTCCTCCCTAAGGCAGAGATAGGGACATCCTCTTTAGGATCCTGTGGCATCTCTGTTACATCATTTATCCAAATAGCCTTATTTTACTTTGTTTATGCGTCTAGCCTTACCTATAAGGGCAGGAACATGTTTCAATAATCTTTCCATCCCCAGCACCGGACAAATTGTCCAACATATAGCAGGTACTCAAGAGATGTTCATTAAACAAAATAATATTAATAAATAAGGAGGGAGGCATAAACCATACAATATTTGGTTTATCAGACTTAAAAATACATATTAACCACTTCATAGACCAGGCCAAAAATGATGGAACCACAGGATGGCTGGTAAAATCCAAGATTCAAAACTTTTATTCCTGCTGCCTATTCAACCCAATATTTTGTTCACCAAATGCCTCCTACTCCACAATTGCATAGAGGTCTCCACAAGAACTTTTCTCCCCTGTGGATGTCTGGGAGTAACCCCCAGCTAGGCCAACCCAAGCCAGGTGACAAGTGGAGAGAGGTGACAAGAGGTGTGGGCATGCTCTCCACACGGCTGGAGGAGGCCTGGGCAGTTCCGAGACAGGGACTGAGGTGTCCAACCTCCTTCCAAAGCTACGTGCACTGAAGCAGCCACACGCTCGCCATGGAGCAGGAGAAGTTCACTTAAAGCCTGCTCCCAAAAGGGGTTTATGGTCCACACACGACATTAGGGAGCAGAGTATTAGAAAGGCCCCAAAGGAGCCAACAGAGAAGCCAGAAGTAAAAATATCATGATGTTCATAGTCGTTTACAATTTTTCCCCAGGAAACTCATACAAGGGTGACATCAATATATTCAGTGTACAGCCCCTTTCTGGTCTCCTATATAAAATCCTGTGCCCTTTTATACTCTGCTCTATGTGACAAGGGCACCAGCTTACATCTGCAAAGTGTTTGAACCTGCACATACATTACCTTTAAATTGAGTCCCTGTAACAAATTGAGGAAAGGTGAGAAAGACAGATGCCTTTTCTGATGCCTTTTGCCAGCACCCGACAACTTCAGCTGGCGATTGCCAATATCATTTCATTTGTTTTCCGTGGAAAAATAAAACAGATAATGAGATATTTGGTCCACATGCTTTGTGTATGTACTTTGAAAATGTCACCTTTGGGTAACTCAACCCACCAATGGATTATTAATAAAATTCAGCAACTGTCAAAGCGCTTCTCTGCAGAGGGAGGCTTGGCGGAGACACCTATTAGGAGAGAGAGACAGATGGCCTTACCTCTCAGCTCCCGCGTCCACAGCTGTGAGTGGAGGTAACTGGGAGGAGGGGTGGTGGGGGCTCCCCTGTACATTATGTCCCGGAGAAGGGTGACTGACAGGATGTGGGGGTGGCACGGCCCCAGCAGCTGTTCCGCTTCGGCTTGAATGATTGCTGGAGAAAATGGGAGCTGAAACGAAGGGAGAACAAGCATGAGACTGCGCCCCGAAAGAAGCCCGCATTTTTTTTTTTAAATACCGAAGGCTGACAGCAAGCATATTTTAGGGGCTTGTTTGTTTTTTCTCTGGGTGGTTTGCAGGGAACAGTTCTCCCCTTCTTGGATATACACAGCTTTTGTTTTCACGGTGGAACAGGTTCCTCGGGAGCGCACGTGCGGCTCGCTCCAGGCTGCGCGCGCCGTCCAGCTCCTGAGCGCGGCCGTGCCTCGCCGGTCCCCTGTCTGGACACCGTATAATTAGTCCATCTTGTGCTGTTTGCATCCGTGCGGAGGTCTCTGTATTAGAGCCTTTCAGTCATGAGGGATGAGAGTCATCAGGTAACACAATATTCGGCCAGCTGACCAAAGAGGGGACAACACAGGCCTTCTTGCTCCTCTCGCTGCGGCAGCGAGCCACGCGGGTCAGGCCGGGTCCCTCTCGGTCACTGCTAACCCAGTGTAATGAGGACGGAGCTTCCCTGATCCCCGCACAAATGTAGGATCCTACACCCTTTTAACTTAAGAGTCTAACTGACCCTAGGCATTTCCCAGATGGTGTGATGAATATACTCGGTCTTCATCAAAAAGGGGTCCCCTCGAAATGCGAAAAGGGGGCCTCAAATGCAGCCCCGGGATCTCCTCCCCCCTGTTGCTTGTTATGACACAGGGAGTGAGTTAGAGCCCCATTCGTAGGGGGGCAGTCTAGCCTTTGAGAACTGTACATGACCCCACACATGAATGTGTGCCCATTTAGATCAGCTAATTGGTGCGATGTCACAGAAGAAACTAGGGCTTGTCACTTTCAGAGTCTTATCACAGAGACTCTCTCAGTGTCTGGGACCTGCTCAGTAGACATCTCATTATGCGGCAATCTTACCAGCATCGTTATGCCGACCCTCTTCAACTTCCTTCCCTGTAAAAAAGCTATGCTGAGCTTTATACCCATTTTTGCTCTCTTTGAATTTATGCTACCAATATCAAAGAATAAAGGGATTTAAAAAAAAAAAAAAGAAATCAAGGTTCAGGGTTAAGAAAGAGAAGCCACGTTATCAAACAGATTTGAGGGTTTAAAAGTTCAGGGAGTTGTATTTTTAGACCAGTACCATTTTCCCGACCTCTCCAGGATAGGATTAATACCCCAGATGACCCAGCCCCCAAAAGCTTAATCCAATGGAACAAGAGTTCAAGTATTTAAAGGAACATGTGAAGAGGCAGAATTACCATCTTCCCGCTCAAAAAGCTACTGACAGGGGTGTGATCTGATTTGAAGGGTTTATTTCTGGTAAATCAGCATTCTGTCAGGTTAACTCTTGTCCTCAGAAGCCTGTATCCACCACAGCCCTCCAAGTCCTAAAAAGGTAGTGAGGCCGGAAAATGCTTACCAGCTCAGAAAGGCGATGCTGAGCTTCTGTCTTGTGCGTCAGCCTCCATAAAAGTTGCACATTTGCAAACTCGCTAGAGTCACCTTATGAATCACTACCCTCATTTATGCTCAGCTAGCTCAGGGAACCACAATTCTGCTTGTATTCCAAATAATAATTTTACCCAGGGGAGCAGGCTGTTTGGATTGACTGCGGCAGTAGTTTTCAATACTGGTGTTTGTCAGCATGGAGCTTGGTGTTTTATACACTATTCCAAAATCTAATGGAATAATAAGAGGTCACAGAGACACTGTGAAAACACAGCTAACTTTTTTTTTTCTGCTTTAGTGTAGAAATGTGAGCTCTCCTATTTATTTTGTTGTAGTTGTTGAATGCACCCATCACTTATTTTCCCCTGGAGGTATTTCTGTATATATTTTTGTGTGTTTATCACAAGGGAACCCTTGCCCCTGGTGTGTATCACCCAATGGGTAACAGGAAAACTTGGTGTGTACACTCTATGCTCTACTCTATGGTTCAACAGAAAGTGTGGTGCTTCTCAGAGGTGTATATTAGCTACATTCGCTACATTTTGGCATTCCCTGTGATGCAACAGGCTAGGAAATTTATATTGTTTGTAGCATGTCACTCACTCAAAAGTTAGGCCTGTTTAGGGGCTCTCCTTCATGCCATTTAACATACAGGAACAATCATCCATAATTCATCCATCAATAATCTATCCATCTGTCCACCTCCTCTGTCCATCCATCCATCATCCAACCATTATTTTTTTAATTCAAAATTTATTGAATACTTATTATGTGCTAGCCACTCTACCATATGAGTCCCTGCCCTTGCAATTTAGTGAGGGGAACAAACCTCCATACATTAGTTTTACCAAAATACTAAGACATACTAGGGTAGAGCATTGAGCGTGGTGCAGTTGCGGGGAGGTGCTGCCAAGCTGTGCCTGGTGCAGCTGGTTGCCATAGCAATGGGCAGTAGAAACAGGTGGTGGGGAGGATATGAGGTGAGTCCCATGAGGTTTCTGGTATGGGGCTGAAGGCTCAGGAACGTGCCCGCAGCTGTGCTGGACACAGTCAAGTGCTGACTGACCAACAGTCAAAACACATGTCCACAGGCCTTCCCTCTTCTGCTACAGCTGGTGATGGGCACAGAAACAGGCAGTGGTCCCCTGATGGGGCCCCATGACAATAAGAGAGAAGGGCTTTAGGATTCAATTTAAAGCTTGGATTTGGAAAGTATACGGAACAGTTTCTTACATAGGGTGTAGGAAATCACATTTCTGCAAATGAGACCCATGATTTGCCTCTGTTTTCTAACACAGGGGATGAGGAGTATAGCCAAATGTTTCTTCTGGTGAGATTACAACTTAGAAGAAGCTTGTAAGTCAGTGTCTACACAAAGCACTTTGCATGCAGAGTCCGAGCTATGACTGTTCTTTGTAGATGTTGCCTGTGACCAAGATAATGGCCAGAAATTTGGAGGAAGTAACAACAGACACAAGCATGGCTTTCCAACATTGGTCCAATCCCCATAATCCACACCCTTCCAACAGAATGAACAACTCTCTGGAGTCACACAGCTGTGGCTTCAACAGGATTGTCTTTGGCCTTTAGCAAAGACCCACATTTCTCAGAAATTGTCACTAAGGCACAGAAAATGCCTTGCCCACTTACACTGACTTCCAGGAATTTCTGACCATACTACAGTCATATATCCAGGATTCAATCTTAATTCCTATAGTTTAGGAATATTATTTCCTTCATTCATCCTTTCAAACACAATGTTTTAGCACCTATTTCTCATCAGGCAGGTGCTGAGCTCTATTACTGCTGTAATCTGCACAGCTGCTGACTTCACATAGACCTGCCCACCACAACATACGCTTCCAGACAGACGTTCGGGTGTTGCCAAGTGATTTTTCACCTCAGGAAGAAAACCTCCATGTTAAAGTAAATTGTGATGTCGTTTGCAAAAGGAAGAATTTCCTTCCAACATACTCAAAATGATTTTCCAAGCTCAACCAATGGGGCACACAATGCGGCCTATCGATCAAAGCGTAAGGAAGAGAACTGATCCCCCCAGAATACCCGGCAATATTAACAAAACTGTGCGATCAAATCAACCAGCACACACAGGCTGCCCACGGGGGCGGCTTCATTGTCCGTGTCAACTCAGGGGTCACTACTGCTTTCAAGGTTGGGAGAGAGCTTTTAAGTGAACTTCCAGACTTGGCTGATGACTGGCAGCTGGAACAACTGATTAGGCACGGCAGAGGAACATATTGGAAATTCTTATTGCTTTTGTGATTAAGAGATGGTGGACTCCCCAAGGAAATAAAAGCCTGGCCTTGAGATGAATACGTGAGTCGTGCCTTCAGCAGTGGACCAGGAACCTGCCTCCCTGCTGCTTTGGGCTTTCTCTCTCTTTGGGGCCTGGCTTCCTGCAGTCCCACACCCCATCTCCAGTAGAAGGAGGTGGAGGTGACTTAGTTGGGCTTTATAATTTTAACAAAGCAGCATCTGTTGATCTACGAGGTTCTCAGATGCCATCTCACTGGCTACTGGACTAGGACATTCTAGGCTGGCACCTTTAACTAGCTCAGGTTAATTTGGATTAATAAGCAGCTTTCTCTCTGTCCAAATGAAAACTATTAATCTATATTTCTAATGGGTAAGGACAGGGCACCCCTGGGGTTACGTCAGCTGTGATATAGGCACAGTGTGAACAGAGGGAGACAAGGAGTGTTAGTAGCATCCCCAAATGACTACTTGTCCCAGGCCCATCACTGGAGCAGGGGAAAGCCACCAGAGACATTGCTTGGTGACTGTGTTTTCATCATTTTAGAGGGCAAGGATGAAGACCTGCCTCGTCAGACTAAGGTATATTAAAAACAGCCAATATGTAGCCCTGTTCAAAACTATCAGAGCAGCTAGAGCCCTGCTTCTCAAACTTCAATGTGCAAACAAATCAACAAGATAAAATATAATTCTGATTCCCAGGTCTTGGGGGCAGAGGGTGCTGAGATTCTGAACTTCTAACAAACTACCAAAGTCCCTTGTGATGCTGAGGCCTCTGGTCTGGAAACTGCACTTTGAGTAGTAGGTACTGGACCATATCTCAGCTGCATTTCATCTTCTTGCTGTCCCACACCTTGGAATTAATAACTAAGATTTATTGGGTATTTGTTTTATTTTATTTATTTATTTATTTATTTATTTTTGAAACAGAGTTTTACTCTGTTGCCCGGGCTAGAATGCTGTGGTGTCAGCCTCCCAAGTAGCTGGGACTACAGGCATGCACCATCATGCCTGGGTAATTTTTTTTTCCTATATATTTTTAGTTGGCCAATTAATTTCTTTCTACTTTTAGTAAAGATGGGGTCTCGCTTTTGCTCAGGCTGGTTTCGAACTCCTGACCTTGAGCAATCCTCCCGTCTCAGCCTCCCAGAGTGCAAGGATTACAGGCATGAGCCACTCTGGCCCACCGGGTATTTATTTATGTGACAAATACTTCATAAACATTTCTCCAGCTGACTGATGAGGAACTTAAGGCCCAATCTGCTTCCTGGTTAAGTTACCTGGCCTAGGTCACATGGTGGTTAAATAGTGGAGCTGGAATGTCAATCCAGGAAGCCTGATTTCAGGTCACATGACCCTAACCACCAGCCTATACTGCCTCTCGTTCAAGTAAAGGCATAAGAGTGTTGATACTGTATAGGAAGCCCTGAACACTCTGTTTGCAAAGGCTTCTGGGAGTCAATAGGTATTCCTCCCCCACCGCACACAATGCACACATAACCGTCAAACTGCAGGTTAGAATGCAAAAAGGATATTCCCATTTCAGTTTCCGCCCATCCTAAAGGCAACTCATTGTTGATGAGAGAAATTTTGCAGCCCTGAAAATTAATTCAGGCAAGAAATTAACTGAATTATTTGGTTTGGAAAACAAACAGCTGGTAGAAAATGTGCTTTTTTACCCAAATAAAGATTTCAGATGCTTGTCAGAGACATATTGATCCACTGGTGGGAAAAGATGGCAGGCAGGGAGGGGTTAGTCACAAGCAATCAGTTATACACACCCTTTACCACATGCAATCACCCTGTTCTGGGCCAAAAGGCCACCACCTGTCAGCAATGCACCAAGAGGAGGTTTACTGTGTAGATTTGCAGGCATTGAGCTGCTTTGTAAATCTGCATCTGGAGCCACTCCGGTTGCTGAACAGCTATGGCACTGCTCCCTCTTGTCAGGCTTGTTCTTGTAGGAAAGGGGGAACCAATCTTATCCATGGCCTGTGAATTCACTTGAGTGCTGCAGTAATGTTGAGATCCTGACAAGTGACATTAATTGCTTGGTGGCTAGTACATGGGAAGAGGTATGAGCTCACCATTCACCTCTTGAGCAGTATTTCCAGGGTCAAGGTACAGAGGGGTAAACTAATCAATGAAATCAAGGTAAACTGGCTTGCACAGAGATATTAAAAAGAATGAGAAGACCCATGTAAATGGTGAGCTCAGTCTTGTCTCTGTCACTCTCACTAGAGGAGAATTTGGACCTGGGAAAGGTTCAGAGAACCGTTGAACTGCAATGGAAATTTTGGCTCGGTTGGCCTCAGCAGAAACTGGGCACTCTGTAGAGACAGTGTCAGGGTGGTTACTCACAGAAAGGAGTGCACACGAGTTGAGTCAAGTGGACCTGGATTTGAATTTTAGCCTTAGCAATCACTAGCAATGTGTCCTGCGCAAGTCACTTAACCTCAGTCTTGGTTTCTTTGTCTTAAAGAAGGATATTACCTCACAGAATTGTGAGGAAGATTACAGAATGTGTAGAAAACACGTGGCATAGTGTCCGAACTCTGGTTCTGGTTAAGTGCTTCAATAAACCACTGTTGCTATTATTTGGCTATTTATATTATTGTAATTATTATCATTAGTAATAGGATTAGGGAAAGACAAAGGCATGTGTTGCTCCAAAATGATAAGTTGCCAAAAAAGTATGGTTTCCAATCTAAACTACAGATGGGAGAATGCATATAAATATAAACTGTAAACTAGAGTTATTTTAAAATGCAGAGGAGTTTATACATTATACTCAATAAGCTTTTTATTGTTCGATTTTTTATATGAGCTGCTATAAAATGTTCAGGGCCTGTGAAAGAATCCTCATCAGGCTAAAATGTACTTTATTTTGCACAAGTTATACACACCTTTGAGTTACAACCCATAATACATTTCAGTTTAAGATAACAAGTCATTTTCATGCATGACTACACTTCGTTAAGGAGCGAAAATGGGCTGTTACTAAAATGTCAACACAATTGTCCCTCTTGAAGCTTAGTTTATCTTGAAGTATTTTTATATTTTCGGCACTTCTTTTTGTTTGTTTCTCTAAGCACATAAAGATCCAGCCTTGGTTAATTTTCAGAATTCAAGAAAGACTTCCTTTTAGGCATTCTGAAGAAAATGACCAAGATTGAAGGTGAGGGGAGTTTTGGGTCCTAATAGTGAAAATTCAGGCCCCAATACACGCAGTTCTTTGCATTTCACCTTGGAGCAATTTAATTGTGCTGTCCTTCAATGGAGAATGCTCTCCCAACCTAAATTCACAAAGCAGAAAGAGTTTTCTAGCAAGGTACCCCCCTCACCCCATCAGGGTCACTTAGAAGACTGCATTTGACATTGAGTTTAATTGGAGAATGGAAGAGATGCCTCAGCTAATCTTTGTCTTGTTGTCTATGAGTAGAAGGGGTTAGTTTTTCCTTTTCTTTCCTTCTAATGTCTGGGCATTTTGCCCCTCCCCCTCCCTCCCTACCGGGAAGGGCATCATTCCACATTCCACCTGTATTAGGAAAAAGTAGCTTCTTAAGGGTCTGCACAGTCATCTCTCTAATCCTTCCCTGCTCCTTGCGGCATGAATAATTTTAATATTGCCAATCCCTAAAAATCTATTCTTTCTGCTTGTCTTTTTTTTTTTCTCCCCACGTTGCAGTGTAGAGTATCATTATCCAGCAGCCCTGATAAGAGGATAATGAAACAATCCCTTCTCAACTGGATCGGGTGGCTGTCACACTAAAATGACACCACCCGTACATCCTTGACATGCTACCCCAAGCTAATTGATGGCAAACAATGGCAACTGTCTCCCGTTCACGTAGACAAAGAAAACATACTCATGTCACCTGATGGGAGAGCTACCTGGCAACGGATAAACAAATGTGTTAGGGAGACATTCTATTAAGGTAAGCGAGGGCACAACTCTGAAGAACATGCCTATTAACTTTGAGCTTAAGAGTGCTGCTGTTCACTGGGGAACAGAAATAAATAAGCTAAAATGAGAATTTATTGATGTCTGGACAGTTACATGAATATTCAGGTTTTCTTACAAATAAATATTCTCCCATGAGCTCCAAACTTCTGTGTAGGCTACCAATTACATTTCCACTTCACGCAGCTTGGATTTATAGCCAAGGAAGAAGCTATTAGGGCCTGGAAGCGGATACATGCTTACACCCCTTTCTGGAATACACTGTGATACGACTAGAAGATAATGGCTGATGTCATCCACATAAATGCCAATGGTTACCATCAAACATTCTGAAATACCAGGTGTAATTAACTTCAGGTTAGGAAGAGCTCCTGAAACATCTGCATTTCAGACAAAGACATTTTGTTACAAGTAGAATGGCATCATCTGGCAGCTTTCTCAACTTCTCTGGGAGCAACATTTCATGTAGCTCTCTTGGATCTTTCCAGACAACACGTGGCATATCTAACCTCAAACCTCATTCTTTATCTTTCCTCCCTCCTCCTCCCAACCCACCCACTCACCCTCAAAGAGGTCGTTACACAGAAAGTCAGTAAAATAATGTGAACGAGCCAAAGATTCAGACTACCCTGCGGGAAATCCATCATTTCCTCCTGGTCTCTGTTATATCAAGCCCCATTTAGGGCAGAGTGAGAAGGCAGAAATAAGAAAGATGAAGCAGCCATGGCCAACTACTTCTGGAAGCTCTTACAGGGAGGCTCCTCAGCTCTTTCTTTGGAAATAAAGTCCAATATGGCCACAAAAAACAGTTTTAGTAAAAGATACTGCGTTCTCTAATTCTTCATTATTCATTCCTTAACTATCTCCTACCTGTACCATGTAGACCATGAAAGATGGGTCCTCTTTTACAGAGCCTGCTGGGACAATCCCATCCTCTCTACCTTGGAAGCAGATTTTTAGCACAGACAGCCAATCCAATTTTTGATGCAGTATTATTCTAGCCAAAATCAAGGGCTGAACTATCAACTCTCTTTGAACTCTCTCAGGGGAACCTCTCCTTTTCCTAGATCTGTAAAATGGAGTAACAGCAGCCCTTTTGGGGGAATTATGGTACAGTGAGGACGCAAAGTCTTTGATTATCATCAGCCTCCAAGCAAAACTGCCTAGGATGAAGTTGGTTTTGTTGTAACTCCAAGGAACCCTTTTTCCTCCTTTTTTTACACTCTGACCATACTCTTCCATTTTGCCGTCAGGCACTTAGTGCTACTTCCTAGTTTATTCTCAAGATAGATGCTGATAAATTACTCAATACTATCATGAATTTATGCCCATAAACAGGCTTTTTCAAGCAATTTTTATTTAAAGGTTCTTCTCTACCTATGGAATGGAGGGATCGGTATTCAGTTATATTAATTTCAAACAACCTTGCTGCTAGTAGAAAATGTATTGTGAAGAAGCAAGCATCATCCTTGTTAGAATGTAACCAAATGGTTCCCTAGAGTTCAATATTTCAATTTTTGGCTTTACTCCTGGGCATTAATTTACATGTCTATGAAAGACTTAGATTTTAGAAAGCACAATCCTTAATATCCAAGTGTTTGAGCTACTTCTATTTTTAGGAAAAACAAACTTGGGGCAGAATAAAACCAGGACTCTCCCTGTGATCTCTCTGTCAGCCTTTGGTTCACCATAACTAGAACCGAGCTCTTCCTGTCCTCTGGCAACCTCTTCCCAAACAGGAGCCACAATACTCACGACTTGCCCTCCCGCCGTGGTCCATACTGCCTCTGCAGATGTCTTCTTGCAATCTGATGACTAAATCAGTAATTCTTCCATTTGAGGGCCACTACTTTTGGGGTTCTATAGCATGCTGCAGGGAGGATTAGGAGTGTTGGGCAGTACAAATGGTCCAGATCCTTTCAATGGCAACAGCTCTGCTGTTATCTCTTTTAAATATTGGGCCTTATAAAAATCTCTGAAAGCCCATGGGCTAGATGACTACTAAAGTACCGGTATTTGCCAAATATAAAATATCATGGGGATCAACAGAACCTGTATGTATTGCATGATCCTAAACTGTCTTATAAATACATTATCTTCTTTAATTCATTTTAATAAATTCACTTTACAGCTGCCTTGATGTCACTCAGTCATTCTGACGAATGTCCCAGATGTAAGTATAAAGCAGGGGTCGGCAAACCTTTCTTGTAAAGGGCCAGATAGTAAAGATTTTAGGCTTTGCAGGCAAGAGGTGATGTCTACATTCTTGAAACAAACGTTCTCACCTAAAGGCTAATAACCTTTTCTACATTTTTACATTTTAAAATCTCAAAACCAGCCTTAGTTCTCAGGCCACACAAAAGTAAAAGGTACACCAGATTTGGGCTCTGGGCCATCGTTTGCTGATCCTTGATGTAATAAATTGTCTGTTGCAAGTTAACTACTAAGAACCCTCATGAAAAGACTAAGAAACCATTTTTGAAATGTGGAAACTAAATTTGAGGTAAGGAAATAGTTAAGGACAGTTTTCTAGACACCTTGGAGTATATTTTGAGATAAACGGCAAGGCCTGGGAGAGTCTGTTTGCAAAATGACACCAGGAGGGACCAAGGCAAAGCCAAAACAATGACTGCGTAAAATTGCACTGGTCGAGGCTATCAGTCCGATTTCTTCTTTCCTCCACTCACCTCAGCTTCACAAATTCACTGTTCATTACATTCATTTTTCAAGCAGGCACACTGGTGCTCTGTATAACCAGTCTAAGCATACCTCTACTCTTCTTGGCAATAGAAAAAAAAGAAGTCTAATTTACAGACCTGAAAATGGGTCTTAGAATATGGAGGTTCCAAGTCCTCACCTTGATTTGAATTCTTCGTAGAAGGCACTGTTTATCTCAGGATATCTATTACTGAACCCCAAGAGGTAGCACTCAGTATAAAAGGAATGGATCCTATTCCCTGTCGCAGACATCAACTTGGTTCACAAGTAATTCTTTAAGCTTTTAAGCAAAGAAGAAGGAAGAAAAGAAAGGCAAATGGATTGAGTATCTCCCAGTTGCCAGGGAGTTTACTGAACTCCTGTGCTATCTCATTTAATTCTCACACCAGTGCTATGGAGTCAGTATTATTACCATTATTTTATGGAAAAGGAAAAGTAACTTCCCCAAACTGAACATCTATGAAGTGGAGAGCCAGGATTGGAGTTTAAATCTAGCTCCATGTTCTTTCTCTGAGGTCCCAAAACCCCAGTCTGTGGCCTGTTAGGAATCAGGCTGCAGAGCTCTACCACCTACCCCCAAAACCCCCGTACGTAGAAAAATTGTCTTCCATGAAACTTAGGAAACAGGGTGGGGTGCACACAACAGCAGGAGGTGAGTGGCGAGCAAGCCAGAGAAGCTTCATCTGTATTTACAGCTGCTGCTACCCATCACTCGCATACCGCCTGAGCTCCACAAATGCCCCTCCCTTCCACCCTGCTACCGTCCATGGAAAAACTGTCTTCCATGAAACCAGTCCCGGTGCCAAAAAGGTTGGGAACCACTGTCTTTCTACCATAGCACACACATTTCTAAAAAACAAAAACAAAACAAAATAAAGAACACAGGTGGGTTTGAAAACCCAAACCCTAGCAACCATCAAAAACACAATTTTGACTTGGCGAGTTTGGGAGCACCGCACCCAAGTGATGGGTTTCTTATTCCAGTGTGTTTTTCGTGAGAGACCTACAGTAGATTTTTTTAATTAAAAAATGTCATGTGAACTACTGACAAAATACTGGAAAACAAAATGTAAGGAAATATATTTTAGTTTTCTTCATTTCTACTGAATGATGCTGATTAAATTCCCAATTTGTTTAGGTTTACATTTCTTCTCATTTCCCAAAAGAAAAAGTAAATGAGGGTTGTGGGTAATTTGTGGCACCTGTTCCCTATCTGCTTTATAAAACTGTAACATGTATTTTTCTAGTATTTGGATAAAAGCAACAATAATTATAACTAATAGATGTTGAACATTTACTGTGTTTTAAGAACTCTTTATGTCATTGAATCCAGCAATTGATCTCAGTAAGAGGAAAATCTGAGTTAGAGGAAGAAGTATTAATAACATTTACACTTATAAATGTTACATTTGAGTGTATATTGGCTACACAGATGATCAGAAGAATTGTACAAAACAGGCTTAGTAATACAGTTTAAGAAAAAAATACAACACACTGCCCATCTTTACCTTTTGTATAGGTATAACCCCAAACTTCCTTAGTGCTTCAGCATCATGGATCCTAGATCATTATGTTCCTAATCACACAGTCTTCTGGGGCAGTTGATGTATTGCATTTTTAATGAAGTACATCCATTTCTCAGAAATGCTTGATAAGCATCCCTGTGAACCAGCTTGAGGAGTAAATTCCTATGCACATTGATGAGAATTTATCTCTTTTTGTTTGAACCCTAAAGAGTTCACTTTCTGCAGCCACTCATTCCCAGAAGGTAGAAATAAGAACTTTCTCTACACCCCCAGGGAAAAGGTTCCAGTGCAGCGTATAAACCCCAGGCATCTTAGGGTGTTGTTAGGTGTTAAGAGAAACTCCAGGGTAAAACTCAACTCTGAAATCCAGAGCCCATGGACAGTCACAGCAGGAGCAGACACGAGCAGCTAAATTCCCTAAGAGAGAATAGGGCTGGGGTTCCAGGAGAGAGCTCTGGGCACAACCAGAAACAGGGGGCCCTGGAAGTGAGGCAAAAGCAGCCTTGAAACTTAGGTAGGAAAACTAAGACTCCAGGGAGGCAGCTGTAACTTCCAATGAATCCATGCTTGCTGTTAAGGCAGAACGATGGATGGTTTCAGTCATGGCCAGGGTACCTGCGTGGGGCAGATCAGTCTCTGACAATACGGAGGAAAACACTATAAAAGCCAGTTTTCTGAGACAGCGCTGCTGGTTGCAGGGAACAAATAAGATTCCACAATGCTCCCTTTATTCGGTGCCTGCAATATACTCTCTTATTACTGTGAAATATGACATGCAGTCTCCAAGTTAATTCATTAATGTCCTTCGAGTTAGAGTCTTTTGCCATTCTTAACATTTATTTTTAGTGCTCACACAAGTGTAAAAGAGGAACTTTCACTATGACTACAAACACCTTGAAAATGTTCAGGTTCTTTTTTCTTTATTCTTCACATGAAAGAGACATAACTACCTATTTCTTTCCTTGGAAGGTAAATTCAGCTAAAGCAGAAAGTCAGAACTCTGGACTCAGAAGTTTGACCTATAACTTCCTAACTACAAAAAGCATTAGCTTCTCATTCCAGAAATTCTCTCCTGAATTCTCTGTCTTGCCATCCATCTGTCCCTTAAGATCTTCTTGGGGTACATCTTAAAGTAGACCCAACCTTCTATTTTGATATCCCAGTTGAGTGCTGGGAAAATAATATTAAATGAGGAAAAGGAGAAATAATAGTATAAAGATAACCAATACTTTTCCCAGTAGGAACAAAGCTACAATCGCCCAGCCTCACTACTTCCCACTCCTCCCCAGTGAGGTATGGAATTGTTTTTGCTCATCCACAAAAATATTTTTACAGCAAAAACTTGTGCATATTATAAAACTGAGTAATTCGGCTTAATCTTGCGTGAAAAGCTAACATGAATACAAGGGAATAAGTGGATATGGAAAATTAAAGCACCAAATTAAGCAAGCTTGCAAACATATAAAGGCATTAACATTAGCTGCATACATGCAAATGTGCCTTGTGCTGGCTGGGAATCGGAATTTTAATTATTTTTAGATGAGTGGTTGAAGATCTCACTCTTAATCAAAATATAAGCAGTGCCACTATAACACTGGTGTGGGGTGACAAACAAAATATCTGCCTATAGGCTTTCTGTAGTGACAAACAGAAATACATACTACAGTACAATTCTTAGTCTACCAATGCCCTGGCCAAAATTCAGATCATATTTTGCCAGAAGTTACATTCCCACATTTTATCGTCTAGAGCAATGGTTTTCAAAATGTGGTCCCTGGACCAGCAGCGCCTGGTATCACCTGGTAACTTGTTAGAAATACCTGGCAGAAATGCAAATTCTTTGGACTTACTCAGATCTACTGAATCAGAAACTCAGGGAGGGGACGCAGGGGAGGGGGAGGACTAGCAAACTGTATTTTCACAAGCCTTCCAAGTGATTTGATGCCCACTGAAGGACTGGCTCAGGACGAGGGAGGACTCAGTTGACAGGTTAAAGCTATCAGTGCCTTCAACAGAGAAGGATGAGGCTTGCTCTTACCCTCACTGAGTCTCTAATCCACCTGGGTAGATAAACCACAGATGCAAGAGATGTTACAAAAACAATGTAAGATTTTGACAGCAGTTCAAGGCAACATCAGAAGAGACGTCACAGAGAGGTTATTGCCAGATGTTTCCCTTTAAATCCCTTTGTACCCTGGATCTCCATCTTCTTCTGTCCACCACCTATTTCCAAGTTGTTCTGTTGTTTTTTTCACCTTCATGAACTCCAAGCAAAGCAGTGCTTTTGAAGTTAATGCAAGTAAAAACTATGCATTTTATAATGCTCTGTCTTTTTAAAGACTTTTATATAGATCAGGTTGTTTAATCTTCACAACTCCCCTATAAAATTTAACCTACTGGGAAATTTGTGTGTCAATTTAGAACCCTCTAATAAAGTCTCTAAATTAACAACCACTTTTTGAGAACAGACTATATGAAGCCCTTTTATAGAAAATTATTTCTAACACTTACAACTCTGCAAGCTGTCCCACGGCAGCAAATATACTCAAGAATGTAGAAAGATGTATTAAAACATATACCATAAAAGTACATTGAAATGAAACATTAACTATTTCACGAAGTATGTTAAATCCTGTATAGATTTAATATAGTACTATTTATTACAAAAAGTAATGATATTGTGAGAAAGAAGTCCTAACCCCTCAGTATTGAGGATGGAGCCAAGGAAATGACAACATAATGACTTCAAAAATTCCTGTTCTAGAAAAAAAGTCTTTATTTTCCTTCAACATTTCCACATCTGAACAAAACACCTATTTTTTTCCTGAAAACTCTAAGGTCACTTTCTAAATTTGGAAAATTCAATAGGACTTGTAAGCTCGAAACATACATTCATTTTATAATCCAATAGAAGTGGTACCAATAAAACTCCCTTATTCTTGCAGATTCCTTTTGTTCCAGCTGCATTAGCTCTTCCCTGATGGGTGGTTTCTGTGGGACTCAAACCGCTCAACCACAATGGCCTCCATGATGTCTTCATGGCTTAGGTCATTTGCTAAAGTCATGTTTTACTGACTCCATAGCATAGCTTCGGTTTGGAGGGAGCCATAATTTTTGTGATCACCCACAGGACAGATCATCTTCCATAGAGCGATCTTTATTAGTAAATGGACCCCCTGCCGAGACCAGGCACCGGTCCAGGCCATCCATGGTGTTGCAGACTGACTTACTACATTGCAGGCTTACGTGCTCCACCAGTTCCTCATAGGAGCAAACCAGAAGACCTATACAAGTACATGCCATGAAAGTGGCATTCACACCTTGATCTACTGGCTAGGAAAGAGTCTCTCTCAGATTATCCAATAAATCACCTAAATTTACAGGCTGCTGCTCTGCAGTATTCTCTATCTGGGGCATAGACCCTCTGAAGAAAAGGGCAGAAAATTTAAGTGAACCATCCTTGAGGCTTGCTCATCGCTGCCCAGCCTTCCCATTAGATCACAACACTGCTCTTAGGTTAGCTCGGGAGCAGGCCTGGGGAGCCCTGGGATTTTCAGAATAGTAGAGAAGTAAACACCTCAATTTAAAATCATCCTCAATGTGGCCTCGAGTGATGTTTGGCTGCTTTAACCTGGGATGCTATTTTCTTCCACAGAAATAAAAGTCTTTGTGGGCAATCCTTTCCAATCAAGCTCTGTCTTATCAACCTGAGAAATTTGTTTCAATAAAGGAAGCCAGCATTTCAGGAGACTTACAGATTTGTAAGTGCCACAACTGCCATCTTCCCTCTTCACCTTAATGCTGGGCAAACTATCTGTCTCTTGGAATCTTACAAATCATATTCTACTAGCCATTAAAAATTTCCATTGCAAAACCATGACTTCTTCAGACCATGAGTCCTTCATTGTCATGGCTTCTGAAGGATCATGGTGTTTAATGCCATACTGCCTCCTATCCTATGCCCATACATACTCAACAGGTTTCCATCAAAATGTTTTTTGTGATAAATTAACTTACTAGCACTTAAAGGCATAAGTGCTTGACAATCATTGAACAAATATTTTCTTGATATTGTATAATAGAAGGTAAAGGGAATAACTCCAAGTACTTTTGCCATTTAGCCAAGTCTTAATCTTTGTCAAATTGCCGTACCACTTCAGATTTTACATTTACCTAATTGATGAAGTTTCCTTTTGTACTTTTGGCATTTTTTACAGTTTGGCGTCTTTCCATAGGTCTACAGGGCAGGTCTGCAGCCGGTGTGAACATGCACACTCGACAACTGCATTTCCAAAACTTTAAACGGAAGGCTTATCATTTTTGTTTTGTAATTTTTCCTCCTGTCTGGTTCTGACTCTGGGTTTGTTGCCTACCCAGCAAAACAAAAGGCATAACTAATTTTTTTTTTAAAAGGCGAGAACTTAGAAAGTAAAATAGGACCTTAGGGAAGGAGGGATAAGGAAAGAAGTAGGGAGGTAAGAAGGAAAGAAGTAGCTTTTAACTTGCACAGTTATAAGCTACCTGGAGAAGTAAAATTCCAGGGACAAAGCTGAGCAAGATGGCCTTCTGCCTGTTTCAACTGTTGTCAGAGTCACAGAAAATGGGGTTCAACCTGAAGATGTTCCACTGATGGCTGTGGCAACTTAGGCTTCCTCACCTGTAATGGTGGTTCACCCACCACAGCTGGAGGATCAAATCCAAGAGCTCAAATCTTTTTGAGGAACAAATATACAAAAGTGTCATGAGCAAATAGTGGATATCTATTGGGAATGACAAAACCATTTCAAACCAAACCATTCAAAGTTTAAAACTCTAAAACTTCAAAAACACTGCCAGACGTACAAACACACACACCAAAATGAATGTGACAATTTGCAACATGTTTTCCATAGATACAGGTATCTCTGCTTCACAAACCAATTTCCAAGAGGTTTAAATGCGGCAAAGACTAACAACCCCTCACTACAAACTATTTATATTGGGTGCTGGGTCATTTCTCAGTCATTTCCTGTTAGTTTTGGCCTTTAACTGTTGGGTTTCAGGTCTTCAGTAAAATCATAGATTTAAGGATTGAAGAAATAGGGGAATGCTCTGTAGGCTGTTTTAAACTTATTGTTAATTTCATGTGCTGAAATAAATGTTCATATACCAAATATCTGATAAATCAAACAGACATATACAAACAAAAGCCAATCATGCTTTTTCAAGTACATATTTAGTACAAAATATGTATGTATGTGTTGGTAACACTGTACATTGGCATGTCTCATACGTGCATATACATCTGTATCTGAAAACTCTGTAAGATTGGTCAGCCATTCAAATAAATAGCCTCAAAAAGCAGAGGCTATGTTGTCTCTAACAGTAAATACCCAAAGCAATTGATAAAGGTCCATTGACACTCATCCACCATTAAGGCTAACTTGATGACTGACACTTTTGAAATACTTGCCTAATGCCTTTCACCCTTGCATTTGGATCAGCTGAGAACTACCAAGTTTAAAAAGTTATACAAGCATGTCTTTTTCCTAGTCCACTGTAAGGCATCTGTAAATTCTTAATTCTCAATAGCTTATTAGCATTTTTCAAAAGAAAAAATAGTTAGCTGCCCAAACCTGACTCTGGAATCAGATGGGGGTGAGAGTGGGATTTGCAACCCATAGAAAATAGACAATTTCCATTGTCAGAAATGTGGACCTGGTGAAATTTTTGTTTTCATGTTTATAGCATGACAGTAAGAGCTTTCCATATGTAAGGATGATAGTTAATTATATTTGCATAAGTACATCACCATTATAGAAAGTGCATAAGAATCCAGGCAAAAGAAAGTAAAAGTAACTTTCTTATTGCATAATAATCCTTAGTTTTCTTATTTTTTACTACATTCATGTAATTTCCCAAATACAAAGTCATCTATTACTCAAAGCCAGGCAAAAGGAAGGTGGTCTGGGAGTGCCATCCCATCTCCCCTCCTCCAATGGTTGGCAAACATTAATGAACATTTTTACAAGTTGGTTGACTGATATGAAAATTTTCTCAGAGACCTGGGGCTTCCTTTTAAAAGACAAAGATGACAATGACTATCCCATTAAGAAATCCACATGCAGACTGTTATCTGCCGGAGGGGGAAACCTTTCCTTGGAGTCTAAATCAAGTTAGTAAATTTAAGGTAATGGAGAGGGTTGGGTGCATTGAACCTTCTGGCAGAAGTCCAGAACTAAAACAGCTAATGCATTTTTTTTTACTTTGTTTCTTTATGAGAAAAAACAGTCTGTTGCCAAACCCAGATAAAGAATCAGAAGGGGTGGAGAGCGATTTGCAGCCCATTGATAAAGCAAAATACAAATGATCTTAGGAGAATTTTTGTTCATGTGAGCGTTCCTTTTAACCAGGGTGAAAGCCTTAAAGAAGGGTAGCTGTGGCTGGCTCTGCCTTGGCTGTGTTTACCTGGATAGAGGTCAGGCCCGGGCCCAGGGGAGCATCCCACAGTCCCCTCTGCAGCAGCATCTCTTGGGGAGGTGGCCGGCTGCAGAGGCTGCACAGTGAGGCAATCCGTAAGCAGGTCTGGATGGAGCTCTGTGCTGGACCGCAACTAAGAGAAGGAGAGAACAGAAGAGAGATCGATAAGGTAAGCTGGCCCTTGGCATGCTTTCCTGAAAATACATCATGCCCTAAGGTTTGATACAATTCAACCTACAAAAATTTATCAAGCAGAAAGTATGGGCAAGGCACAGAGCATTAATAAAAGGGTCAGTTCTTCAATCCTAGTAACACCTGGCAGGTGCTTCAGGAAAATATGGCTAGAGGCGGATTTGACTTCAGTGCTTGATATTTCCACCTCTGGGAACTCAACTTCCTATTATATTTCCTTTTATTTGCTCTGCATCTTATCAGAACTTGTAGTGATAATGAAAACAAACTCAAGTGGATTTAGTCTATGTTTGAAAGTGCTTTTAAAATACAGATATACTGTCATGAACATATCTAAGAGATAATTAAGAAAAGTCCATTGAGATTTGACTCCTATAGATTTTACATGAAAGGAAAATACTCTAGTTAAATTTTAAAATATTATGGAGCATAATTAGAAGAAAAGCCAATATCATTAACAGCAACAAAAACCCAACAGTAAGTTACATGAAAATAAAACAATTCAGATCTTCATTTATCACATATAATAAAATAAATTCTTTATATATTGAGCTATGTGTAAAAAATCAAGCCATAAATATGTTAGAATAAAGTGTATGTGAAAGGTTAACTCCTCTCTTTATGAATAAGAATTTTGTGAGTGTAATTCGACAGAAAAAAAATCACAGTAGAAGATTTAGTGACATAAAACCTTGTGCTTGTACAAAAACATAATACCTTAAAAACAATATAGAGATACATTTGTTACAAATATTACAAATGGTTATCATCTTCGTTATTTAGAAAGGGTATGATTTTTGTAAAGACAACACCAAACCTTTAGACACAGGGCCAAAGTATACTTACCAATTCAATAAATACTCATTGAGTGTCACACACTCCTCTAGACCCTAGAAATACTGACTGCCTTTATGGAACCTAGACTCTAGGTGGGGGAGCAGATGATGAACAATAAAATATATACAACATCAGATGGAGATAAACACTACAGAGAAAAGTAATAGAGAGAAGGGAGACAGTGAGTAAGGAATGAGGGGTGGCAACTTAGGGGATCAGGGAAAGCGTCCTGGAGATGACATTTGCAAAAAGCCTTGAAAGAAGTGAGGAATGAGCCCTGTAGACCTGTGGGGGAAGAACCTGTGGCCTTGCGGTGTGCCTGGATGACACGAAGAGCAGCAAGGCTGGGCACAGAGAGCCTGGGGCCTGGGGAAGAGACACCAGGGATGAAACCAGAAATGTAAGGGGAGTGGGGAGGAGAAGCTGGATAAAGCCTTGCCGTGAACAGAAACTGTCAAAAAGGAGAAAGAGAAATGGAAATAAACCTGAAAAATGTTCAGCATACTTGCAAAGAAGTGCAATGTTAAAACTATTTTTTACACTTATCAAATTATCCATAACTTTAAAAAAGAAATAGTAGTAGTAAAGATATAATGAGGGAGGTAATCTTAAACACTGTTGGTAGGAGCATATATTGGTACATACATTCTTGATGTTATCTGGGTATATTTTTTTCAAGATCCATCATTCAAATATTTTGATTCTAGAACCTGTCTTAAGGAAATAGCCAGAAATGTTAAGGAATATTTATACCTACACACACACACACCCCCACACACACACCCACACACACACACCCACACACAAACACACACAAACACCTGATGATATATAGGAATACCAAAGCAGGAAATATTATTAAATGTCTTAAATGTCCACACTTAGAGCTAACAACTGACCTCACGTCAATTTGATGGAATATTACACAACCATTAAAATGATATTCACAAACACAAAAGCAAAACACAAAATTATATACACAAAATGATAATAATTACATAAAAACACATACACAAAATATCAGGAGGTAATATAATCCAGTATTAAAATTTATTTTTGTTCTCAATAGCAATATTATGAATTTATTTCCTTCACTTTTTTATCCTTTCCTCTGCTTTCTGAATTTTCTACCTTCTAATGATGTACTAGAGTTGGCTTGTACTGATCTGAGAGAGCCAATTGTGTGCTTCTTCTCCAAACTTTCTATGCAATGATGTCTGATAGCTTGAAACTGGTTATGATGAAAATATTTACACCATGGAAATTAGAAAATGCTATAAACTGGGGCTTTTTCATCTGGAGAGCTGGTTGTTAAAAATTCCCAGCACACTACTGACAATGACTATGACCACATTCTGATCAGAGAGAAACACACACACACACACACACACATACACACACTATATTAGTAAGTTACTATTTAAAGAATAGTATTTTCTTGGACCTCAGAAGCTTCATAAAGAGACAAATATACATCCAGGTCTTAGACCAAGAATATGGACTAAGGGAAGGAGCATTTAACACATGTAGCGAATGAGACATACTTTCATTGTAATTTCCTCAGCTGTGGCATACTGGCATCTCTGACCAAGACGGTCTGTGTTAATGTCTAACCCTCTCAGGGCCTTTGGAAGGTATTTTTGTTATTTTGGTACTAACCTAATACATACTGCATAGGAAAAACTGGAAAAAAATCAAGGCTTAGAATGAGTTCTGGTGATCACTTCTAATTTATCTTCCATCGTTAAAATATGATCTGGGGTCCACATGTTCTACTAAGGGAAGACATGAATGCTTCTCTGCTTTCTATTACCACCTACTCTAGGGTTTTATAGTTATCGGTACCAATGAGGTATTTCCAAGAAATTTCACAGCCATGGTTACTCCTGGCGTCAAAGGCAAACAATTCTTCCTGAGGCTTTAATAAGTATTCATGTTTCCAAGAGTGTGATTCCATACGACTTTGTGGTGAGAGTTAATTTGGTTTTCTCTGCGATTAGACATGGTTCTAGAAAGTACTTCTTAAATTGGACAAGCCTAAATTTTGACCTTATGCGAAATTTCCAAAGGAGGGCCATATGCATAGTAATGTAGTAATGATATGTTAAGTTTAGTATCCCTCCCAAATCATTAGACCAGAAAAAGGCCTTCCAGATCATTTAAGGTTGTTAAACATTTTGTAGTATAGAAATTATCTAATGGGTGAGGCAGGATGCCCAAGAAGAATCTTCTGGGAGGGATGTCTTTCAATAGAATACAGTTTTATATTTGCAATAAGAGGCCCAACTATTCACATAAAACAATTACATAATGCATATTTTAACATCTTCTTAGCTGCTAGGGAGACATAAAGAAGATAGAGGGACATTTTTCAATGGTGGGAGGAGGCTCTAACTGCGGTTCTCAAACCTGGGCACGCACCTGCAGGGCTCCACCCGAGAGCTGCCGGTTCAGTAGGTCTTCGGTGCACTTCTAAGTCCCCAGGTGGTAGTAATGATGCTGTTGGTCTGGGGATCTCACACTTTCAGAATCATTGGTCTCTAAGAATTTTGATAAGAACTAAGAGTTTTCTGGTTATGGAAGGAGGAAAGGAATTGTGGAAACAGGGAATTATAAAAACCTAGTATTCTTTAATGTAGGAACTGAAATCTTACCATCTTATCTTCTTTGATTAGCTGTTGCTAATAACAATCTTTCTGAAACATAGATTTTAGGCCCTTAATTCGTAGGTATTAGGAAAGGCCACTGGGAGGAGAAGATAAGGACAAATGCTAGGCATGTTTGCAGGTCATTAGACTTAGAGATACTGGGAAAGTAAGTTCAAACCCATGTAGGGGTGAGTGTGTCATGTTTTGTATCTTGTCATCATAAAATATCTTGGCAATTTTGAAAGAAGCCTCCTTGAGATATCTGGACCTTAAAAGTTTAGTGTCACCTGCTGTGGCACTAATTAAATACTAATGGGTTATCATAGAGAAGATTCTTAAATTCCCTATGTGCTCTTCTGTCTTTCTTCAGATCATATAATAATAGACGGTAAATGAGAATCACTTCTCAAAAACAGTTTGGACATGTATTTTCTTTCAGAAGGATAAAAATGGTTTTTAAAAAGTCAATCTAGTTTAATACCTGCCCTTAGGGGATAGCAAAGGACTTGTCCTTTATGAAATCTTTACTGCTCTTTGCAGAAAGAAGTGGAATTTGGACCCACTGGTCATTAATTCATCTATTTTAAAGGACTGCTGAGTTGCACGACACAGGGACCCTTACTCATGTTGTAGTCTACGGGAATGGCGCCCTTCGGTCACTCAGCTGAGCTGCCCTCACCACACCATCGGTTCCAGAGCGCCACCGCCCTGCTCTCTCCTTCCCAACCACTCCCTGAGCAAACAGCTCTTGGGCCTCAACTACGTGCCAGGCACTGCTCTAGGGGTGTGAAATACAACAGCCATCAAAACAAAGATTCCCTCAGAGGCATTTACAGCCTGGAGAAGGGAGACAATAAACAACAATAAACAAACTAAAATAAATAAATTGTAGCGGAGGTGGTAAGTGCAATGGGAAAAAGACAACAAAGAGAAGAGTAGGTGAGATTGGGAGTGAGGGGGAGAATTCTGGCCTCCTGGAGAAGAGCTATTTGAGCAAAGACTTGAAGGAGTTGGAGAAATTAGCTAAGTGAATATCCAGGGGAAGAAAGTTCCAGAAGGAGGCTGACGAGGGATAATGTGGGGAGAGAGGTGGGAAATGAAGTCTGTGGGTGGAGTGGGGACAGGGACAGGTCACAGAGAACCTTATAGCTCTCAATAAGGACTTTGGATTTTAGCCGTAGTGCAGTAGGAAACCCTTGTGAGCTCTCTACCATTTGCTTCCCGGGAGACTCATCTTATCCGCTATTTACATCCACAGTCTCATAGGCACGTTGTCTCCCCGTCTTTGAGATCATGATCAGTGAGGTATGGCTACTGTGGTGGTTACTTTCATGTGTCAGCTTGACTAGGCTTGAGTACCCAGCTATTTGATCAAACTAGTTGTTGCTGTGAAGGAATCCTATAGATGGGGTTCACATCCACAGTCAGTTGACTTTAAATACAGGAGATCATCCCTACAACCTGGGTGGGCCTCATGCAATCAGTGAAAGGTTGTAAGAGCAAAAAAACTAAGGTTTCACTAAAAAAAGCAGAAATTCTGCCTCTGGGCTGCAGCAACAGTTCCTGCCCAAGAGTCTCTAGCCTGCCAGCCTGCCCCACACATTTCTGACTTGCCGGCCCCACAGTCTTATAAAGCCAATTTCTTGAAATCATTCTCTCTCTCTTTCTCTCTCTACACACACATACATTACAAATATATACATCTCCTACTGGTTCTGTTTTCTGGAGAACCCTGACTGATATAGATACTATTACAATGTACTTTAAAACCACTACCATAGGATGATCTGTTTTGGGTCAAGAAGGAAAAAGCATCCCACAGATGAATCCCATAGAAAAGGGCTGGATATATGTGTACAATAAACACGACACACTTTTAAAGACTGCATTTCAATTCAATAAATATATACTGAATCCCTACAATGTGTGCCCCACAACAACTCTATGAGGTCCACACTATTGTGATTTCCATGGTAGAGGTGAGAACGTTATTAATAGAATTACACAGCTAGTAAATGTCAGACTCGGATTCGGGTGTGTTAGAATCCAAAGTCAGGCTCTTAGGCTTTACAACGTTATATTGGCTCAAGAAATAATTCACCCCCAACTTTCTCCTTCCCCACACCATACCACATCGACAGGCTCATACACTTTCCCTTCCTCTGATCACCAAGAGCCTATCATTCAGAGCTTGGTCTAGGAAGGAAAGAACAAAGGGCAGCCAGGTTCTCTGGAAAGGTCCCCAGCATACCTTGTCACCACTGTGTGTATTCTGACACCACGCCCTTTGGGGAAAGCGGTCTTTGTTGGAGAAGAGATTGAAGCAATAAAACAGAACAGACCATTCCTGCTTGGTGTTCACTGTACCTTCCTGCAGGTTTGTCACCTGGCTTCATCCTGGCCCAGTAACATGAGTGTCTGAATAAAGCACAGAACTCATCATTGCTTATCTCCTGCGTCCTAAACACAGGCACAGTGGTCCCAGGGCACCATCTCTGTTCCCTCGATGATCAACCCTGGTTCTCAGGATGGGAGCACTGTAGTGGTGACGTTTTGATCCTGAGATGAGATGTTCTTGACCCAGTCCACGAGGATTGGGCTGACTGCTTCTCCAGCTTTTAAAGCCCTTCAGCACCCCAGCAGCTTTGTGGCATATGATTTAGTCACCAACTGCCAACTGGATTTGTAAGGATGAGCCACAATTCTTTATCGAAGGAAGTTATAATCTCTACTGGTGTGTGAATATATCTACAATATACAATGTGGTCATCTCTTAATTTGCCCTCTTAATGGAGAATTTCAGAGACACAGATAATAGTAAATGTGGTGGAGAGACTGTCGATGCCCTGCCCAGCTCCCCTCTGGCCCCTCTGATTAGCAACATGCCGCCCCCACCCCCAGCTTTGGCGTGCCCATCCCCCAGCTTCTGTGTACTTCAGAGCCAACAGCTAGCTAGTACCCCGCCCCGCCAAAACACATACATGTCAGTGACTAAACAGTGCTCCTTTGCTTCGAAGTGGGACAAACTTTGAGACGTAAGTTTTGCTTCAGAGCTCCCAGTAGGATCGGGTTGAGGCTGATGCCACCTACCCACCCTGGGTTTCTCTTTACTAAGTCACATACACCTGGATCCTTGGCTCACAGGGGTCTTGTGGAGCACCTGACTTAGTAAACACTCCAAACTTAGTTTAATTTGGTTCAGGAAAGCTGAGAACCAATCAGAAATCAGAAGCACTTAAAAGGATGCTTGGATGCACATTCGTTCATTTCTCTTCTGCACCTACACCAGGGGTAAGGTAATCAGATGTTTAATGAAAGTGGGGTGTTCTGGACCATTATGGATAATACTAAAAACCTAACTGTGGAGACTAAATTAAAAATAAAACTCTAATTGACAAGAACAATCAGCATTCAAAAGGGCGTCAGACGTCACTGTGTCCAAACCTCTGTCTGTGTCTGACTTCCCCGACAGCAACCCCAGTATGTGGCTCTTTCAGACTCTGTGGCTTGATACCCTAGAGGAAGGGGCAACTTCCTCATCGTGGTCACAAGCTTCAATTTTAGACAGTTCCAATTGTCAGAAAGTTTTCTGTATATTGACTTAGTTGTCAGCAACTGTCAGGATTGCCTGCATCCTTCCATCTATCCATAAAGCTGCGGTAAGGCTCATGGACAGACAGGAGACGGCTCTGAGTCTCAGAAACCAATCTGTGAGTCTTTGAGTGTTAATGATTTTGATCTTCAATGAACCATTTTCGGTCTTAATTTCTCAGCCTATCCAGGTGGAAGTAAACAAATTGGCTCCTTAGGTTCTGTACACTCCCCCATTATGAAAATTTGTTCCAAATGATAGTTTTTCAACCTTAATAGTGAAAACACCCATCACAGTTTGACAAGGTTTCCTGCATGCAGAAATGTGAGCTGCTTCCCTAACAATGCAGGGATTTTTCCTAATATATAAAAACAAGGCAAGGCACCATCCATTGTGATTTATATTTGTTTTTTTTGTTGTTGTTGTTGTTGTTGTTCCAGACTATTCTGTTAATGTTTATAAGCTCTCAAAACAAGTGATGGAAATTCTACTCCCGTCATTTTCTCATTTCAGATATGATTAAATAATTGCCCAAGATTAAGTGAGTCAAGTGGAAATAATCAGAAAAGGGAAAAAGGCCCAGATTCTTCAATTTTCAGTTCCATTACATTTAATTCCAGGAGCAAAGGCATTCTGTTAGTCTGAAGGGAGACCTACTACTTCCAAAGAAAACGAGACACAATCAAAGGCCTTTTGTTTTCCCTTCTCCAGTGAGCAGAGTCCACCTGGGCCCTGCATGTTTGTGCATCACCTTATAGAAAGTCCTTCGTTCTCCAGAAATCAAATGCCACCAAAATATGTTTCTGAAGAAATTCAGCCAGAAGACAAGACAGGGAGGAGTTTTTCCCCAGAAGGTTAAGGTTTATTAACAGAATGTTCTTATCAAGTGCTCTCCGACACTTCAAGCAATGCAGATCTCAGGGAATTAACTCATTGCCAAAAGGCTTAGAAATAATTACAATGAATTAACCTATTTATATTAATTACAATTAATTTTCAGTTAAATCTAAGAATTCCATTTCTAGGGGATTCCTTAGCACTGACATTTAGGAAGTGGCTTTGGCATATCATAGGTAATTAATTTCCTACAATCTGCTATCAATTTGTTTCCTTTGGGAATGATCAATTTGCAAAGAGAGAAAGAAAGGAGAGTGAAGACTTAGAAAAATTGCACTGGAAGAAATCTCTTTGGGGACATGAGTGTCCAACGAGGTACCCTGAGCTTTTGTATAGGGGATATCTATTTGGTTTATGGTGATGCCAAAGGCCCCAAATTTTTATCTATAGTCGATTAATGAACATTCTAAGATATTAGAATGGGTATACATGCTGGGGCATATCTCAATAAGATACATTAAAAAAATGCCAGGGTAGACACAGCAAAACTAATGGTTATTTAGTCAAAACTGATGATAGATGGGAACTACTCACAGAAACACAGAATTTCAGAGTGAAAAGGAACTAAAGTCCCAAAATCTTGCCCACTAACTCTACAGTGGAGCTATCCAGCTGAAATTTCTGCCATGCTGGGAAGGTTCTGCACTGTATCACTTGGTAGTCACTAGCCACACAGGAGTAACCAGCACTTGAAATGTGGTTAGTACAACTGAGGAAGCAAACTTTTAATTTTCTTTCATTGTAATTAGTTTAAATTTATAGTATTGAACTTTATAGCACTACTGCACATCATGGTGGCAATTCAGTCGTTGTCTAAATCCTGTTGATGACAGAGAACACATTTCCTTACCACCCAGTGCTCTCCGATGCTAAGCAGGCCCAATCATTAGAAAAGCTTTGCCTCGAGTTGAACTGTAATCTGCCAACTATCAATCTACCCTCTGGGGTTTATTCCTCCTCTCCTCCCCCAGACCACATAGTTTACTTTCATACTTCTTTTAATATTTGAGAAGCTTTAAAATGCTGTAGTATTGCAGAATTTCACCCCTGCAATGGGCCATGGTTTAGCTTCTTTGTCAGCCCTCTTTCAGCACGTTTTATTTTCAGGCTGAACATCTTTAGTTTTTTCTAGGTAAGAGGATACTTAAGCAGAAAAAGCTTGGGCCTTTTATTTGACAAACTGTAGTGCAACTCCTGTGTGATACTGGGCCTGCATGTTCACTTTCCTGAGTACAGTGTTCCTTTCTGTAAAATAAAGGTAATATCATTTAGCTATCTTGGCTGCTTTGAGAACTGAATCAGGTAAGATACAGAAAGCACCTAATGCCATGCTGGGCACACAAAAGTCACTTACTAAAGTGTCGGTCCCTGCTCTCCCGTGTAGCACACTATTCCATTCACCACCTCCGTTACTCCCAACACTGGATCTCAATGGCCTATGTGTAAATGATATCCACATACTAATATAGCAGAGTGAATCAGCTGTCTGAGCAGGATGGAGTACAACAGAACAAACACATCTCTTGGTCTAGACTTTCTACTTCTATTAATACAGCCCAAAGTGGTCATTAGCTTTTTAAAATCCATGTTCATTCATTAATTCATTTATAAATTCAGCACATATTTACTGCGTCCTTACCAAGTACCCCAAACTACGCTAGGCCCAGGAGAGTAAGTAGTGCCTAAGAAAACTGAGTTCCCTATCCTCACAGAGTTTGTACTGAGGCACAAATAAAACTCATCATCAAGTAAAATCCCTCGATCTTTTTTTTCATGTGTGATGCTCTTTATTTCTGGCGGCTCTTTGTATTGGGAAGCTAACTACCTAAAGCTCCATTGCTGTTTGGTGGTATAGAACCTCTTCCTAGTTGCATGTAATATAATCAACCACTCAGCTGGCCACCACGTGCCCCCTTCAGTGCCATCTGCAAACTTGATAGACATATCCTCTGACACTACGATGGTAAATCTCTGCTCAAGAGTGAGTTATTTGTGAAAAATAGCTTCCTCTCTATGAACAACACTAAGCCATTAGTAACCACTTAAATAATAGCTCATCTATGATATGGATCATAAAACATGAGAATATGAGCTTGGGATCCAGACTACCTGGATTTGAACTGTTGTATCCTTACTTATGAAGTGTTAGACAACTGCTAAACAGTTGTTTAACATCTCATTGGCCTAGTTCTCTTTGTATAATGTAGATAATAATGGCACTTAATTTATAAGGCTGTTATTAAGGATAACATGAGATAACAAAGCCTTTCACCAATACATGGTATATAATCAATGTTAAACACATGTTAACTGCTATTTCTATTATTTTTTCCATTAACATTCAGTGTGGAAGCATTGTAACACTTCATAGCACGAACTCTTCTTTTTTCTCCCATCCATTTTTGGGATATTTTCTTTCTCTCTATATATCAACTTCTTCTTTTTGTATACCATAGTGGGGCAACATAACACAGGAAAAAGAATGGGGATTTTGGGGTCAATAGATACAAGTTCAAATCTCAGCTCTGCCATCTGTGTGGCCTTTGGCAAGATCTTTAACCTCTTAAGGCTTCAGAACCCTCCTCTGTACAATGGGGTGATAACACTAAGTCTGTCGGGTTGTTACAGGTTTACACGAGGTAACATGTAAGGACAATGGCTAGTGTCATATATGATTTTTACTCAAGAAGAAGAAGCTATTATGATTGTTAAGAGTGACACCTATGTCAGTAATTACTCAGTTAGCCTGAGAATCAGAGGCCACAGGCCAAACAGTGTCTTAATCAAGACATGAGCACAGTTTTCTACAATTAATATTACCCTGGAATTATTCTATCTCCAGAGACTGTAGCAAGCATATACTCTCTTAGAAGAGACAAAAATATATATATTATTTTAAACCAAAACCAACAATAAAACATATCAGAACATTCTGGGGATGTTAATACTTCATCTAGATGTCCTATTTACCAAAATCTGTACCACTATCGAGCTATCCTGAACAAAGCCCAGGAGTTGAGGCTCAAAAATGTGTTGAAGTCAGAAAGGCATGCAACATGTATTTTTTTGTATTGTTACATTTGTACAAATACCATTTTCTTCCTAAGTCAATATTTTTCTAGAACTGACACCAAGAACCTCACATTTTTTTCTGCCTAGAAAATGATACACAAATGGACACAGTCAAAGGTGGATTCAAGCGACATCCGGAAGTACATCTCAAAAGTAGAACACTACACTGAAGGGTGGATTCTTTTTTTTAAAAAGACAAACAGAGAAATATGAATACAGAATTTCACTTGAAAAACATCCTCCTTCACCCTCTGGGGCCTGGTGATGGGGCTGTGAAGATGAAGGGATTATTTTTATCACCGTTCATAAATTTCTCCGACACCGGCTCATTGCACTAATGTGACCACACACATTCCAGCCTATCCATTCAAGTGTAGCATTTTTCTTTCTATTCAAGTATTCTCAAGGTTTAATTAAAGCAGCCAGCTATCTAGTAATTACTTCCCCCGTCCATCTTACCAGCTCCATATTGTCTTCCCTTGAATTGATTTCTGACTACAGCCCCTGTCCATGCTACGGTTTAGGAAGTGTGGGGAGGGACTTACTGCAGAAGTCAGTGGATCTCATTTTTTTCCCCTTCTTTTCAGTTAATTAAAACAGATTGCCTGAAGAAGATTTAAGGCTGATTTTAATGTGCATGAGTGTTTGGACAATTTTAAAAATACCTCCTTCTAAAAGTTGAAGGCTGTCATTTCAATGGAGAGCACTTGCTTTCTGCACTTCCAACCACCCTGCACTCAACAGTCAGTTTAAGTTGTCCTTAAGTACACCACTGACTATGTCATCCCCTCCATTCAAAGCCCTTTAGTGACTCCCCCCAAACATTACCTACGGCCCAAATTCACAGGCTTTAACACGCTGACACTCACCCAGCTGTGAAACTTCATGTCCCACGGCTGGGGTCACACAGAGCCAAGATGCTTTCCCCTATAATCCGTGTTCATTCTCATTCGTGTCTCATGTTGTACTTCTGGCCTCCCTCATCTGCAGACCCTTTTTCTCCAGACTCTACATATCTACAACACACTCTGCATATTCTCCAGGGTCTAATTCAATGTCACTTTTCTCTTGAAGCTTTCCCAGGTCTTTCCATTCCAAAGTAATTTCTTCCTTTTTCGTATTCAAAGAGCAATTTCTCTTCATCTTGCTGATGGCACTTGTGGTTTTCTACATTTTGTAATAGTTATTTATAAATTATATTGATATGCGCGAGTATCATAGAAGACAACAAAGGGTCTTGTAAACAGAACCCCTGAATGTTTGATCAGCAACCTAAAACAGTGCTTCAGGTACTCTATAAATGTCTGGGGAATGCATGAACAAATAAATGAATAAATAACAAATGAGTCAATAGCTGCTAAGGATTCATTAATCCATGCTTATCCTTTAGGGCAGGCCCCAAAGACAGATGAAGTCATGTTTTCATGCAATATGAGGGGAATAAAAGGGTGAGGCTGTTAAGCATGCCTAAATTATCAATTAAGTATAAAACAGAAAATCACCAAGTGAAATCTTAACAGAAGTTTTTTTTTTTTTTAAAAAGACACTTGGGAAGTTTATTTCCTTATAATACTCAGTCCCCATTCATGCCAAATTTCACTCGATAATACCATTCACATTTATATACTGCCTCTTGGAATGTGCAAATGAGCAATTCTTCCAATAGGAAATGCTAATTCATTACTTTTATATTTCATATCTCTCATTCATCTGGAAGGGCTGGGAACAAGTCCAATTTTCTACCTTGCTTTTAAAATTCAATGTCTAGTATATATTTGATTAGTAGAAAACAGAAATTTCAAGCTGAGTGGTCCCAAATTACACATTCTAGACCCCTGTTGGACAACCTAGAGAGCCAAGATAAGAACCTCTCTCTTCTGACTTCAGATTGAATAAGTGACCAGTCCATAGCCCTGGACACCCTGGACACTGGTCCCCGTCCAGTCTTTAATAGCGTACCAGAGCCTTTTTCCCTTGATGTAATGCCACCAAAATAAGAGCTTGCCCACGGTATTATTTTTGTCAATGGAGAGAAGCATTTTACTGTCAGAAACTTGCCCCTTGTTGTCTGAGGACTGTATGTCTTAGTTAGAGTGATTCATGAATCACATGACCTTTTACTGCTTTGGTGAAATAAAGCTTCTCCCCTTGGTCATCAGAAAGGAGGCCTGGCTCAGAGAAGTGCCTTAGGGTAAAGCCTGTGATAGGAACTGAACTCTTCTAGAACCTTCCTGCAGTCTGCGTAGCCTCTGCCAACATCATCTTCATGTTTAGAATCTACTATTTCTCCTTTGGATACTGACACCATTTTGCCTTTCTTCTTATCATCCATGTCCTGCTATTAACCTCAATCCCCTCTCAAAAAAAAAAATCAACCCTACCCTAGAAATGCAGACTAGAAAGCCAAATATCTAAAGGGAAGTTGGCAAGGGTGATGAGCATTGCCAGTGGCCACTCATGATGCAAGGATTCTATCTCAGAAGCACTTTCCTAGACTACATCACTCTTGCTGGTTTCAACTGAATGGAGAGAAACAAGACCAGGGCAAGATAAGGAAGCAGAAACAGGTGTTATCAACCCTGAACACTGTCCTTTAAGCTAGAGAATAGGATGCTATTTTTCTCTCCCACATATCCTTGCTTTTGCAGGTTTTAGCATGTATACCTTTTGTTCTTGGGGTCTAGAAAGAACTCCAAACTCAGCGGCCTACTGTGTCTAACCCCACTCTAAAATGCTCCAGGCCTCATGTTGCTTGTCTGTCATAATTATCAGCACTCCCTTTGGAAGACGCTATTATTGGAAATAATTTCACATTCTGAAACGGCAGGAAGCTGGTACAAGTTGTAGCTACTTCAGATCTCTGCAAAGAGCCTTGTGCACTGGTAACTTTTAGTCACTAGAACTAAATTTATCAAAGAAATACTCTTATATATTAAATATATGCTAAGGAAAGGGAAAATGCTTTAAAAAGATATGTCTCTCTTTCTTCCCCAACCATGTCTAAAGGAGATACGAGGGAAGAACGAAGTGTTATAGAGTCAAACAATCAACATTTCAAGTATGGGGGACATAGTTTTTATCTGACTTGAAAAAATGAAAATCAGGTCTTTTTTTTAGAAATCCAAAATTAACAAGTAGAGTAAATCTACTAGCTCATGAAGAAGAAAATCTTAGAAACAAAAAGTAGAGACATCAAGAAATAATAAGCTGCCCTTCTGAGAATCCTGTTTTACTGTCCATAGCAACTAAAGCCTGTGCTTTTTAGCAGAAACCCAAGAGTCTGTTGACAATAGAAAGCACATGCCTTTGTAAAACTCCCATAGTAATCAAACATCAAGGAAAGGTAGTATGTGAAATACAGGCAGGCGACTTAATTTTTCCCTAGGAAAGTGAAGATCAAAAGAATATCTCTATTCTACCACGGAGACACCCCCAGTCTTCATTCTCCCCACTGGGGGACCAAGCAAATTCCTTGGTTTCTCATGTCATTACCACAGGCTGAAATGATGTAGCAATAACAGCAAACAGGGGTGTCCCCCTGCGCCAACTCTCTAATCAGTTTCAAAGTATGTTTTGTCGGTTCTCATTGACGCCACTCAAAGGAACTGGTCACTCGTGGTCTCAAAAGTTTTACAACAAATTGTGTGATTAAATTCCTTAAACACGTCTGTCCATTACTAATCCTCTTTTGCCAACATCCCTTTCAGAGAAAAATTGCAGCGCTGCATGGTGCCTGATTTATATTTCATTTTGAGAACAGGAAGTAAAAGGATTAAAGTTAAGGATTAAAACACTTACTCTTTACTGCATTTTTTCCTCCTCCCGAATGGCTTCCTGGTTGCCATGGCTACTGTTCACTGGTCCTTAGCCCTGAATACACATCTCTTTGCATTAATAAAATATTTTAAATAAGACTTCATGAAAAACAATAGGGAAAGTAGCTTTAAGTTCAATTGCTCTTGAAAAGCAGCAGCTAGAATTTTTTAGAAATCTTTTTTCTTTGTTTTTTTATTGGTATCTTCAAGAAGAAAACTTGAACTAAGACAGTACAGGGACAATCTAAAGATGCGCAATGCAAAATCAGAATCATTCAGCAGGAGCACAAGGAGAAAACTCTGAGATAGTGAGTTGGTCCTGAGATTACAAACCAGTGTTTGTATGAAGATTAAGGGTTCATGGGAATTTCTCAAATGTTGCAATACCACAGAACATTTAAAAGGCAAAAACGCACGTAAATGCATGTTGCAATTCCAAATTGGAAATACCAGCCAGGAAATGAAAAACTGAGGTTTTCATTACCCAGAGTTAACTTAACCATATCAATGTAAATACCATTGCTTTGTATTCAAGTTGCTTGAGATCATGGTGGCAGTATCTCTAGGAGTGTGGCCAAAGGGGCCATTCCCATGAACAGCATGTGCTGTCAGGGCTGAAGATCTCTGCACCTATAGTGCACATGGGTGATGCTGAGTTAGGCATCCAGAAGAAAGGATGAGGTTGACAAGTGAGCAAACACAACTCCATTTGAGTTGTTCCTTTAAAAACCCTCCACTGACATTCATTTTAGAATATACTGCCTATATTCC
>VBSM01003204.1:52465823-52534084 GCA_008086735.1 Cheirogaleus medius | reverse complement strand
CAATGCTCCCTACTGCTGGGTTTTTCTCTGCCTTGTCATCCAGTAGTTTCGAGTTATTCCTTTATTCTCCCAGGGACCCTACCCAGGTCCAAGTATACTCATTATTTCTTGCTTCTTCTAATCCCATATTCCTATTAAAACCACCTTCCCTGCATAGTATCTACAGAAGACAGACATAGCTGCTTTGTGAAAACTGGCAGTTGGAGACATGTTGATACACATTAATGGGAGTGAAGGAACTGTTGTGTTGCCTTTGCTATGTAACAAAAAAATTGCATAGGGATCTCCTGGAAATAATCTCATAACTGGAAAGAATGACTGTAATGGTAGCAATTCTGTGCATTATGAAAGGATAGCGGTATGGATAATTTTAGATGGTGAAGGGTTGGGGGTGTGGTGAGGAATTCCCAGATCAAACCATGAGATAACTGATGCTACCCATGGGCAGGATTGTAGAATCTAAAACAAATGTGGATATCGATGGTCAGAGTACAATACAGACTGGGAAGATACAGAATCATGTCTTTCAAATATCCAATGGTCCTTCTTTCCTGGTTTCAGTCTTTTCTTTTTGAAATTACTTCTAATTCAGGACTATCCTGAAGACTCAGGTCATTCGAGGGCAAGCTTAATCTAGGGTTTGGCTGTCCTTGCACATTTGCAATCAAGAGGGGCCAACAGGGCCCTACTGCTAAGAGGCAATTCTCCATGAGTCTCTCATTTTCACGTGTCTTATGAGCAGAGGCACAGACTGCCTTTCTGGACTATCTTTTCAAAGATGTTTATGTACCAAACAGCTTTGAAAAACCAGGACAGTGTCTCTCTCCTGATCAAAGGCAGGCATGCTTATGTCTATTAGAAAAGATTCAAGTTCCCTAAGCTCAGAATTCCCCTCCTATAACACAACCCACTAAGGCGCCTAGTCCTCTCTGTGTTACCTTGTGGGAGCTGGGACTTAAGAAACTGACATAAGAAAACGATGATGCTCTAGCTACTACTATTGATATAAGGAACATCTGTCTTTTGTCTCTGACCCAGAAGCCCATGTCTTCTGCTAGCATCCATGAAACAATGACAGGCTAACTTGCTAGTTTGTAACAAAGCTAAAATCTCATAGACTCTTTGCAATTCCTGCCACTATAAGGCCATCCCTGGGATGCATATGGCACTGGGCAAAAAAATTTTGTGGGTTCTTCTCTATATAATCAATTTGAGTCACCCCAAATCAGTATGCCAGCATCACTCTAGAGGTGCAATCTGAAGCAATTCAGCTAACAAAATGCCACAAGGGCCAGCAGGAGTGATCTACTCACCAGGCTGCTCCCTAGAAATTAGGGCCTGTTCACGGAGACCCAGGATCATCCCATAAGTATGAGTCCAAGAGCTCCTTGAGGTACTTAGCTGAACCCACATATAAGGCGGAAGGTGGAAAAGTGCCTGAAGGAGGGAAATGGGGGCTGGTGCTCATGTGGACCCCAGTCTAGGATCAGGGTGCCCCACCTGGATGGTATTGCTGGCCTAAGCACCAAGAGGGGGTGCTTAGAGAATTTTGAGGAAAGTACTCCAAAGCACGAGGGCTCTACCACCATCTCTAAGACAAGGCCACTATAGAACTGCTGGGAATGACCTTCACACCAAGAACTTGTTGAAAATTTACAAAATTCCCCATGTTGGGAAATCAGATAGCCGCCGTAAGAATGATAAAGACAAAGGAGCACTGTATGTGGAGTAAGAAAAACTCAGCTCAAGTATCGTTCTCCTGCTTATTTGGTGTGCTTTGAAAAGATATTTAGCTGTTCTGAATCTTAGATCTTTCATCTCTAAAATGAGATGAAATGGGATCAGGATGCCCCAACTGGATGGCACTATTGGCCCAGCCACCAAAGTAGGGGCTTAGAGGATTTTGGAAAAGGTACCACCACCATCTCTAACAGAAGGCCACAATAATAATTACAGTACTAATCTTGTAGAATTGTTGTGAAGATTGAAAATGTCTATTAAACTGGTATTTGGTGGTTATTATTGTTGTTCTTCCCGTTTGTTTTAAACTATTATTTCATAGGGAGAGAGAATAAAAATGAGAAATCTCATCCGTTATGTTGTTACTGGATGTTTTAAAACCAATTCACCCTGCCTTGCTTTCTCTGATGGCTTAAGAGGATATAAGTGGTACTGAGTTTGTGAGTGTTCTTGCTATGTTGAAGTTTCTGATCAATTTTAAGCAGAATTTTCTGGGGAAAAGGGAACTCATAATTAGGGTGGGGTGGAGGTGGGGAAAATATTATGAAGCACTGGGTTTCTCTGCTTATTTATGTCATGATTTAGGGCTCCCTATATGTCTGAGTCTTTATGACCTGAAAGTTGGGGAACTTGTTCTCGTCACACTTTTGAATATAAAATAACAAGGTTTTTTTCTTTCTTTAAAAAGGAGAGGGGGAATGGATCATCCTTGATTGCTATTTTGAGTACACAGAAATGCAATCTGATTTCTGTGTTTGCTTATTGTACAAATGAGGAAATGTCAAGGATGTTCTTTGCCCTATCATTTCAAAATACAGTTTCTATTCAAAGTCCATGATGGGTAAACATTATCCAAATTCCTATAGCTGGCACTTGAGTGCTAAGCTAGCCCAAAGCACTATTGTGAAACAGAGCTTGTCTATTGTACCCCACCAGTTCTGTACCTACATTTTCCCTTTTGAGTCTCATTTTTCAGAGCCCAGTGATGTCCTTGGGGTACAGAATGAGAAAAACTTCTCATGGCAGTAATTTATAATTTTACCATCAAAACTTAGTGATCTTGGGTCACAACCCTGCAGGACTTTGCAGTATGATTATCACTGATCTGAAAGCAAATCGGAGCTAAAGTATTGATTGTGCACAGTGGTGTCATGCATTATTTCTTCAAGGGAAGGGGTAGAGTCAAAAAGCTGTCTGTACTGTGTATCTCAAAGTGAGAAAAGTTAAAATTTTATTCAGATCACCCATAAGAAAGTGCCCTTCTCATTTAACAATATTGTGTCAAGGAGAAAAGAAGAAATTATTTGCTAAGCATTTTCTATATTCTGTAGTGTGGATTTTCCACTAAGTCCATTCACATGCATGATTTTCCGTGAATTGCACAATAGCCCCGTGGAGGTGGGTTGTTTTAACGTGAACCAGAAACTCAGAGAACATAATCAATTCTTCCCAGAGGCAGAGCTGAGATTCAAACTCAGTCAGGCACGGGTCCAGAGCCTTACTTGTTCTTCCACGAGAAACAAGTCAGAACTACCACCGTCAAAGCAGCAATTTAATTAAACAGAGAAAGCTAGAGTTTAATCAAAATGGCGGAACAACGGGTTGGCCTTTTTTTAAGAGTGACATCAAAACAGAAACCTTTAAAAGGAGAGAAAATCTAAAAAATATATATATAGTAAATTTGTATGATTAAAAAATTTACACAGCAAATCAAGTTTCAAAAATGGCAAACTACTAAAAGATTTGCAATCTGTATGACAATGAAGTCATTAATTCAGTTATAGGAAAGAGTTACTTCAAATCAGTATAAAAATCTTCATAGAAAAATGAGAAAACATCATAGATAATCATAAAATTGAAGTACAAATGGCTAACAAATGTTGAAGAAATAATCAAATTTACCAGCAATCTAAGAAAAGCTTACGTACGTTACGTATAATTCATCTGTTCATTATTTATTATACTGTATTCTCATTCTCTCTCTCTCTCTCTCCTCACTCTGGTATAGTGTAAGAAAAATTCAGTTTTATACAGTCTTAACAGAAATTCAAGTGTACTGTTACAAATTTGGAGGAAGTCAAGTCAATAATAAATTCAGAATTTATTCTAAGCAGTTCAGCACATGGACTAAGATCTATATACCAGCATTTACTTATAGAATTGTTCATAATAGTAAAATCTTTAAAACATTCTAATTGTCTAAAAATAGAAGATTGGTTAAAATAAATGCAGCCTATCTTTAAAATGTAGCCATTAAAAATATAGTTACTGATAAGGCAACATATTCATTATTTACTAGTTAGTAAAAAGAATCCAAACAGAAGGACTCCATAATATGTTTATATATATATAATAGAAAAATATATGGCAACATAGGCACCAAGGTTAAGTCATCATGATTCACTGAGTCTAAGACATATTTTAACATCTCTGAAATCAGGGCATGTCTTACAATCAATAGTATCTTGGTTTCAATGAAAGTGTACATATGTGTCTTTATTTCTTAAACAAATATGCATCACTTCTGTAATTTTAAAAAGATGGACTCTGAGCATAACAAAGTACAAGATCTGTCCAGAAAGTATCTAGCCATGTAATATGAAAAATACAGACACAAGATACAAGACACAAGAAACACTGTACATAGGACAATGACACTTCAGTCCCTTTCAAAGTAGGCACCTTGGGACTTGACACAGTTCTCCCAGCATCTCTTAACCTAATCCATACATATTCAACATTCTCAGGTGTTCTGCTTGTTGCAGGCCTTCCAGAACGTGGATTATTTTCAAAAGATTCTCAACTATCTTTGAAACATTTGTGCCACACTTTCACTTGCGCTGTACTCATTGCATCCTCCCAGAAAGCCTTCTGAATCATCCACATAGTTTCTGCAGAGTTAATGTTTGAGCTCAATTCAAGATTTGATGCAGATTTGTTGCTCTACTAGCTCAGTCATTTTGGCTTTTGTTAAAAATTTTTTTTAAATTTCAAAATATTACAGGGGTACAAACGTTTTGGTTACATGAATTGCTTTTGTACAGTTCGAGTCAAAGTTGTAAGTGTGCCCATCACCAAGATAGCATGCATTGTAGTTGAGAGCTGTGAATTTACCCATCCCCTCTCGCCCTCTCCAACCTGCTTGGTTTCCACTGAGTTTTACTTCCATGTGTGCACATGAGTGTTGAACAGTTAGTTCCAATTTAATAGTGGGTACATGTTGTGTTTGTTTTTCTATTCTTGCAACACTTCACTTAGAAGAATGGTCTCCAGTTCCATTCAGGTTGTCATAAAAGGTATTAGTTCACCATTTTTTTTAATGGCTTAGTAGTAAGTACTCCATGGTATACATATACCACATTTTATTAATTCACTTGTGTATTGATGGGCACTTGGGTTGATTCCACATCTTTGTAATTGTGAATTGTGATGCAATAAACATTCAAGTGCAAGTGTTTTTTGATAAAATGCCTTTTTTCCCCCTTGGGTAAATCCCCAGTAATGGGATTGCTGGATCAAATGGTAGGTCTACTTGTAGCTTTTTGAGGTATCTCCATACTACTTTCTATAGAAGTTGTACCAGTTTGCAGTTCCACCAGCAGTGTGTAAGTGTTCCTTTCTTATTTCTCTGTTCCTTCTCTTTGTCTGACTTGTTTAGCTTAAAGGTGTTGTCTTCAAGACCTGAGAGTCTTTCTTCTGCCTGATCAATTCTATTCTTAAGGCTTTCCACTGTGTTTTATAATTCCTTGAATGAATTTTTCATTTTCAGAAGTTCTGTTTGTTTTTTCTTTAATAATTCAATTTCTTTAGAGATTTTTTTCATACATTTCCTGCATAGGTTTTGTGGTTTCTTTGTGTTGGGTTTCTAGTTTATCTTGTATTTCATTGTGCTTCCTTACAATCCATATTCAAAATTCTTCATCTGACATTTCAATCTTTCCGTTTTGGTTGGTATCCACTGGTAAGGAGTTGTTATTTTCTTTTGAGGGGGTCCTTTCACTCTGATTTTTCATTTTGCTGGAGTTTTTTTGCTGATTCCTTCTCATCTGGCCTCTCAATTGAGAGCTGGGTGTGCTAGTGCTGGCTTACGGGCTTGTCTCTGGGTCCCCGAAGATCAATCTCTGACTGTGCCAGGCAGAGAAGTGCTGGTCCTGAATTAACTTTGGGGTGCTCTAGCAGGTGTGAAGAACCTCTCGAGTTACCTTTGACCTGCTGTCTTCACCCCTTCCCAACAGTGTGTTCTGAGTTATGTCCCCTGGCTTAATCACCTTGATGGTGGGTGGTATTTGTGAGTTCAAATCTGCTGCTCCCTGTCTGCTTGAGTGGGAAGGTGCTGTGGTTAGCCATGGGGCTATTCCCTCATCACAGATTGCAGTGGAATGCAATGGAAAAGCCAGCTGCCAAGGTATTTTTTTGTGCCTGTGGTGAGCTCTGGTCTCCTAGGTGTGACACACAAAGGCCCCAAGCTTTAGGAGGGACCCTGTATCTCTGAGAGGGTTGCTTAATCTCTCCCCTCCATGAGGTGGGGGGAGGAGCAAGACAGATTGTGGCTGGATTGTGACAGTCTGAGAGGCTTTGCAAAGCCTCTCCGGGGCTCAGAGGTTGATTTTTCAACTGCTATGGGGAGCCACTGGTATGGAGTTCAGGCCAATCTCTCCAAGCTGAGAGGGCTGTTCATGAGGGAGGGGCCTAATCGTGCGATACTAAGGTTCCCAGCCAGGCTCTTTCTGCCCTTGTCCAGTAGTGTGGTTTCTCTGTGGGGTGGGTTATTGCTCAGTCATTCTGAATGCAAAGGGCACTTAGTACCCATGCTCACTCAGCAGCGGCGTCTAGTGCCCCATTGACTAGTATAGTGAAGTCATCATTGTTACGAATGCGCATTATAATCCACCCTCCTTGGCTGTTAGACTACGACAATGTCACGCAAACTGCTCTCGCTATGTTATCAATGGCTGGGTACTTTCCGGACAGACCTCATATATAACAACTCTGGTATATAACTACCTGGTTTGTATCTTTTCCACAGAAGACAGTGTCGAATGGGAAATGTTAGAAAAATAACTGCTGGAGATAATGTAGGGGAAGGAGAGTAAAGGAGAAAGCCACACATATACTGAGTCTAGAATTCAACAAGATATTTAGCAAAGTCTCTCACGACAGCATTCTGGAAAAGACTGAGAAACCTAGAACTGCTGATAGCACAGCTGAGTGCAGTTGTTGTTGGATGGGCCACTGTATCTACAGAATGTTGATTAATGGAAATATGCCAACCTAACTAATTGCCTTGTCTCCTTTCACCCTAAGTCCCTAATTCATTCCCCACGTTGCCACTATAATTATCTTTATAAATCATAGATCTGACCACAGTCAAATATGTTTAACACTTCAGCAGGGCATATAACGCCCTTCAGCGTCAGTTTCTTTGTCAACCTTTTCAACCTCCATAGCCAATAAATGACACTGCAAGTCTCATGTGACCCTTGCTGAAACTGTATTCTACAGCCTGAATGAAATGGAGAGCATAGAGAGGAATGAGATCCATATGCTAAAAAAAATCTGAAATCTGTGTAATTAGAAACTAGGGGTGGATTTCTACATACATCATGTCACTATGCAAAAGAAAAATCACCCTTGGAAGAAAGAACTTGAGCCCATGTGTGGATGTTTCAGAAAGGTAGGTTTTTGACCCTATAAAGAATGTCTGGACATATGAGACTTGCTAATAACAACCACCACCAAAAAGATCATCTTAAAAGTCAGAAGCTTAAGATTACACGAAGAGGCTTTATAACTATCTTTTGGGACTTTCTAAATGTGATTCCCATACTAGGCTGCAGGTGGATGAGGTGACATTTAAGGATTCTTAAAATGCTGATGGACGACACAGTTTAGACCTCAGCTGTGTCCACAGCTGGCCCCATGTAGTGGCAGTACGGCAAGCACCCATCCTAACAATCCCTGCGGGAAAAACATCTTCCTATTCTAGTCAAAAGACTAGCCTTAATGAGGCAGCAACTATCTGTGGTCCTTGAACAGTTAAACTGAGTTAGTCCCTACTCAACGGAGGAAACGGTGAGCTTTTAAGATGTCACATGACACTTCCCTAGAGTTTATATAGAGGGCTTTGAATTGTCAAGTGGGAGAATAATCTTTTGCCAGAATGTTTTGTGGAATGCCACAATTGCAAACAATATGTCAAGACTTAATGGAGAGCTTTGCATTAGGCAGTATTAACTAACCCTGGCGCGTACTCTGCAGGTCTTTTGGCTTGCAGGAAAACAGCATACCACCTTCTGGCATCATACTTGGCTCCCTTCCCACTTCTAAACTTTCTCATTCCTCAGGAATGAACTAAAGAGACTAGAAGTAGTATTTAAAAATTCATCCTGAATCTAAAGGCCAAAAGAATAAAATAATATATATAAAATGGCTCTGAAATGTCATAGCATTACATATAGGCAAAATAAGACCCTTTCTTTATCACTATTACTACGATTACTATTAAAGTATCTGAATCATGGAGATTGGATTCCACTTGATGAGCAATTAAAACGGAGCCTGCAGAAGGCTCAAAGATCTATCAGTCAAGTTCCCCTAACTTCATAAGCCAGAATCCAACTAAACCAGCTGGAGCAGAAAAAAAACTCTTTTCCCCTTAGAAAATTCTTGCTGTTATCTGACTTTCACCTTTTATGCCACTAATTAAAGTCCATTTCCTCAGCAGAAATGAAGGATGACAAACCATTTTCCTGTAAATTGTGACAACTTCAAATAACCACCACCATCACCACCACCATCCAAGGCCACTTGTCCTCTCCTCCAACGACTGAGTCCCATCTGTGTGTGGGATTGCACCAAGTACGGTACATGTGTTTTCTCATTAATCTCTACAACAATCCTACAAGATTGCTGTTACCATCTTGACGTTCCAAATGAGGGCCTGAAGTTCAGAGATATTAAATAACTCACCTAAAGTTATATCATTAAAACTGGTGAGTAAGGAAGTCCATGACTCAGAAGTCCACATGAGAAAGAAATAAGCAGGTCACTTACATAAGAGGAAATAAAATAGCAAATAATTATAATAATAAGTAAATAATGGTAAGTCTTCTGTCAATTTAGAAAAGGCAAATTCAGGAAACAACCAAGGCCTAAAGGCCGTAAAAGTAAAACTCTTCAACATGAAATCTAGACCCATACATCTCTCATTCATATATCTATGGAAGGACTGACAAACTGATCTAAAGACATATAGATTTCTGGATGAAAATAGGCATTAGGATAATCAGATATCTAGTGAAGATTTTAAAACACAAACACAGACAAATGTGTTTCTTATGTAAAGGAAAAGTAGATATGTAATTAATTCATAATTATACCATAATCTCAGTTTCATTATTTTTAAACAGCTAAAAATCTCCCTGGGGGGGAAATTAATTAATGGAAGAGTCTGGAGTAGAAAAACCCAGCTTACTAAAATTTCAACAACCACTTGTCTTCCCTCTTAAAAACCCCTAATAGATAACGTGTAATTCTAATAGTAATAGCTAACCTTTATTGAGTATAAGTAACATGTCAGGTACCATGCTGAGTGTTTTACTATCATTCTCTCATTTAACATGATACAAATGCACTGTATTAGCAAACATTATATATAAAGTTATGACCAAAATGAATAATTTTTAAGTTAACATATTATGATAAACTTGTATGATTATGCAAATTCTCTGATATATACTGTAAAATATTAGTTAAAAAAATAAAACTAAATATCCACTTTTATGCTTAAAGAATAATCCACTTTCACTCTCCCAGTATGGTATCTTTAACTTAATTGCCACAAACATATTTGCTCTGAATAGTTAATGTCATAATGAAAGAGAATAGTACCAGGTATATCCAATAATTAATTTCCTTCTGTTTTTCTAGTGAATAATCAACTTTCACTAATATAAAGGACACTTTGAGATTTACCATTTTCATGTAGCTAGGGTTACATTCAAATAAAAGTATCCTCAGTTAAAATTTAACATAGAGGATTTTAGTGTGTAGGTGTGATGGTCAGTTTTATGCGTCCCTTTGGCTAGCCTACAGTCCCTAGGTTTTCAACAAAACGCTAATCTAGGTATTTCTGTAAAGGTATTTTTTAGATGTGATTAACATCTGCAATCAGCTTACTTTTAGGTAAAAGGAATTATCTTTGATAACCTGAGTCAATCTCCCACACTAGTAACTCTCGTGCCATCTTTACTCTTCCCTCCCCCTCACTCCTGGCATTCAGTCCATCACCACTTCCTGTCCACTAATTTTCATCCCAACTGCCACTAGCTTTGTCCAAGCCACTGTTAAATCTTGTCAAAGTGCACACAGTCCTAACTAGTGCAATTGCTTCTAGTCTATCTCCACCCTCCCTTCAACTCACCATCTATTCGATTAACCTGCCCCTTATCCACATTCAGCTTTAACATCTCTGACTGCTTCAAGGTAAAGGAGCCTATCTTACCATTTTTGTAACTCAAGCACTTAGCAAAATATCAGACACCCAGTAAATATCAGATAAGTGTTTGTTGAACAATTTGAAATCTGTACCAGTAGGAGTCAATCCTCCAGGGCATGAGAGGCACAGAATCTTCTTAGCTGGGCACAGTCTTCTGGGGTATTATAACTAAAGCCAGATGAAACAGTCACTAGGAGTCCTGCATTTCTTTTAGCCCAGAGATTCTTAATTTCAGAGGGTCAGTGAAATCTATGGAGCCTCTCCCCAGAAAAATACATTTTGCAAATAATTTCTGGGAGTTCACGAGCTTCTATAAAACACATTCATCCATGGACCACCCCCCTGTGGTTTATGGACCCCAAGCGAATAACCCATGCATAGAATCAAACATCATAGGCTCAAATTTTTATTTTAATTCCCTCTAGTTTGTGTTCCAGTTTCCTTTCCTTTGTCTGGATTTTTTTTCATACTATCATCTAAGCATTCATATGACCCAGAAAGACTGGCTATAGTAATCACTGAAAGATGACTCCACCTACAAGAATATGCCGTTCTCAGAAAAGAAGATATTTCCAAGGATACTGTTGGTCTGTTGTTAGAAACAGTAGACCGCCATGGATTGCAGGTCTGTGATATAACAATGCTTTCTACTGAAATAGCTCCCCTTTCGCCTCTGGGGCCCCATGTTTGCCTTTCAAGTTAGTTGCAAAGATGGGGAAATGGAAAAACCAGGAGGATGTAACTTAAGCTAAGTCACAAAGCAATTCATGGCACTGCTTAAAAGAAGCCCACACCTTCTGACGTCCAATCCAAACATTACTCTAAGACACGGCCACCTGCCCAGTATCCACCATGAAAAGTTTTTGCATTAGGCTTATCCAAGCCCTGGTGTAAAGTCACCCTGAAAATAAATCTTCACAGCTCAGAAAGCCAAGATATAAACAAATGAGAAAATATTGCCCATGGATATCAAAGATGAAAGATGAGAGAATTCTAGAGGGAGTGGTAATTGTACAAGGGGTGTGAATACTTTGGTGGAGCAGAGAGTGAACTCCAGAGGAGGACAATGGTGAACTACGTCATGATATTTCAGGATACTATATTTAGGTAGCACAGCAGTGAGTCTGAGCTAAATGCTTTTATTCCAAGATCATTTTCATCAAGAATGCACACAATTTAATAAGATAGGGAATGAGAAGCTTAGAAGGCTTCTGCATGTCAGTCAATCAATCAGAAAAGCAATTATCTAGGTACTATTTCCATAAGGTAGCTGTGCTAGGCACGGTACAGGCTGAACTGCTCATTAAAGCACCTGTCAGAGGGTCCCCATTCCTTACATAGTTGGCCACAAATGTGCCGAAATCCTGTATCTTTTTTTGTCCTGATTAAGAATTTTCAAAGAGAACAGAAATAAAACTACTTTGCTACATATGACAAAGAACTGTAATGTAATCAAGACTAATATAAAAACCCATTGATCTCGCCGTTGCTTTCAAACAATAAAACCTAAGACTTCACTCCTTAATGATCTCTATCATTTGCAAAGGAACTCCCACGTACCATGTTCCAGAAGCACTTTCTGTGCGACTTTATCACAGCATTCCCCCTACTGTACTAAAAGCAAAATCTCCATGTGTCTCTAGTTAGAATACAACCTTCAGGTTTTACTTGTTTCTAAATCGTCCCAGCTGGCACAGGGCCTCACCTGTACTGAGGACAGCAGGTCCTTGAATAATGTCGTTATCATTATAACCTTGATGAGAGAAAGAAAACTGATCCTTGGTCATGGCCACCTTCTGGATGAAGTCTGCACAGTACCCTCATGTCTGTGTGAGTGTCCTCCCACATCCCAACGATGCGCATGTTAGGTGAATTGGTGTGTTACATGGTCCCAGTGTAAGTGTGTGTGTGTGTGTGTGCCCTGTGATGGGATGGTGTCCAGTCCAAGATCGGTTCCCACTTTGCACCCTGAGCTGCCAGGATGGGCTCCAGCTATCCACAACCCTCAACTGGAATTAATTGTGTAAATAATTACCATACTTGTTTTTATTAATCTTTCTTAAATGTATGTATAGCTCACATTTATTTCAATGTTTAATATCAGAAGGGTTTTGGTCTTTATTTAGAAGTTTGGTAATGTTTTTGTGATCAGAAATATGCTGTAGGAGTAACTCTTATTTTATCAATTAGCCTATGGTAAAACTGGTTTCATTAGATGTCATTTTGCTTAAAGTTGCAGTTTCCAAGAACCTATCGCAGACATTAAGTGAGCACTTCCTGTGATAATCAGAGAATCACAAATGCTGACTATCTGAGTCATTTTCGCAGGTGGGAGAAGTACGCTATGCTTTTCACTGTCTAGCATCCAGTCGCTCTTGTGCTATCTTGATTAAGGAGGACAGGCTGCAGAAAGGTGCAATTATAGCAAGCTAATGATCCTGACATCTATTGCTGTGGTCTAGTAGCACCATGTTCTTTTTTAGAAAAAAAGAAAATGCTCCAACAGGAAGGTACAGTATTTTGACTGAAGCAATGCTTTTAAAAATTTCACAGCTAATGCATTTTTTCTCATTTCTAACATGATTATTTGAATACGTTTCTGCTAAAAAAGAAAAAAATGCTCAGCTCCTCAGAGAAGCCTTTCCTGCCCATCTCACCTCAATAGCCCACTCTCTGTTGATGTCCTTATCAATTTTCTCATTGTTTCTCTGCTCGCATTTTTGCTGCTTATTTGCTGTTTATCCTTTTATGGTCATTGGGCTTCATCAAGAGAATGTGGATCTCTGAGGCACAGAACATGTCTGCTTTATACACGTTTGTATCCATGGGTCTAACCAAGTGCCTGACACACAGGAGGTGCGTAATAAATACTAGCTGAATGGAATAAATGAAATTCTTTGAGACTGTACTTCTTAAATAATTTAGTAGAAGAGTAGTTGGATGAGGTGCTCTGGATGAAAAAGAAGATTGTTTTGTTGGCCAAATAATTTTGAGTAATGCTTAATGTTATCTTCCCCGTGGAATGCAGGCATATCCAAAGCTCTGAACGCTCTTGCAAGAAAGAAATCATTGAATAGTTATTTAAACTGGTGTTTCCTAAACTAATATGACCAAGGGAAAAAGGAGTGTTTTAAAATTAATATCTAAGAACATCCTGTAGAATGCATTCTAAAGAACACACCTTGGGAAACAGCTTTAAGTGCTAAATAAGACCCCCGAGCTATTTTGGTAGATACTTTCCTGAATTTATAAGGCCAAAGACAGCTATTCTGATCACTCAAGGAAGGAACAGAAGCTTATCCTCACTAACTGGTCACTCTCATTGACAACTGCTCCCAACTCCCCCAAATGTGGCTCTTCACCTCCTTTTAAATAGCTGCTATCACCATGTAGCATCAAAATGAGCTCGAAAGCATAACTGGCATCATGTTGGGCCTACTTAAAATGGAAGCCTCTGAACAACTGGTTTCAACTCCAAATCAGTGCCGTTACTATAGGGTTAAATTTAAGATGCCTTGTTTTTATTTAAATTTAATTATTAATTGATATCACTATAGTTAACTAAAAATGTTGTGTTTTTACAAAAGCATCTCCCAGAGCCTTTCTTGAAATAAGTTACTATCAGCTGAGGCGTCATGATATTCAGGTGTGTCTCACCATCATTTTTAGGTGTGAGGTAAATAATCTGTCACCAACAATTAAAGTACAGAATTTTAAGACTCACTTAAACAAAATAGTGTTGTTTGAATGCCATCCCTGTAACACTGTCACTCTCTCTAAATTAAGAAATAGTTTCTTAACTGTGAGAGGGTAAGCTAGTTCCTCCTAAGATGATATGTCTGTGATATGTGCCTATTCCTAGTATTTCATTGACAGTAGGGATGATTTTTAATTTATTCCTGAGCAGAAACAAGAAAGAAAAAATGAAAAGGAATTGCACAATGTGGGATGGTCCCTGATTGTGTACCCCACTTGTGCATGCCATCTGCCCTCTAGACCATGACAGAAAGCAACTCACAGAAAAAGTGAGCCTCATTAGTCCTTTTAATACATGCTTCAATTTAAATGAAAAAAAAAATTTTCCAATAGCTTTTCAAGATTCCAAGAACTGTACAAAGCAAGGTGAGCCGATGTGGTACTTAATGAAATTATTTATAGTTTTGAGTATATCTGGGGCAGGGGTGGTGACTCTGAACAGATTCCAAAAAATTGCCAATTCTACACGGCAAGAGTTACATCCAATAAACTGCTCCAATTTAGCCAGAAAGCTATACAGAGCTGTTCTCTAAGTAGGAAATATAAATACGTGCTGCATTCACACATATTTCAAATGCTCTGTTTGGTTTATAACAGCCTGTGTTGAGGTCGCAAAAGTGAAAGTCATCAACCACCAATCTCCGGGGATCAAAGGTCAATGTTTCACAAACATTTAACAAATCACAACGGAAGATGAGAATCTTTGTGGAAGTGTGAAATGGATGAAAGATTCATGTCACCTCTAACTTCTGGCCAAGCATTCTTTGCATTCACTTTTTAAAAAGTCCGTTTTGATTACAAGCTAGAGTTGAAGGAAACTTTCCTGCTTATGGCACTTCCAAGGTGAAAATGAAAAATTCTGATAAAGCTCATAGCCTTGAGGAGCATTTCAAGTGGCTTATTGCCTTAGTTTTCTCTTATTTCACTTATTCATTATCAGACAGAATTGAAGGACAGAGTCTGCCTTTTGCTCCATAGGCAAAATTCTATTCTCAGTGGAGACCGTAGCTGGTGACTTGAGTATTTCACTACTCATTTATCTGTGTGGCCCTCTATTTAATGGACTCAAGATCTGTAAAGCACATTTCATGGAAGAAGCCAGTACATCGGCTGATGGGATGTGTGGGTGTGCACGAATTATGCAAAGAGAAAAGTTACTCTTCTGCATGCAATGAACCAAATTATCCCCATTCCTTTGCAGAAGATTTTTATTTTTTTATTTTTTTGCCTTTTCTCTTCTTTCTTTTCACAGCTTGAATAATGGTCAGGTTTTCCTTGGTTTTTGGTAGGATCCAACAGGTGTGGGAAAGGGCCACATGCTTGTGGCCAGGGCATCACTTACGAGATCTCTGCCCTCCTAATATACACTTATCTTATGGCTATGGGTGCCTTGTCACTGGCCTTGATTCCAGAGTAGGGCTCTTAAAGCCGGAAACGTTAAAACCAAAATAATGTCATTTAGTGTCTAGGGGGAGGTTACAAAGAGGATTAGAGGCAGGCAGGCAGGCAGGGTATATTAAATGAGTCCGTGACTAACAGAGTGTGACAGAAAAGGGTTTTATTCTTTTCAACAAAACAATTCCCTAGGACTGGGACCATTACTCCACTGTGCCTTTATCACCTTGGAATTTTTATGGTTATTTTTGATGAATTCACATTTTTGTAAGGGCTTTTTTGAAATGGTGCCAGTTTTCAATTTTTAATTAAAGTCGTAAATAATCTTAATTCTGCCTTAAAAGGTTTATTGTTTCTTTCTTTTTTTTTTTTTTACTATTGCTGCCAAGAAATATTTCAAATACCAAGTCTTGATGTGAGTGAGCAATTAGAATCTCTCCAAGGTCTAGTAACAACACTGTACCATGTAAATATTACACACTGATATATCAGCACAAGATTTGGAAATGTGGATTGACTGATTTCAGGTTTATTAGCAACAGCTTCTCCTGGGAGTGACATTTCTGCTTTTTGTTGGATGGAGGAAGAACTTTCATCATTTAATTTTTACAAATTAATCCATCACAAATTCATAAAGGATTTTTTAAATCTTCAGACAAAAAGGTTAAAATTTGGAAAGTAAACATCATAAACTTATCACTAAGGGCTGGGAAACGAAAGTCAACCAAATCCAATTCGACCATTTGCAGAAACAGAGTGGACATCAAAAGCTAACTCATTTGAGAGACAATATCTCATTTTCAATAAGACAAAACTAAGAGAACTCTGCAATATTTGACATGAGATTTATAGTACTAGTCCTTGAAGCTATATTCAATGTTATCTAGATTGCCTATTGAAGGCTGTCTGCAAATTGTCAGTAAAACTATATTTTGTAGTTTCAAGGTCTGTTTTTCTTTTTTCAATTAGTACTTCAAGAATCTTTCACACAATCAAAACTACTCTTCCTTTTATAAAGGCTGAAACATACCATGCCTGAGCAATAGAAATCATTAAGAATTCCTGAAAATATCCCCTGTTATATTTCCATACTTGTCAACCTAGGTTACCTTCTTAACTTGAACATCACATTGTTGCTTATTTGTCCAGATAGGGGACTTATACTCTTTCATGTCCACGACAGTTGTTATTCTCCACGAAGGTACTGTCCAATGTTACTGACAGATTTGCTATTATAGTAAAGCCTCACACATTTGGAACAACATGGATACAGGCAATGGTCCAACTTTGGAGAAAAACCTTTCATCTAGAAAGGTTTTTTTTTTTTTAACAAATACAATTTATTACTTCAAATTTATAAGATCTACATAGATAATGACAAAAATCATTAGACAGTGGTCCTGCTAAAAGTAGTTAAGAGTATGCAACAGCAATGATGGTGTGTTATTTTAAGAGGATTAAACACCCTCCTTCCAACTTTATTTACATTATTAATTACCTTGGCAGTTCCTTTGCTTTTCTGATATAAGAACATATCTAATCCATGCTAAATAATCATAGATATCAATTTACTGGGATTCCAATTAAAGAGATTCAACTACATTTCCAGCAAAAAATAAATGATTTTAACAATTGATTTACAAGAGTAGGTTTGTATGCAATTAAGAATAGCAATCAAATCCTTCTAGGTGAGCATTTTTCCAACTCAAAGGGGAGAGATCAAATTCTTTCCATATATCTGCCTTTGGCTGGTATTGTGCTAACACCTCTCATAGAAGAGAAAACTTAAGTAACAAAAAGACTATAGAACAGTTCCCAACAAAAAAGTGTTAAATCCATATAAACCATGAAAGAATGCAAGATTTCTAACTAGAAGCCACAGTGACCTGAAAATCCTTTCCATGGGGTTCAATCACTTGAAATAAGTTGAGTCTTAAACTGCTCTTAAGTTTATTATAAGGGCCGTTAAATGAATCAGGTACCCATCTCAATACAAATGAAACACTCAAAAAGCCAAGGTCAACTCAACATGTTTTCTGTCATGGATAGAAGATACTCATTGGTCCAAAAATTCAAAAACTCAGTTACTAGGAAATGCCTTTAAAGGTAGTAAGCTCCCCATTTCTAGAAGTGTTCAAGCACAGTATGGCCAGCAACTCGCTGGATATCTTACATATTTAGGACAGCAAGTCAGGTGGGTTGGCTGGTTGATCTTTAACATTTCTTCCAAATCTGACGTATTATGATTTTCATGAACATTGAAACTGCATTAGTCCCTCACTGATGTCAAAGGGATTTTAAGTTCAATTCCTTTTGAAAATTTTCATATACAGTACCTATCAAGAAACCTGCTTTTTCTCTAAGATTAAAGAAAGGAATGCTGGCCAGGCATGGTGGCTCAGGCCTGTAATCCTGGCACTTTGAGAGGCTGAGGTGTGAGGATCACTTGAGACCAAGAGTTTGAGACCAGCCTCAGCAAGAGTGAGATCTTGTCTCCACAAAAAATAGAAAAATTAGCCAGCCGTGGTGGCGCACACTTGTAGTTCCAGCTACTCGGGAGGCTGACACAGGAGAATCGCTTGAGCCCAGGAGATTGAGGTTTCAGTAAGCTATAAAAGACACCTCTGCATTCTAGGCTGGGTGAAAGAGCAAGACCTTGTCTCAAAAAAAAAAAAAAAAAAAAAAAAAGTAAGGCATACTCTATACTTACCCTAGAGATTCACCTACGTTCTTCATTAGAACTAAAATGATTTTAGTGAATTGATACTTACAAAAAAAATTTCTCTGCAAAAAAGCTTTTTGAGTTGTTGCTGTTTTTCCCGATTCAATTTTCTGTAGCTACTTGGATTCAATTTCCATAAAAGTCTCGTTGTTACTTTCCAGTTTAGGTGACTTTCACTAATTTTCTCTGATTCCTATTATGCAAGCCTTCCCCAGAAATTACCTGGCTATATCAGTTATGCAAACCATAACCTTGCTATTACTTCATGGGAGAGACATCCCTCCTCAAACAGTTTACAGCATGCTACACCTTGAGAAGTATAAGAATTTCCAATGCCTTGCAGGAGCGCCAAGTACTGCAAAAGTAACTTAAATGTACATTTCCTGGCTGGAAAATTCTCTTTTAAAATTACCTTTTTCCTTGCTTGTTGATCTTTGGAAGAATGTGCCTTCACATGCTTTCTTAGGGAACTTGGGTCTGTGTAACGTTTGGTACATCCTGGAATTTGACAAGCATAAGGTTTCTAAATAAGAAAGAAAGAAAGAAATAGCTGTGGTTAAATCATACAGGTAACGGAGGAAGGTTTTACTCAAAGACTACTGGCTTCAGAACACAAACTGGTACCAACTGACTGATGTGCAATGCTGGGTAATACTCATGCATTATGATTAGAAAATCCAATAACTGCATCATGGCAAAGAGAAGCGTAAACTTTCAAAAAACAAAGAGATGGCCTATCCTTGATGATTGTGAAGAGATTGCTTGCCAGTGCGCTCTGACCACGAAATCTCCCGTGGCACTTTTTGATGTGGAAATTATTAGTAAGCATCTCCAGTCGTACTTACAGTTATGTTTCCCTGAGAATAATCTTTGGTACTTTCAGAAACTAGTAAACACATATTCTTTAAGGGTTCAGGTAAAGAAGCTGTAGAAAAGTCCAGAAAAGACTGGGTATGTTTCAGAAGAAACCTAATTCAGAAAGAGAGAAGGAGAGAATTAAGGAGAGAAAATTAGTGTAAAGTGAGTAAGAGACAGTAGGTTTCAAACAACAGACAGCCAGAGAAGCATTAATATCATTAGTTGCAGAAGAGTCCCGCTGCTGAGCCTGAGATACGTGAATAAGCTCTTGGCTCAGTGCGATGAGAACACAAAGTTTGGCTACTCCAATTCCCTCATGCTTCGAGGTATGGAACTTAAGGCTCAGTCTGGGATAATTTTTTATTTTTGTATCCCTGGTGCTTGGTACATAATAGTTAGGAATGAATGAATGAATGAATGAATGACAGCACCTCACATCCATTCAAATTTCAATACCTACTCCTATTGTTATAATCAAATTCATGTCAAGAGTTTGAGACTATGACTCTTGAGTTGTGAAATAAATCAAAATCTGCATACTTGAAGAACTGAAAAACTAAAAAAATTCACAGTATTAACTGTGTTTATAAGATGTATTAACAGTCACTGATCTACTAAGTAGCTCATCAGGTAAGGTATTAGAACTGGGCCCATATGATGTGAAATGTGGCTCTAAAACAGGATTCTTACTCTAGAAACCTGCTACACTATTGAAAAAATTTGAGATTTTTTTTTTTTACTGTTTATATTTTGCTCCTGTTTCTGTTTTTATGTGTATGCTTGTCATTTTGTGGGCCAACAGGTATGTGGATTACATTATTTTCCTCAGTGGAAGTTACATTTATGATTCAAACTCCTTTTTTGTGTGTGTCATTTTTGATTCCAAGAACAGGGAAAAACATGAGTATATAATTTGACACACTCAATTTGGTCTTTTTTGGTTTTTTGGTTTTTTTGAGATGAGGTCTCACTGTTGCCTGGGCTAGAGTGCAGTGGCATCATCATAGCTCACTGCAACCTTAGAGCCCTGGGGTGAAGCACTCCTCTTGCCTCAGCCTCTGGAGTAGCTGGGAGTATAGGCGTGCCAAAATGCCCAGCCAATTACTTTATTTTTTGTAGAGACGGGGTCTCACCATGTTACCATGTTGCCCAAGCTGGTCTCAAACTCCTGGGCTCAAGTGATCCTCCTGGCTTAGCCTCCCAAAGTGCTGGGATTAAAGGCATGAGCCATCCCACCTGGCCGACACACCCAATTTGAATTCTATATTTGGTATCTGCTGTGTTCACTGACTGACTGACTAATTCAATCATCCAGCAGCTCTTATGCTTCCAGGATGTGCTGGGCACTGTGTTCCCCATTAGGGATCTAACAGTGAACAATGGGTGAGCCTGAGCCAATTATTGATTAAAGTCACTTGCCAATGAATTGCCATTGGGAATTCTGAGTTTGCATGGCTTTCTTGCACTAGCCTTCCCTACCTGCCCCAGCTTCGGGAGAGTAACTAGCCAATATCTTTACTGGCAGTCCCACTGTGACCACACAAGCTTATGTTTTGAGCATTAGAGGAGATGTTGCATGTACAAAAGGCTTTATGATGACTATTAACATGTTACATAAATCGATGCCCTTATTATTACAATGGTAACTATGATTTGGGTTGGTAATGCCATTTTGTATTTGAATTTGAGATATTCTTGAAAGCAGCTTGACTACACATTCTTCCTCCTAGCTGGCCTTTACTCTGTTCTCTTGCTGTCAAGCCACCTGGGACTAGTATGCCAAAACAGGAATGTCAGGGACTGGTCTAAGTAGTTTGCTGTACTGGTCATATTATATCAGATTATCTAAGCTCTAAATGGCATGCAACACATCATCCAATTATATACTTTATTATTGTCCATTTGTACTGTATAATTATGTTCCCTGTTTAGATATTAGGATGCTAACAGAGAAATGAATTAATACAACTTTTCAGGGGTAGAATTATGAACTCAGTAATCTTTATGGGAAAACCATTTTCACACGAGTAAAGAATCCACTTAGTTTAAGAAAGATACTTTATCCAAAATTCTGACAGCATTAGCATAAGGAGTGCTTAATGAAAGGAAACAGGGACCTAAATTTAAATCATAAATTCTTCAAGCAACTACAGTTTGCTTTTTAAAACAAGTGTTTACTTTTTATATGATTTTAAAAAGAGCTCATCAATTTGTTAAATGTAGTAAAAATTTGAACAGGAGCTAGTTTGGAGCTTAAAAGAAAAATGATGGTTTTAAAAGATTTGATAGAGAAATAATTTTTTCGAAACAACAAAAATAGCTGAGTTTTAAAAGCTATTGCATTGAACTAATACATTGAACTAATATGATATTATTATCTTAGCTTTCCTCAAAAGTTTTAAAAAAGGTACTTTTTTAATTCCAAAATGATTTTTGAAAATGCTCTTAGTTTGATTAGCTAAAATTAGCTCTAAGCAAAGAAGGGTATTGTAGACCCTAACACTTAGCCTCACAATAGTTCTTTCAAACTACAGATAACTAGCTAGAGTAGAAGCAATTTCTCAAGACAATCTTGTCTCATAAATGTTCATTCTCCCATGATAAAGTTTAATGACAAAATGGAAAATTTATTGGATTCTACCAAGACCATTTTAGACATAACAAAATAGGGCATTTTAACATAATTTATTCTTTTTCCCTTTTTCTAACTTTAAAAACCCCATTATTCACCAAATTTATTCATTCAATATTCTATTCTATTGGTCCTAAAATCACAGAATTCAGCTAGAGCAGAAAGGGTCCATCCTATGCCCATATTGCTCTAATTATATTTCAGATATTTACTATGCAAACCCATCACATTTATGTATATTGGGAGATAATTCTGTTTAGAAAGGTTATGTGACATATAGCTAAAATGACTTCTATCAATATGACTAATAGAGACTAATATAAAATTTAATAAATATGTCAACTATAACATCCGAAGAATCTTAAATATGTATGAGAAGGTGTGTAGAAATAACAGTATCTTTTCAAAATTCAAACTCTGGTGTAGTTTAATAATAGATATCAGAATGTTAACACCGAAAAAGTACTGTCATGAATACATTATTTGCAAGAACGTGGGATAAGAGATCCATGATGTGTTTAATACATTTATCTTGATAGCTTTGTTAAGTGAAGTGAAATTGCATAGAGTCTATCTGGCCTCATGTAAGGAAAATGGCATCAAATGCTGAGAAATGCAAAGGAGGGCTATCAACATAATTGAGAAAATAAGAGTCTTAGAAAAGGCATTTGGGAATGAGCAAAATGTTGCAGCATTAAGAGAGTTAAGGGTATAATAATGAAAATCAATTGTTCTCATAGGGTTGATGTCAAAGGATATGGGGGCTGCTAACACTTAGGAAGCAGGATGAAACGGAACCCTCAAGAAAGATTTGCGTTTCCTTTTTAGAGAAAAGAACCAGGGTAAAAAAAAAATATAATAATAATAATAAATAAATCATAAAAATAAAAAAAAACAATTCAGATTTCTAACAATAGCATGCATTATCTACTTGATATTGGAATACTACTTATTTTAATGCCCAATCTCTAGCAGTCATTCTCTGTACTATAATCTACTGCATGACAGCCCCTAAACTGGTTTTGCTTTGTACACAGAGGTGACCGAGTAACCCTTTTGTCCCAGGAAGTTGTAATATTTAGGATAACCTGTGACTACAGAAAAATGGAAGAGTTAAGCAGGGCCCCTTGTGGCCCTTTACTAGGTTCCCCTGCTGCCCTTGGCATTGTCCTTGTACCCTGCAGACCATAAAAGCAAACACTTTTTCGCCATCCCACTATCAAGCGGGCACTTCCTCACACCAGGTTTTGGGCTGAAAACTGGAAAGCTCCTGCCATTCTTACAGTGTCCAGATGTGTCCGCTGGTGTTTGGCACGGTCGCTGGAGTTACTGAATGCCTTCTGACAGCCCGGATGCTGGCACAAATACGGCTTCTCGCCCGTGTGGCTCCGCAGGTGGATCTTGAGATTTTCAAGCCTTGAAAAGGCCTTCTTGCAACCTTCAAACTGCGGAAAGAAAACAATTTTTGGTTGTTGAGAAGGACTTTGAATGCTTAAGTCTGGGGGACAGGAAAAAAAAATGTCCTTAGTGTGTACTTAGCCTAAAACAAAATAAAATCCAAACAGTAACAAATATTACTTCTAAAAACATCCATATGTTTATGTGAGCTGCATTTTTCCACTGAATATACATGCCACTTTCTGTACCAGAATTAGGTCCCAAACTGATTTCTGTGATTACTTATGTCAGAGAAAATTCACTGTGAGCCATCTGGCTCAGTTAATAAAAATACAGTAATGTGTGTCTTAAAGAGTTATTAAAAAATTAACACACTTTTCCATTTCCAAATTGGTCTAAATTGAAGGAACTGGGAAGGAAGAAACTTTTTGACAACTAATAAACTAACAACAACAAAAAAACCCAGAGTGATGTATAAGAAAATAGGAGAATTAAAGATTCAAGAGTCCAGGATAAAAAACGTATGCGTCCACTGGATCAATATAATCATAAACTTCCTTAATATGTTTGTAGAGTTTTTCCAACTCTCAAAAGAGTGACTATGTTAATATATATGGTAATGCTAACTAAGCCTCATGAGATAAAATTTTTAACGTGCTTTAAAAAAGGAAACTGGAGGACAAATCATTACTGCTAAATCATTTTCCAAATAAAGTACTGTAATAGTTTCATCTTTTTTATTTTTTAGAAATGTTGCTATCTAATGCGTGGAGAAAAGAATTGAAAGTGAAAGACTAAAGATTTCAATAAATGCGTCATCAGTTTGTCAATAATATTTATTGATAGTAACATTTACTTAATGTCTTCTGTGGGCAAAATATCAGCTACTATTACAGGGTCAAAGTGATTCCAATCCTTGAAGTAACAATCTAATAAATAAAACGTGTTAGAAAAGGCCTATAAATGAAGCATAAAGGTGAGATGGGGATTTATCTTTTAACTCTCTGTTTAGTGCTAAGCCCCAGACTATTTATGTTACTTTGACATTTTAATCCCATTTGACTTCCCACTGGAAAGGAAACTTAGAAATATGGAAAACCTACACAGAACATAGCTTAATATGTTTAAAGCAATTAAGAAACCTTACTTCTTAGAGAGGAATGTGGGGCTAGGGGTGGAATATAAGTGAAGAGTATAAGTGAATATAAGAATATAAGTGAAAAAAGTAAGTTCCAGATGATTTCCATTCAAAATTAGCAGGTATAACTCAACATTGCTGCAAGAAATTTTATAAAACTTCCGGTTTCCCACCTACTTATTACAATCGCTGGTGGAGGCCATTGTTCATGAAGGAATGGTCCAGAGCTGGCCAGGTTTTGGTTACTGGAATTTTCATCTTTAAGTAAAGGATGAACTAAGTAGAAAGAATAATTAAACATGTCATAACTCCATCTATTTAAGTTGTCCAGATTTTGCATGCTGGAGTATTTTAAGAAATTTATGAAAGTTGCACTTATTTTTGATTGAGAGTTATACATGTTTCACAGACATATGTTGGTTTATTTCAATTTTGATATTTTGCTTAAAATAATTTTGGTGTTTTCCTGATTTCTATTTCACATAAAAATAAATTTAGCCTGAACAGAAGATGAATGCTGACGAAGCCAACTACTTTTTCAGCAGAGTGAAAGGCATGTAACACAATGTCGCTAGAGGGAGGGAGGAGCTGAGGGGCTTGTTTCTGCAGGTTTTCCAATGGGTCTCAAATTTGAGAATAAAGGGGCTCAAAATTACCCCCCAGTTCATAGCTCAGAGGCCTCTGCTGACCAAACCTCTGTTTTTAAGGTTCTCTCTGAATGAGAACTCAGAGCAAACTTTTGGAGCTCAGTTTATTTTACTTGGAATCACCTGGTGGACCACACTTAGGTCTGAAATGAGCTTGTGGTTTTGGACACGCCAAGTCTATAGCCTAGTTCCTAGCAAGGCTCTTTTGTAGGGTGAATTCTGTTCTGGGGCCAGCTCCAGGGGTGCAGACCCAGACCTGGGTAGGCCTCAGTATCCACCCCTTTCCACAGTCGCCTCAGATCTCCATCAGAGAGAAAGCTGCATTGTTCCCGCAATAGCGTGGGAGTGGAGAAATACTTTCGAATAGATTAATAAGGTCTCTGTGAGTACCAGCTAAAACAAGACCCCCAGTTCTACCATAAAGTGATTAGAGGAATCCCAGACATAGCCTAGACTAATTCAAACTGTCCACTTGGTCAGACATAAGCTACACGTAGAATAGCGTTTCCAAACTCTTTCCAGTTAAATGTCCAGTTAAAACACAACTGATTGCTATTATTACTGTTAACAGAAGCAATAATCAAAGACCAAAGGGCTCACTGCATTCCAAGCAAATCGGTGAAAAATGAACATTTCAGAACATTCAGACTATTTAAAAAACTTTTTTCATAGAGGTATTTATTCTTGCAGCATGTTTATCTGATACTTTTTTGTAAATCTAGAGTGTAGACTCTAGAATCAATAGTTATTAAATTTCAAATAAATACTGCATATCACAAGGTAGATTTTGGAGAGTGAAGTCAAGAGGAAAAATATGTGAGAACAATTAATATGGATAAATATAAGAGTTTGGAATTAAATAAAAAGAGACATAACGAAGTCTGTTTCCTTATAAAATGCATGAGGGGTTAGCATTCAATGTTTTGTTTGACATTTGATCTTAAGTGTCTAGTGCAGATGTTGCTAGCAAATAGTAAGTACTTAATTAACGATTCCTGAGTAAATGGACAAATGAATGAATGTCCAGGAGCTACATTTTTAAAAGACCCATACCAGTTACTGCTTAGGCGAAGTCCTTTTTTTATTTTTCAGTTTTTTTAAATTTGAAAATATTAAGGGGGTACAAATGTTTTTGTCACATGGATACTTTTTTTAAATAGTAAGGATGGAGGAAAATATGATATGCCCAGACAGAAAATGGCAGCAAAAAGATTATATGTAAAATGGCAAAATCCAGCTGATATCAGATGTTTCCTTTGTAATACGAAAGGCCAGAAGACAACAGAGTAATATTTTTGCATTTTCAGAGGAAAAGATTAAAAGTGAAGGGTTTGACCTCACTGAGTTGTATGAATTAAGGCAGGAGAAAGGCAACTTCACGCATGTAGGAGCTCACAGTATACAAAACACCCACTTACTCTTGTTGAATTCACTTGAAGAAATCATGAACACAAGACCAGTAACATCAAGCACTAAAGAATGAACAGATCACTTGGTGGGGGACCTAACACCCAACTCATCACAGAAGTGTGGAGGACACCACACCTGAATGAATGTGTCACACTGACAATTCTACAAGACGAGGAAGGAGGTGCTGTTCATTTCTCTAATGGCGTCTGGATGAAACTTGAAATCAAACAATTTTATAATGAATCATTATCATTCATTATGGGAATAACCCTGTAATTCAGCACAAGAATTTCCTCTCCCTCAGGCAGTTTTACCCTGAGATTTATAAGTTCAATTAAATGCAAATGCATTAAAAATAAACTAACATTTAGGTAGGCTTATAAAAAATATCATTACAAAATATACCCAAACTGGATTCTTTCAGTCTGGGCAAATGGATGCCTTTAATCTTTCTTTTTATTTTTTTCATGTTTTCCAAATCTTTACTGAGCACGTCTCACCTTGTACATGAACATCTGAGCTTAGGAAAGCAAGGACCATTAAGCAGTATTTCCTTGGGTTTGGCCAGATGCTTTCTCACCATTTCTCATTCCTAAAATGCAAGTTCATTCTGAGATCTAAGGTCCAAATTGTCAAAGGACTGCTGTGTCACTGCCACCGAGCAACTCCTACACGAAACTGACCAATATCCTATTCTCAGGTCTATACTTCCTTCACTGGCTGTGGAACCAATGTGACACATGACTGGATCAGCAGGCCAGAGTTTGCCTAAGGTTCGAAAACAAACCATTTACAGGAAGACAGAAGAAACAACAACAAACACTCAGAATCCAAGGGGGCAGCAGAAAGAGGAAGAATAGAATATATGAGAGACAAAGGCAGGGTGATAACTTGGGGCACAGTGGCAGAAAAGGGGCCCCGTGTTCATTCAGCATTTATTCTATGCCAAGCTCCTTACTAGGAATTTCCCCCTATATTAGTAGTTTTATCTAAATAGTATTTTTTTCCCCAACAAAGACTGAGTAAGACCCATGGGCATGGCACTCGTGTCTTAGGCACCGGGAGGAACAAGATGAATAAAACTCAAACTTTACTCATGTGAAGGTCAATGCATATGGCTGGGCAGGTTAAATACTGATGTACCCCCAAGCCGTGGTTCTCAAAGACATGGTTCCTGAACCAGTGGCATCAGTATCGCCTAGGAGTGTGTCAGAAATAGCAATTCTCTGACTCCACCCCAGACCTACAGAATCAGAACGCTGGGAGTGGGGCACAGCCACCTGACAGCTAACAAGTCCTCCAGGGCCACACTGCGGTGTGAATAGATGAGTTAGCAAATGACGTTCATGTTGTAATCATTGTCCATTTTCTGACAAAAATATTCTGACACCGTAAAGTGTTTTGCAGAATTTACCCATTTCTAACTCACACAAGAGTCATATGAGCTGGCGTTGCAGCAGCTATCCTGGGACTGAAAAGAGACATCTCCATTCCAGAGTAAGGCAGGGTTATCTCTGTTCACACAACAAATAGGACAAACTCCCAGAATGCCAATCTCTTACCAAAGACTCTAAATTCCCACTTTTTAATCTGCTACTGGACAGATGACTGTCTGCAAATAGGTGTGCCCACAAGTTCCCTCAGTGGCCTCCTGACCAACAGAACACCCCATATTTCTAAGCCCACTGCACTCCCATTGAGGAGCAGTGCTGAAGGGGGGCCATCGCTTTCCATTTGCACATTTCAGTGGCTTTACAGATACGTATGACAACAGTGCATGAAACCATGATTGACAGAACTTTCACTCTCATGGGTTTTGAAAATACAGCATTGCATGAAGCCTCACTCTGAGAAAAATCTCTTTAACTCCGAGGTTGTTTTCAAGTAACAAACTCTAATTAGAAAGTTTAAGTTGCCTCAAACCTAAAGAACCTTAGCTTGCACCACTTTGCTAATTTAGAAGATTATTTCATATTTAAAAGAATCACAACTGGACTGTAATCATCATCTCCATATATTGGCTTGATTACAGATTGTTGACATTAAGTGGCATTAAGATGACCTTTGAAATATTACTTTCCCTTTCTATTAGAGGCTTTTGTGTAAGGTTCTAAAAATGAAAGGCTCATTAGACACCATTAAAATGGGATTTATTCCATATGTGTAACCAATAATTAAGTAGAATATTCCTCCCTCCCCTAATCAGCTACTTAGAGAGCTGAGAAGCATAAGTTCGTATTCAAAGCAGTAATAACAGCAAACCTTTCCTGATCAGGTTTCCATACCATTGCTAATGTCAACAAAGCCCAAACAGAATGGAGACTACGATGCTGGACATACTTTTTAAAAATATACATTTGATTTCAATTAAGGCTCAGTGTTTATGACCCTTGGAGGTATACGATTTTACAATTTCATCAGTCAAGACTAATTAATCCCATTAGCGATGGCTGGCGCTGGGATATGCAGCAAGAATTGACTGACAGATTATATACCAGTTCACATCTCTACATACAGCCCAAAGACAACAGAGATGAAAGGCATTGCTGGGAGTGTCAGTGACTATTTCTAGCATGGTAGATACAATCAAGGTGACTTCCACAGTAAGCTCAAGAGTTCAAGTCCACTTTTATCGAGCTCATACCTTCAAAGGGTGTAAATGAAAGACTGCTTCTCCTGTGATTCAGAAAGTGATGGCTGAAGGAACAGCTGAGGGCCACCTTACACAGATGGCAAAACTGTGCTGTGCCTAGTTTAGGCACATACTTTGATTAATTATACTACTTCTTGTTTGAGATATAATAAACTATACTTTTGAGTCAAAATTGGACATTTCATATTTAATGACCTAATAATTCCACGAGGACAGAGAACATGTCTCCATTTATTCTTGCTTTGTGATTTTACTCATTTTGCAGTCAAATGACCCTCTTTCTCCATAGTAGAACATTGGATCCAGGAGCTTCTGTTGGTTGCTAAAAGGTAATATCTGATTTTATAACATTTCAAAGGTTCTACACCAAGAATAATAGTAGCCTTATTGGAAAATTATTTAGAGTCATGATAGGGTTATACCTGGTTAATCTGAGAGTCCTCTTAACTCCAGGGAAATCAGTGCAACCCAAATTGAGTTTCCAAAGGTTCCAAAGTATCTAAATAGATTTGCACTTGCATTTCCTACAATAACCATGAAAGTTTTCCTGCCCCGTGTTTGGCTGGGGCAGACCGAGGGGGTAAGAGACTATGATACTCTGGTCTCAGTGAGTTAACCAATTTAGTGTGTACTACTCATCTGGCATTCTGAAGTGGCCTACAGTCCTCATTTATCCAGATTTTCTGGAACTATTAAAAATTTTATAGAATTAATATAAAACTTTTCCTGCAATGTTTTCCTAAACTATAATAAAGAGATTCCAGTTACTGTGTTTTTCCCTGTTATTCTGGTGTACAAAATGAATCAATTAACTAGCTCATAAATACAACTTCCTGGCTTGTTGTGCTTCTTGTTTCTGATTAAGAAATCTGTATAAAACAAAGGTCATCTGAATAGGCAGTATTACGTGTTTCTTAATGGTTTAAGGGAATTCATTGTTTTTTAACATTTTGGGCCCAGCGTAGTCGTTGATCCTTAAAAGGGTCTTTTAAACGAGGTAGCAAAATAAATGAGGGTTCACCTTAAAAAACGAAAATGGAAAAACTGTTTTCAAGAAGCCATATGACAATGTAGAGAGAAATATGTTATTTCTGTGCCAACATTTTAACCATATTAAATTTTTATGGAAATTATCAAGTGTCTGGTTTATAACAATCGAAAAGATCTGAGGACAAATGGAACCTCATCATGGGCATTATATTCACAACTAGAAAAATAATATTCCACAGGGCAACACTGATATTTAAGATGTATCATATAGCCCTCTCCAGCTATTCAACAAATATAAGGTATCATAGATTATTCATGTTGTATCAATACAATGCCAGAAAACTACAATTTCAAGCAAATAATTATTTCTGTGAGAGGGTAAATAATGGAAAACTGGTTGTCTGGTGGTTATATAAACATAGCAGTAAGTTTTTGTTGCTGTTGTTTATTAACATGCATTTCATGCAATCTGTGAATATATATCCACAAGAGCATGTGTATTTCAGAGGTTGACAGTCAACTTCCTTTCAGCTGTCACCAAAGCACAAGGGATCGGTACCCACACATGACCACCATGCTTTGCCTACTGCCTTGCGAACACGTGGAGATACACTAATTGGATTGTTTGCTTCCCCCACTAGGCTGTGAGCTTTATGAGGACAAGGTACTGAGTCTTATTAATACTTTTATTGCCAGCACTAGGTACAGTGCTTGGCATATACTCAAGCGATCATAGATTACTTGCTAAATAAATGCTAAACGAAATGGAGAGAATGAGCTCTTTGTAAGAAAGCATATTGATTTCCTAGACTTCCTTGTGTAGTAAGCTCATTAAGGCCTTTTAATTAGACAGGGCTAGTTACCGCGCCTGATGACATCAAATGGTCAACATTGCAAAAGCTATAAAATGTATTTATGGGTTTTAGATGCTGCATTTTAATGTCCTATAGAACTATTGTAAAATGTATGTTTCATTATTTTAATATTTAACCATGTGAGGAAAATACTAATAACAACATATGGTTGTATTTTTTTGTGTGTGTGGATGTGATACATTAACTTCTTTACTGATGTTCTGAGAAATTTGTAGCAATACTGATGAAGTGAATGAGCTGTTTTCCTACCACACCCTTTTCCAAATTTGAGCTAAACACACAGATCTACTGGGAGCATGTTATTAGCAATAATTCAAGGCACATAAATATGTGCCTTCTTTGTACATAAAGGAAAAGAAACTTTTAAATTGCCCTTTAAAAGCTGAGCTAATATGCTCTCAAATATGCCAGGAAAGAGCCTCTCATCAGAGTTTCTCATGCAAAGAAAAAAGATCGTTGCGACCTTGCCCTGAATTGCCCTGAGTGAAGTATCCCCAAAGAGCAGGTCAAGCAATTTCCCATGATGCCATGCCTCTGTCAACCAATCTCTCTGAAAGGGAGGCAGAGACTCCAATCCCATGTCCCAGGTTACCAGTATGCTTAGCTACAGAGTTTCTGTTCAAAGTACAGGGGCTGTCGAAAGATCTTGGCTCTGTCTTCCCTGTTGGCAGTGAACTTGGCTGCCCAGTAATTAATTGTCTTTGACTACAAAGATGAGAATTGCCACTGCTTGCCTTCAGTTTTATTAAGAATTGGCATGCTTGGTTTAACAGAGCTAAGCAATATATTTATTTACTATGGTGTTTCCCAAAATGATTGCTGAATTCTGTCATCTCTTGACTGAGAAACTGTTTGTGGGTTGCAACAGAATGTATGCTAACATACATACAGCAACACAAACCTCCAAGACAAACTGTTTAAGTCAATTTGCTTATCATATAGGCACATAGGTGCAAATATGTGCATATGCATTTGGGGGTACAGCCATGGGCACACACTTTAACACTTGCACACATATCCCACACAGATTCTGTAATAAATGTGTGTGTTTAAGATCTGTGTGCAGGGGTGTAGAAGCAGCATGAATTTGCCAAGAGAGAAAAGGAAATTCACACACGAAGAGAATAATTTACCATAAATTGGCCCACACTGAGTTGATTCCAAAAAATGGAGTGCAAGATGCCAAATTTTTAATGGCTCTTGCTATTCCAGATCTGGCCCTGACAAGCTTTGGAAGAGATGCAAGTGGGCAGGAAAGATAGGATTAAAAAATTATATCTTAAGCCTTTTCACTTTCAAATGTAAAATTTCCACCACTGTGACAGGGGGAAAGAGTGGCAGGGATATTTTCCTGACATTGTGCTTTTCTCAACAAAACCATTGATTTCCATTATGCATTGCTCAAATTCTGTACTTCTTGTTAAAAGTCATCTGCAACTGGTTGCTTAGAAAAGGAGGATATGAAAATAAGGAGACCCAAAATCTTGCATTAGCCCTGGAGGCCATTACAAAGGGATGACCTCAGAGTGCTGCTTACTCAATGCAGCTCCACAGTACTGCGACTGACAATCTTTAGTGACAGCCCACACTGGTTCCTCAAAACCACTCACTCGCTTGCTTCCCAAATGCATCACCTCCAGTTCTTTTTCTTTCAAGACTGAGTTTTTCTGCATGGCTCTCCCATCACAAGCCTGACTGGCACATACACAGCAGGTGCTCAGAAAACCCTTCATTCTTTCCACATGCTCTTTTCTTTCCTTGCTCTGATTTTAAACTACTCTATCCCATATCCGAACGACTTCCCTTCTTGGTTATGGAGGGAATCTCCCTCACACCTTGCCCCTTCTTCCCACACGCCCTGCTTCCTACATGTTCACTCACGGGAAAGAGGCTGTCATTAAATCCATTAACTCTTTCCAGTAACGACCTTTTCGGTTTTGAGACCCACAGGATATTCAATCACTGTCACGCATGTGCTGAACTCTGATCCCTATAATTCTTATGAAAATACCTTGGCTAAGAATTATAACCTCAATCCTCTTGAATATTCTACTTAATGCAACCTCCACCCTACCCCTTCTCTCTGGAACTTGACTCCATTTGTAACAAGAATGATAGGTCTATGAGAAACTCTACCTAAAACTGTAAAGTCTGGGGTAGATGTGGACATTTCATCATCTCAAAAATTTTCAATTTGATGAGAATATTGGTCTAATTATTTAGAGTAGTTGGCCTTTGCACTGAATTTAAACTACTACTGTTTCTTATAATCCAAAGAAGTAAAAGAATGAGTAAGATGAGTTGTTTCCAAGATATGTTTTTTTCCCTTATTTTATTTCCTTGCCATTTTACAGAGCCAACAATCCTGGCAGGAAAATATTTAGCACACAGTAAATCTTAATGGATGATGATGATAATGTCTAACATTTATCCATTAAGTATTCAAAATATCTACCATTATTGTTCCCATTTTATAGGTGAAGGGAATTGAGGTTTAGAGAGGCCAAAGCCACATAGCTGGTAGGTGGCAGAGCCCCAACTAGAATCATGGCCTCTGGCTCAGGGATTTAACCAAGTATTCCCTCTATGCAACTCCAAGGGATGTTAATTCTCAAGAGGTTAAGGAGATATGGAAAGAAACATGTCTTGGAAGGAATCTAGTTGTACTCTTTCTTTTTTTTTCCCTTACAAAGTAAAAAAATATTAATAATTTAAATTTACAAGGGCCAACTATCCTAAATTATACCAATCATTCTTGTCAACATCTGAGCACAGAGTTCAGCCATTAGCAATGACTAGAAAGTACTATGAGCCTTATGTTCTTGGCATAGTCTTCCTTTTAACTAACATACAGTTCTCAAATTTGAAAAAAATATGGTATGCATCTGTGAGCCACTCAGAAACGGGCTGTTGAGAAAAAATGCAAAGTGATATTAGCATAATATAAGAGCCAACACGACAATTCTAGAAAGGCCTCAATTGTTTGCATATCCAGCCAAATGATAAAAGCCCTTCTCATTTTATCAAATGTAAGTTCCTGGCCTTTACTACCAACTTACCAATAGTGACAAAACCTCTCCTCCCTTACATGCATACATAGCTAAGCCTATCTTCAAACTAACCTTATTAAATAGAGAAAAGTTCCCATAATCCAATAGGTGCCTAATACATATAATATGCTCAATAAATGTTTTTTTTAAATGATTGATTGATTGAATATTTGTCTAAATATTTGTTTTAGCACTTCCAATTCTATTTGAGGCAAAAATTCCTCAAGAAAGAGAAAAATAGTTCACTTTACTATTTCCCATTGTTGGATGAAAGAATCCAACCTGCATCATATCAGAAGACATATGGCTATCTATTGTTAAACTTGGGTTAGACCTCTCCTCTGAGCTCCGGGCCTATTTACTATCTCCATACCAAGGGCTCATGGGCACCTAAAAGGACATATTCCATTATATCATACCTCTGTGCCAAATTCTTCAAAGCTTTCCCGCTGGTCCTCAGATAAAGGTCAAAGCCTCACCATGGCTCACAAGGTCTGGCTTGATGTGGCTCCTGTCTACTTCTGCAACCTCATCCTGACTCCCCTTCCTTCGCCCTCATTCCTTCAACTTCAGTTGCTCAAAGGCACCATGCCCTTTCTCACCTCAGGACATTTGCACATGCTATTTCCTTTGCTTGGAAAAAATGTTTTCCTCCTATTTGCCTGGTTAAATCCTATGCATCTTTTAGAGCTTAGTCGAAGCATTTCTTTTTCAGAAAAGCATTCTCTGTCCAAGGTTAGGTTTAGTCTCTTACATATATGCCCTTATAACATCCTCATGGCATGTGAGTGCCATTAGGACAGGGACACAGGCTTATTCTTTTCATGATGCAGTAGTTCGTGTGGTAAGCACCCAATGCAGATTTGTTGAATAGTGGACAAATGAGTTATTAAAAATTCAAATACAAGTTACTCATTTCTAAATGCTTTCTTTCTCTCCTGTCCTCCCTCTCTTTCTCTTTTTAAAACCATGCTTCTAGGGCTTACAATCCACTCAGGATAACCGTATACTCATATGAACAGTACTTGTTCTAACAAACAATGGGGAGTAATAAAAGATGAGAAGAACTTAAAGAAGATATCCTCAGGTCTGCAGACAAAAAATGTTTGTGAAGCCCTCTGTAATTTCTAAGTGCTACATGAAATGCATGTTTTCTAGATTCCAACTGCACACACAGAAATAACTCACTTTGACAAAGTTATCCACCAGGGAGATGAATAAATAGCTTCACTAAATACATATGGTACAATTACACCCAGCAATAAGTGACAATAGGTCTTGCTTTATAGTAATCTAAAAATTCAAAGCCCAATTATTTCAGCTGCTCAGTAAACAATACTGAAAAGACGAGGTAGTAAAGCAACTTAAGAACATACTGTATTAGTAAATGCTAACAATCTCTTTATGATCCACAGAGCCACTTCTTTTTCTTCTGAAGGAAAGAAAGCTTTTTGTAAATTAAGAAAGAAAAAAAGAAAGAAAGAAAAAGAAAGCCATCCATGAGCTACAGCCAAGAACAAAATGAAAGCAGGGAGTACTCCTTTTGATCTTTCAAGAGTAGTATTTAGTTAAAGAATGTATGCTGGACTAAAAAACATGACCAGAAACATGAGCGTTTGGGACCTGAAAAATGCGGTCACTGGCAGCTGGCCTTTTAAAAATATATTTATAAGAAAAAAAAATGGACCTGTCTCCATAGCTCCAAATTTCAGGGTGAACTGACACTGACTTTAATGAAAGGGGTCAGTTTCAGACTTCTTTTTAGAATGGAGAAGCACTGCAAGTAATTGGTATAATTAGCAGTTTAGATATGCAAATCAATTTCAAACTTGAAATGACTGAGATGGAAAAGCAATCTCAACAGGGAAAAGAGGAGAGAGAGAAATACAAGGAGAAGCATGGGTTGGTGGGGGGAACACCCTGGCCTTTCTGGATGATTTGAGGTTAGCTAAAGACATAGTAAAGACAGATCTGGGACCTAGCTGACTGCTCACTGGCGCTATGACCGAACTTTAAGACAACAGTGGTGACGGAGAGGGGGAAAACCAGAAGCTGCCTAGCCACAGGTCCACCCAGACCAAGGGAATTTAGAGAAAGACAATCAACAAAGCAGATCTGGAAATAATGCCCTATTTTAGAGCTTTTGCTTGCATGCTCCCTGGACTTGTGCTGTTTATTATTTTTCTAATTTGAGCAAACCATGTAAGCTTTTGATACCTCAAAAATAAAATCATATGGCCAATAAAAATGTTTGTTTAGGGGAAAAAAGTTGGTTTAATAAGGTCTGTTTTCTTCTTCGCCACCTTACTACTGGGAAATCATAATCCACCCAGACTGCCCTTCTGCCTACTTGTGGCCTATTTGAACCAGAAGTCTCCAAAAGGCAGCACCTCCCAGGGGACGCCTGGCATTCTCCGATCTTCTGGACCAGACCTGACCAGGCTCATCCAATTTGCACTTTCTTTGCACACTGTATTTTTCCTTTCTATTTTTTTACCCAGATGCCATTAAATAAACATGTCAGTAATCAACTGCCTAATGGCTCTCTCCTGAGTTCATCCTCTTATTCCAGAGCCTAGCACTGTGCCTGGAACTTGCCAGGTATTCAATGCATGAAAGATGAGTAATAATGGGTCAGATTATCCAAATGTCAAATGTTTCTAGATCATCATTTATTCAATGATCAAAAGTCAATTACTGAGAGTTTATCAAGCAATTATTGTATGCAGACAATAAATAAGACCTAGAATAATAATATACCAGATGGTATGCTAGGGCAGTTAACTCCTTGGGAGCTCCTTATAAAGCAGACTCTGATTCGGCAGGTCTGGGGTAGGGCTTAGATTCTACATTGCTAAAAAATCTCTAAGTGGTGCTGACACAGCTGGTCCTCAGGCCACACTTTATAGTAAAGTCCTAGAGAACCTAATGGACAACCCTAACACAGCTTTCCCCCATGTGAATCTCATTTATTTTTCATGTAAAAAAATTATATTGTGGTTGTTACCTAGGTGCTTCAGATACTCACTCAGATGTCTTCTTGGTCTGATGAAAGGTCACCATTTCTTGGTTTCTCTGGGATTTAGGGGTCTGTACTACTTATAGTCTGTGGTGAATTTTGCCTCTCACCAGAAAATTTAGCCGTGTCTTTAACACTCCAATGAAAGATTCGCTTGCATCAAGGCAATTTGGCCAGAGAAAAAATGGACTTAAATTTTTTATAGGGAATCTTTTTTATGATAAAATCTTTCAAGAATATTTGTTTGATTAAAGAACATCCAGAGGGTCCTCTTTCTATCAGGATTTCTTTGCATTTATGTGATCAATATTGCACAGACCTTTCTTTCCAACAGTTTTCAAGCCATTGTGGATAGCCTAAAATGGGCCAATGGATATTGATATTTTGTTCTTTACACCGACTGCCATATCTCTTAATATTCAATGATTCCTTTTTACAGTGGCCTTTGAGTTGTTTCCTCAAACAATGACACAGTAACGTATAGATGTTTTCTGCAGGCAATATCTGAGTATCTCTTTGTATGAATGGTCTTGCCTCACACCACAATGCAAAGAGCTGATCCATGTTTAATAACTTTTCTATGGATTAAAAGTAAGTAGTTTAAAATATCTTTTTGATAGCAATTCTTTTGCTAGTACTTACTGTTGGCTCTCCTGGAGGAATACTGCCAATGATAATGAGATTCGCTCATTATCCCTCCTCCACCTCATATACACGCAGACACACATGCATGACACACACGTGCACACACACATGCATTTGCTGAAAAAGTCAACATGTAGCTTTATGTCTGTAGTATACCAATCAACATATCAAAATCCAAATTTAGAAGCCTAATTCACAATACCATTTTTTTTTCCCCTTTTTTCTCCTCCTCACTTGGAGTAAATTAAATTCAGCCTTTGTTGGAAGGAAATGTAAAATGTGTTTCACACATATATTTAACACTAATCTGTTCTCTCTACCTTAATTATGCTTTGAATTTTTGTGGGATCTCATATTCCAGGGACTCAATTTACTTTTATAAATATTCATTCATTTTCCTCCATCTTCATTAGTGCCACTAAACATTACCCTCCATTTTGAATTTGGAGAAACTGAGGCACCAGGGAGAAATCTCCACACTTAACACAAGTGTGGAGCTGAAAATGTGACTTTGGGAGCTCCTCAGATAAAGAGGCAACCCTTCCACCAACGCTTAGAAATAATGGTACAACGTTCGCGGATTAAACTAGAGGTCATCTGCTTACATTCTAGGCACAACTACATTCCTGATTTTGTCTTTTCGTTAGTACAAAGTGCAGTAACAGAATAGCTGCCCTGTGGTCAAAGAGAAATGATTACAGAAAAGAACAGTTGGAGAAAACAAGGCAAAAGTACTTGGATTTTAGTCAGTGGGAGTCCATCACAGTAACTAATGGGCTGAGAATGTTTCTATTTTTTTACCAAGTAATCCATATGCAAATTTCCTGCGGTATTCAATATGCACTTCCAAGCTCAGTAAATGTTTTCTATTCTTTTCTGCTTAGCTCTCTCAGCTTTTTCCAATTAGGCCCTGTTTATTTAGAAAAAAAGAAAATGTCTAAAGAAAGGATTAAGCTCTGTATCTTATGGAGAAAGAACGAATATTAGAAATTCTTTCAGGATCTAGAGGATGCATTCTTTACTCATCCTCCCCGCTGGGATGGGTAATGAGAATAAAGTAAAAGGGGGGATGAAGCTTTTTACTTCATTTGGTTTGTTCAGCTGAAAACATGCCTTTGACGATCTGGAATTAAATCCAAAATGCATGACAATTCAGACAATGGTGCACATGGAATAAGCCTGTGGGTAAAAATAAATAAATAAAAGAGAGATGTGAAAGCTCAAAAGGACCCACCTGGTGAGCAGAAGTTCTGCAAAAGCAAGAGAAATTGGCCATGTGGAGGGGACAAGGGGTAGGCTGGGGAGACAGAACATAAACGGCTGAAGTTAGCAGCTGTGCCTAATGAAGATGACCCAGGAAACGGAGCTATAAATCAGAGCGAGGTCTCAAAAGCATGGCCTCTCAGAGTAGGAGCGAGGAAAGACGGTAAGCAAAAGTCAGGTCTTCCCATCTTCGGTCCCTGTACCCAGGAGGACACGTGGAATTCTGCCTCTTTTAGGTTTTAAATGGAAAGCGGAGAGTCATTTTGTACTTAAAGAATAAAGGAAGACAATTCAAGCAAGGTTTCCTAACTCAGCTATAGATCTTTTCTATCTGTTTGTTTGTATATTTATTTATTAAGAGAGGAGAGAGAAAAACAAACAAACAAAACAATCCCTGAAGTTGAATTCCATGGAAGATAGGATGGAGGCATCATGGTGCCTGAGAAGGAATTTCTGCCACTAAGAATGAATGGCCTGCTTCAGGAGGCTGTTGTGAAGCTCAAAGACATAATATATATGATATTTTACAAACTTAAAAACATCATACCAATGAAAGAGGGGTCATGAGCAGTAGTTATGGTTGGCACTGGATTAAAGAACAGGAAATATCCAAGATGCTTCCAGGATCTTGAAACAGATTCTTACCAAATAGGGTTGTAAAGAGCTAAGCATAAAAAGTACCAAAATGTCAGATTAATTTTCTCTCCCTGCATTTAGGGAATCAAAAGCCATGGGGAATAATAATTGAAAAATTACAGATATGGGTAGACTGTTCACCAAGTGATGGAATATATCGAGCTCTTCAGAAATCCTCATGTTAAGTTTGGTTGCCTAAGAGATAGATCATAAACAGGCAAAATTAGGGAAAGAAAAGTGTGAATATAATCAAAAAAGAGAAGTTTCCCTTTAATGACAATCATGGAAAAGAAAGGAACCTGAATGAAGTAGTTATACGCACACAAGCCATTGGCTAGGACCACACCATAGTCTGCTCTCTTCATAAATATTTCATACTACAATTGACATTCTCCAGATTTTGCAAAACAAAAACAAACAAACAAGACAAAACAAAACCTTCTTTAACTGTATCAGACTACCTGCTTACATTGTCCATGAAAAAACCGTTCTGGTTACATTACCTACTAGTCCTTTATAAAAGTTGAATTCCATTCTTCAGCACCAGCTGAAAGAAAAAAAATCACCTCCAATAGCTTTTCACATTTCAAGTTCCAAGACACAGTGATGCTCTCAAATTTCAATTCCTTAAGTCTCAAGCTTTGAGAAAAATAAACTAAACAAAAGCCTGCCAAAAACCCAGGCTGGCTATTAAAATGTTACAAGCAACTGCCATGGGTTTGAGACTATAGATGGTGTCCAAATCAACAGAAACGTCCTGGACAGAAGCCTTCAGATCACCATGGAACAGACTTTGATGCCCTTTGTCTAATTCTGCAGAGACCCAACACTCAAGCGGAATATTCTTGGCCTGTCACATAAAGGCCTTTCCCAGAAAGCCAAAGGGCTTGGGGACATTCTGATTCTCAGCCCATTCTTAAGTAACTCAAACACACTGGATCCAACGCCTAGCTTTAGGATGCACCAAAAGACATTACACAGAGGGTTTTTTCCCTTTTGATCCCATGGACCAGTTGTATTTTTTTTCCCTCCTTTCATCACCAAAGTAGCTTCTTCCTTGAGCCAACTTTGAATAATCCCCAAACAGTAATTCCATTACAGAAACAGCCTTATACATGAGAGAGTTGACCAGGCTTTAACAACCTTGGATGTTTAGTCTTTATCTGGCTTTTTCTTCGGCAGCTTTACCGACGTGATGAGAGCTTCCCAGAAAGGGCAGGTGTCTGCCTCGGCTCTCAGGCACATCAATTACAAGAAGAACAATCTACACTTGCAGTCACAAACTGATTAAGCCCCCACATCTTCCCTGGCAAATTGTCTAAGAGCTCCATCCTGGATGACTTGCCCTGGAACTCCCAGCGTGGCATAAGCAGTTGGAACTAAAACCCGAAAAATCTTTACTAGGCCTCTAAGCCACCTGCCTCCCGCAGTGCCGCGGAATGGGAGGAAAATCTCAAAGTGGCTCCATATCTACAGTATATATCTGTTCCTTCTTTGAAGGTGTGGCCTAGGGGTCTCAAATGGAAAAGCAGGATAAAATAATCATCAAGCAGTGGGTTTGGAGCCCTTTCCTGAGAGTGTTTTACACTGCCTACACATTAAACCTGTTCTTGTTTATGCAGTGATCAATGTATTTGGATTGAATAACACTTCCCCGGTTTGGCTGCCTAGCCAATTAATGTCTTTGCTTTCACCTTTATAATTAGCACATTTAAAAGAAGATTTTAAAAGTTGCTATTGAGGTGGCAATGAGAAGGACTGAGCCTGTGCGTGCAGAAGGAACAAAGACTCAAACTACAGGGAGTTGCAAGATGAACCAAGAGATGGCATTTGCATATTGCAAACTTGTCAACCATGGGACTTATCAAGCAGCCCTAAGGATATACCACCAGGGTAGTACTGACATAGAAAATTAGATCCTCATCCCAGAGGCAACACTAGAGAACAGTGATTTTAAATAGAAGCCATATTTAAAACCTTGCTATTCGGCACATACATATACCACGACTCTGAAACACAGACAAAGAAATCTTAGCACCAACAGACTGCTTGGTGAGGTTTCCTTAGCTCTCATTCCCAGTCCAGCTCAGATGCACAAAGGAAAGAGCTTCTTAATGTCTTCCTTTTCGTCTTAAAAATTAAGCATTTATGTCATCCATTCAGATCCACACAAAGACACATACTGTAGATATTGCCAGATTGTGCATAATGTTCTGCCTGAAGTGCCCATGTTGCTAATCAGGCAGCCTCTTAGGAAGGGGAAACAAGGCCCCAAACAAAGGGATTATCATAGTTAATGAATCATACCTTCAGTATGGGAATTCTGTGGTGGCAAACGTTATACTCTTAAAGTACTTTATAAAGAGCTGATTGGTAATGGAAAGCTGTGACTGACTCCCAAAGTCATCCCACCCCACTCTCCCCTGGCCTGATTTTCCACCAGAGTGTTGCGACATTGCCTTTTACTCTCTTGGTTTCCTGGAAACATGTTTCAGAGGGAAACGTCTGCCATATACAACTCCCAATCCCTTAAGTGAACAACTAGTCAGTTCAGAGTTTTCATGAGTCTTCATGTGTATTTTCCCCATGTGTAATAACAATAAGGCTTTCTGATGTTGAGGGGGTAGGGAGAAAGAATACACCATTTTACTGAGCATCTAGTACATTTGCACTAGGCCATGGGCCAGATGCAATACCAAAACTTTGCTAAATCTATCCTAAAAGAGAAAGTCATGATTAATTAGGCTCATTTTACTAGTGAAGAAATGGACACTCAAAGAAGTTAAGCAATAATTCCTAGAAGCAATGCTAGTTGGGTTTGGAGTTAGACTGATGTGCCTGCAAAGCTCCTCATTCTCTTCACTCTACTCTGCTAGCCCGAGAGTTCTTAATCGTATTCTCTTCTTAAGTGCAGGGCCCTACCTTATACTTCATTTAGTCATTCATTGAATAAACGGGTGTTGTATTTCTACTCTGGGCTGGATGCTGTGTAGAACCTCAGTGCAGAAGATGAATGGGATGGAGTCATTGCCCTCAGAAAGGTAACATAGTATTTGGCTAGGTGGGTATGTAAACAAAAAAAAATGAAATACAATGTGATATAATAAAAGACACAAGTAAAGAGAGATAGACCATGTGAATCTGGGACAATACAATACAGGAAATAACTTTTGAGGGGGGTGTCAAAGTATAAATGGAGTTTTATGTGCTGAGGAGGTGCTTAGGGAAACTCAGGTAGAAGAAATAACATTGGTCAAAGCCTAGAGGTGGAAAGACAGATGATGTTCTGTGGGAGCAAGGTGCAAGAGAGCAGCAAGAAGCCCTTGCTGGTAAGATACAGGGTGAGAGATCTGGGTTGGGCTAAAGTAAAGGCTGCAGGAAATCCTTAAGCCCTACTCTGCCCTTGACACATTTCTTTGTTTTCACCAGGCACTCTGTAAGTATGGGCTTTTGCTGTGGTCTGAATGTTTGTGTCTCTGCAGAATTTATATGTTGAAATCCTAACTCCCAAGGCGATAGTATTAGGAGGCAGGGCCCTTGGGAGGTGATTAGGTCATAAGAGCAGAGTCCCCATGAGTGGGATTGGTGCTCTTAGTAAGGAAACTCCAGAGTGGTAGCTAGCTCTTTCCATCACATGAAGACACAGGGAGAAGGTGCTATCTATCAGCCAGGAAGCAGACCCTCGACAGACACAGAGTCTGCCAGCACCTGGATCTTGGACTCCTCAGCCTCCAGAACTGTGAGATACATTTCTGTTGTTTAGAAGCCATCCATTCTAAGATATTTTGTTATAGCAGTCTGAAAGGACTAAGATGGCTTTAAAATCAGAACGTATAACTTCTCTAACTAAAATGCTCCACTGCCTTCTTTACTGCACTCAGAATAAAACCCAAATACCTCTTTGCAGTTGGCCAACAAAGCCCATGTGATCTGGTATCTGCTACATCTCTGACACAATCCCTTCCCTTGTCCTCATAGCACTCTGGCCACTCTTCCTAAGACACGTAATGCCCTTCTCACCTCAGGGTCTCTTCGTCACCCAAACATTCCACCTCTGGCTCTTCTCAGGATGGTTTCTTCTCCTTAGGTCTCAACTCCATGATCACTTCCTCCAAGATGTCTCTGACCACCTTCTTTGAGGTGGCATATCTGCTATTATGCATTGAATTGTGTTCCCCACAAATGCATATGTTGAAATCCTACCCCTAGGACTTCAGTCTGTGAATGTATTTGGAGATAGGGTCTTTCCAGAGGTAATCAAGTTAAAATAAGGTCCCTAGGGTGGACCCTAATCCAGTATGTCTGCTCTCCTTATAGAAAAAGGAAATTTGGACACAGAGACACACATAGAGGAAAAATGATGTGCAAATACAGAGAAAAACACCATGTGAATATAAAGATGGCCATCTAAAAGCCAAGGAGAAAAGCTTGGAACAGATCCTTTTCTCACAGCCCTCAGAAGGAACCAACCCTGCCAATGCCTTCATTTTGGACTTCTAACCTTCAGAACTGTGAGATGGTAAATTACTGTTCGTTAAGCCACCAAGTTTGTGTGGTACTTTGTTACGGCAGCCCCTGCACAGTAATATATCTGCCACATTCCGTATGTAATTCGTCTACAGCCCTTGACACCAACTGGAATCATCCGGTTTATTTATTTACTTGTCTGTGAACTGTACCTACCCATTAGAATGTAGTCTCCATGCAGGCAGGGGTCTTCTCTTGCTTTGTTCACCATTCTCTGACACCCAGAATAGTTCTGGCACATAGTTGTTCAATAACTTTTTTGTTGAATAAAGTAATACAAAGATTATGTTTTGGTGGATTGATAATTGGTAAGCATTTATTTTTCATGCACTCTAATGAACCTACACTTGGTCACAGGGCCTACCCACCCTGGTCAGATGAGGGAAACCTAGCCCTTGGTACACCAAGAGAACCTGCCAATAGTGAGGTCAGCACTGGCCACTGGTGCCTTACAAAAATTCTTGCTTTGCTCTTTGCCCAAGTTTTTCGTATGAACATAGTTTGAAAGATCCAGTTGTTTCTTTCAATGTCCTGATGTCCCGCCAAACCAAATTCAATTGATTGAAATATAGCCTGCTGATGCTTTTGTAAGGCTAAAGAAACGATGGCAACCTTCCACCCCTTTGCTGAATGGTGTAATTGGCCTGCCATAAAGAATTGGGGAATTTTAACACATTCCCCATTTGGTTGAGCTCACCAATTATTCCCCAGTTGCTATCAGAGCCACAGACTTTTCTTCTTTGGGGTCATTAAGCTTGTCAAAACTAATTTGTCACCACAACTGCTGACCCTCATTGCTCTGACAGCAGCACAAGCATCACCCTAAATAGGCTCTTGCATTACAAGAAAGTAAATGGCTCATCAGAACCCACTGTGCTCTTGTTGTATGGTTTATAATGGCCTTCTGACCCCAGAAGATGTGGAAACAGTATCCCATAAGTGACACAGGTCACAAAACCCATGTACTGATTCATTCTGGTGTTATAAAAAAAATAAACAAGTAAAATGAATAAATGCTTAGAATACAAGCTTGAATCTGATATGTGACAAAAATATGCTATTCTCCTGCTTTGACAAAATCCGAATATATTACACGTTCTCTCCATGCAACCACCCAATAGAAGTCGGGTGGAATTAAACATGCCATAAATCACAGGTCCCTAATAAGCCAGTCAGAATAACATTCTTTGAAAGTTTCTTGATTGTAAATGCAAAAATATTCCAAAAGCAAGGTTGCCAACATTCACTAGGAAGAGGGAAACTTCCTGGGAGGAAACAGTGTCCCGTTCTGGAACGGTACTTTGTGGGCTCACCCATACTGAGAATAGTTACTAACCATTTGCTAGAATTGGCAGGTTTAGTGAGTGTACATGCAAATCTCTGCACAGCCAGACAAAGGTAAGAACAAATCTATTAATTTCAGAAGAACGAGATATTTAGCGACTGCCAATCGAGCATCATGAAAAGTGGCATTAACTCTTTCAGGCTCAAGGGTACCATTTAATACATGAACTAATGGAACTTTCTCCAATAAAAAATTAATTATGATCTCAGTGTATCTTGATATAAACATGAAATATGAAAATAGCATTATGAAAGAAAAGAGCTTTTGTTCTTTTCTTTCTAAAAAGACTCAACCCTAAATAGAACTGAGTTTAGAATAACTGACTGCAACAAAATTGTTTGGTGGTACTTTAGATTAAACACAATGATACTTTTTGTTAATGATATAGGGAGGCTAGAAATACCTGATGCCCATACTCATGCCTCACTGGTTTCTTCCCCAGAAATATTAATTTCCCCCTTTTAAAGTTCCCTAATGAAAATTAACACTGTAAGTATACGTCTGACAAAAGCATTAAATCTCTTGAAAAGGGGCCAAGTCTTTGGTTGTTTACTTTTATTTATTCAAACAAATCTGTAGGCTCATAGTTTATCACTGATGTCATGCCTTTGAGCGGTTTTTTGTTTGCTTTTCATTTGAGAAGAGATTACAGGACGGGCTGAGCAGCAGTGAAGAGGGGAGAAGTAAGGAAAAGAGGGGGCACATGAAGGCCAGAATTTCATGGGAGTCACAGATTCAGCTGAGTGCTAATGATGTCACTTGGTTTTCACTCTAGCAAACAGGGATCCCCCCCCCATCCCCAAACCCTGCACTTTCAGGGAGGAGTAAGCTAAAAACTTGGCAAATGGCGTAGTAACAAAGTCCTGAATTGGCAGCCAAGATCTGGATGTGAATTTTAAGTTGTTTTCTCCCCAAATGTCCAACAAGATCTGCTGTGATTTAAGAAGGGGGAAAAGAGATTTATTGATGTATAAAAAGCCACATTTCAGAGTTGCCAGTACTAATCAATAACTGGAATTTGACAAAAGACCATGTTAGGCTCAATAATGAAAAGGACACACATATAAAGGCAAGTATAATTACATGGTATAAATAAGGGAGAGGTTGCCAGAGACTATATGTTGCCAAGTGCCTCAAATATGCATGTTCTTTGAAAGACTTATTTTTGTGTCTACAGAGGATGAATAAACCTCGCTAAAAAAAAAATAAGGCTCTTCCTAAACCTTTGCTCATTTCTGGAATTGAACCCTTTTGCAGGTTCTGAAATGTTTAGCTTTGTTTTTCATTAATTCGACATGTTCACACATCCCCTGCACTTCTGGAGCTCTGAACAAAGCTGGCAGAGAGACTGTGCTGGAATACCCAAGTGAGGACTGCTCCCTCCTGCTGTCACTGTCCCTGCTGGAGATGTGCCATTTTCTTCTCCTAAGAAGTTGGGGCAAACTCTGCACCCCTGTAAAGTCTGAGCTATCACAGGAAACTGAAAACTTCTTGGTGCTCAGACAAGTGGGTTCCTCTCTCCAAATCCTAGTGACTCAGCCAGAGTCAGCTCCGTGTTCACTGGGACCACCCTCTAACGCTGGGATCAAGTATCAGGAATAATTGCTGAATAATGGAGTCCTTGTCCCTGACCCTAAGTTTCACACCCACAAACATAGGGGTCATTTAAGAGTTAACTTCTGCTTTGTTGCTCAGGTTTAGATATGCAGGTAAGGCCAGGAGTTTGAGACCAGCCTGAGCAAGAGTGAGATCCCATCTCTACAAAAAGAAATAAATAGATAGATAGATAGAAAAATTAGCCGGACATGGTGGAGCACGCCTGCAGTCCCAGGTACTCGGGAGGCTGAGGCAGGAGGATTGCTCGAGCTCAGGAGTTTGAGGTCGCAGTGAGTTATGATTGTGCCACTGTACTCTAATCCAAGACACAGAGTGAGACCCTGTCTCACAAAAAGAAAGAAAGAAAGAAAGAAAGAAAGAAAGAAAGAAAGAAAGAAAGAAAGAAAGAAAGAAAGAAAGAAAGAAAGGAAGGAAGGAAAGAAAGAAAAAGAAATGCAGTTAAAGCAAAGATAGCAAAGGCTGGGTGTCTTTGCCAATCCAGATCAATCATTATATTGTGAGGCTGGGGTGGGGTCATGGCTCGCGTAGACAATGTTCCTTGTGCAGAAAGTATAAAGAACAAACCCTTCAGAGACGGAGCACAGAAGTGCCTTCCCTAACTCTTAAGTCAGTTTTCTGAATCTTTTTGCCATGAAGCTGCCATGAACCATACACTCTATTCCACTGGTAAATGGGACACTTTTTCCAGTCTGTGAGGGTGCACGAACTCCTTCAGGCTGCCACGCACATTTTAAGCAAACAAGGGCATCAGCACACTAACTGGAAGAAGTTCCTAGTAGCTGGAGGTACTTTCCAAGCAGACACAGAGAGAGTGCTGGGCTGCAAAGAATCACTGCGGGCCCAGCCATTAGCTTCAGGGAGAGGATGTATTATGTTTACCACAGATTGATGGCACTAATTTACAGAATCATCAGTAAATGCTATGTATCTCCTCTGTCTCTCACATAGCCTTTTGTAGACAGAAAGATAAATCTGAAGCTCAGAGCAAGCTCATTTAATTTTCACCTGACAGCTAGTAATAACGGAAGCATCTTATAAAGGTTATGTTTCAATGGAAAAATCTATTACGGGGCGTACAAAACACACTTGCATTAATTACATTTTCTTTGCTCTGCATTTGACAAAAGGTCAAGAAGTTACCAAAAAAAAAAAAAGGAACATAGGAAGAGAATTCTACTTATTATCTGAAATTTTCTTTTTCTAATTTCCCAGGAATTCATTCACACACTCTGTACTTTAATTAGCTACTACATTTAATTAAATCGGATGTTCTGAAGATGACTAGCCAGAAATATCATCAGGCATAAAACAAGGATCAATTATTCTCCAACAGATGAGGCTTCCATATTTCTAAAGTTGCCTGTATCTAGAACATACCTTGCCTGTCATGCTGGAGTATTTGAAAAGAACAAGAAAGAGAAACAGAATCTTTTCATATTTTGTCTTCACAAAAGATATCAAGTAAAATAATTTATAATAGACAATGTCAAGGCCCTTGTATTTTCAGAGTTTCTGGGCAGCAGGACATGAGTGTGAGGTGATGCTTTTTAAATTATGGTGCTTCAACTTCAAAAGGTGTGAATAATGAAGGTTATTGTAAAAAGGCGAGAAATTTTCCTGAACTAAGAACTTCCAGCAGGGTACAAGAGCTAAAGGTATTGTTGTCTCTTTGAAGTCAGATACAAATAATCCTATTCTAATCCTACTTCTGCCAACTGCCAATTGCATAATCTTGGACAAGCTAAAAAAAAAAATTAGCAAAACAAAATACTCTAAAGGCGATAGTTTGACAGTTTTCATGTTCGAAAATGAAGATCATAGGAAGTTTTTATGATGTTTAAATGGACACAATAGGCCATCAAAAAACACCAGTATCCTTCACCCTACCTCTTTCCTAATTCCATTGCTATAATCCATTGTTTTGTAACTTTGACTCAGACCCCATGTCTTAATCATCAAGAGTCTAGAGGAGAGTTGTAAAAGGTCTGTGGAAAAATTTCAGCTCCCTAACCTACTGAGCAAACCTGTGGGTGGGGGAGGCCAGCGCAGTGGAAGGAGTAGCCAGAAGATGCTACTTCCAAGACCAGCTATGTTTCTAGCCTTTGCAGTGGGCAGCACATTTCTTATCCAGCAAAGACAAGCTGTAGACGTACCAGGTGATGACCAAGAGCTATTGGCCACCAACTCCCTCTCCCATTCTGTGCTGGTTATTTGGACTCCAGGAAATGGAGAGAACTAGAGAGAACAAAGGGTACGAAATACACCACCACCTCACGTAACCATGACCACCGTGTACATACAAATCACTGTGTGTTAAAACCTTACCCCTTGAAATGTGGTCTTCAGACCAGCAGCATTGGTATCACCTGGTACTTGGTAGAAATCCAGAATTCCAGACCCAATTCCTAATGAGCCAGAATTTGCATTTCAACCAAAAAAACTCACGTTTAAAATATCAAATAGTGGTGTCTTCTCCTTTCTTAGACTTTTAAGAGAGCAGGTATCTTCACATTTCTTGGACAATGATCTATCCCCCAAGACTAGAACATTGCCTGGCACATACTGAGTGCTCATTATGTAATATTGAATGACATAATGTAACTATTTAACATGCTTGATAAAATTCATCATTGTTGCAACAAGGTCGTGGCTTCCTTAGAAGCCATTCTGGGAAATGATACTGTAATCGGCAGGAGCAAAAAAGTGCATTCAATTAAATGCAAAAAATTATTGAGCAAAATTATTGAGCAAATTCCAAGAATTCTGAGACTGTAATAAATCAAACAGGTGTTGGTGGGCTAAAATCAACTTTATTGAAGCAATGCTTTTTTTTTTTTTTTCAGAAAATGCTAATTGATATAAAAAATATTTCACAGGAACTGCTTTAAAAATGTACCTCTTTAAACAACTTTACCGAGGTATAATTTATATACTATAAAATTCACCAATTTAAAAGAGAAATTCAGTGATTTTAGTAAATTTACGGTGTGCAACTCTTGCATTAATCCAGTTCTAAAACATTCTCATCACCCCAGTGAAAATCCTCATGTTTATTTACAGGTAATCCTTGTTCCCACCCCAACCCCAGAGAACGTACAATTTACTTTCTGTAAAAAAAAAAAAAAATGACATTTTGAGGATTCCTCAATCAGGCACACAACTGATACAGTATGTGCAATTCTCGGGCATTGAGTAAAGAAGTCCAATAGGGAGCTCTATCTGCTAGCGTCTGGCTAGTTCATTTTCACTTACTGTGTGTACCTGAAAATAGCTGTTTAAATCCACTTCTCTTTAAAAATTCTCTATCCTATTGAAATACCAGTATTAGTATAAAGAATAAATATATCAGCATATTTACTGCTTCATTTGTCATAAGGGCAGAAATGCAGGACACATGCCTGAATCCCCAGTTACAATACATCAATATCAACAGATTGTGATGCAGTCATCAAGAGGAATGTGTTAGAGCTAGAACTGACCTAGGGAGATGTTCATATTATACATATTATACTGCTGAAAGAGAAAAGCATGTCATGAGAAATATGCATAGTATGATCCCATTTTTCATAAGGACAAAATCACATATATGTATATGTTTGTATGTTTCTATAACCATAAAGAGTGTGCAAATGGACATGCACCAAACTCTTAACACTATTTTCAGGGTTCAGGAGGTGAGGAAAACACACTTTGCATGTTGTTGCGAGCAAATATTGCTCTGCTGTTTGAAAAGAAAAACCCTGTAAACCATTATTTTTAAAAACTATAATTATATTTTCCATGAACTTGGATTAACTTCCTTATCCCTGCCTTTCCATAAATCTAAATGTATATGGTTTTTCTGAATGTGTGGGCTAAAATATAATATGGATTCTTGAGATCTCTGGGTTAGAACTTAAGAGGTTTCAAGATTGGATTTCGAATCCACTATCACTGGTGTAAGGGAGTCAAGACCTTGACAATATGATTTTATCATGTAGCAAGAGTATTGTGATATTCAGGATGGAGCTTCCCCTTTACTGGCTTTCAAAGTTCTTCTAACTGATTGGGACAGTGGAGATAATGGTAAATGCTTAGATTTCTGGTGCTGATGATAGGTCGTCTAATAGCACTTGTCTCCATATCCATTGTAGTCTAATTAAATAAGACAGAAAACTTATCAGTTAAGCAACAAAGAAGGATTTTTTTAAGGTGATAGCATTTTCAGCATCACAAAATGAAACTAACTATATGTATATATGAAAAATACATTTCTGTGTGATAAAAATGCTTCTCCTATAAAAATGCTTAATAGAGGTATATTTGCAAAGATATTTGATTAAACTACACAAATCATATTAGAAAGCTCACTAAGGTACTTTTTCTCCCCTTAACAAAGTTTCGTTATTCTTGACAATTACATCATTATTCTTTCTAAAATAAATCTTTTAATTTAAGTATTATATCCAGGAAACCACTCAAATGATAGTGTACAACTCAGTTAATTATTACACCACCATAGATCAAGAAATAAAACATTTCATTATTATTCCTAAAAGAAATTCAATCTTTAATTCTAGGAAAGAAAGTCTGAATTACCAAATACATTTGCCACATCCAGGCAGTTACTGCATCCATTGGAGTTCAGACTGGGATGTCTAGGTAAAATTTAAATATGAGTGAGTGAGCAAATTTAAATATGACTCCACAGCAGCTAGAGACAAAACATCCCTTGGAAAAACGTGTCAGGCTCCAACAGCAATGCTTGCTGTTTTTCCATTGTGTTACTGAAGTGACTGTCAGGACCAATGATTTGTCCAAGTTTGAGTCACCGAGCCAAAGCCAAACCCTTGACTCATCTCTAGGTTCATTTTTACCCTTGTTTCCTTTGTCACCAAGGTGTAGTGTAATGAAATGCATATGACCTGGCAAACTGAACAATGAGCCTCACTGTTCGAAAAAGGTAAAAGAGACGATTAATTTGTCAGCACAAAGTGAAGACTCGGAAGGCTGAAATATCAATCTCTTTTTCAGTCTATTATTCTTTCTTTGAATAAAAGGTTGCTTGGAATTCACATTAGGTTAGAAATGCAGAAGTTCAAAAGTGAGCAGACCTTGTGCTATACTCTCTATACCTGTCAGGAAATTATCTCCAAAGAATAGGTCTGGGGCAAGGATTTATTAATGCCCACTCTTTCCACCCAAAGTAGATCTTCTTTTGGTCTTTCACACATCAAATACATAGCTATTTGCTGACTTGATCGGAACTAGTATCAGGTAATCAGGATCAATTCTGTGCAAGCAGAGATGTTAGGACTATGGACCATAAAGAGATTGTTGCTTACAGCAAACGGCACTTTTAGCTGTGCTCAAGCTTCCAAAAGGATAGCTCTTTGATTCTTCTAAAGATCTTGTCCTGCGAGCCAAACAGAACCATTATGAAGGACTCAGCTTGTTGTGTACGAATTAACCAAAATAATTTCTGTCCCTTGTTTTTGGGTTCCATGCCTGCCTTAGCAGAAGTCCCAAATGGCTGCTTTCAGAGTCACTCCTGATGACAGGAAAGTTAGGCAGTCCAGCACCTCTGTCCAGAAATTAAGTAAAATTCAACAAGAGGCATTTTCAGAGTATACTTTTAGAGAATGAAGCCAGATGAAGGGCTTTAAATTGATTCTGTTATTTCCTGTTTCGGGACAAGTCTTGCAACTTGGTAAAACCTTTTATTTAGAATTGTACAGTTGTTTTGTATTCCAAGTGAATAACATGTACTGCATTCACACACAACCAGGAAGTCAGTAATTTAGTTTTAGCTTTCGTCTCTGCCTAAGTGCAAAAATCTGGCACATAAGGTAATTTGAAAACAATTATTAAGGGTGGTTTTCAGAGCTGGTACACACATATAATCACCAAATATCTGGCACAGATCCTTCTGCTTAAGCTCAGAGATTTCCTAAAGAGGAGAGTAAACAAAACCCTTGCTGTTTCACTGACGCTGGTAAAGATTTGGGATTAAAATGGTCATAAACAAGATTTTTTAATGGTGGAAAAACTCAAAAGCAATTTAATCTTACAGATCTTATAAGATGAATCAATTTGACTCTTCTTTGATAGAAAACTCTCTGGTAATTTCTGGGACATCAAGTCCAAAATGCAAATTTTTTTTTCTTTTCTAGCAATTTGGGCAAACAAATGCATTATTTGGAGAAGAAATTATTATTGTATCAACCTAAAATTTTGCCAGAGCCATCTTAAACAACTGAGATGTAAGAGACCACCAGTGTCACATCACCCCAGGTTGAGGAGTAATTCTCAATCAGGGGTGACTTCATTCCCCAAGGAACATGTGTCCAATGTCTGGAGACATTTATAGTTGTCCCAACTGAGTGTGCGGCTAAACACCCTGCAACGCACAGAACAGCCTCCCCCACAACAAGGAATTCTCTGGCTGAAAGTATTAGTAATGCTGAGGCTGAGAAGCCCTGTCCTCCGGCATGGTGATGCAGGATTTTCTGGGGGAGCAAAAACTGAGATCACTTCGAGCATATGCACAAAACCCTCACTCCACTAAGCACAGTTCAATTTCTTCTAAACTTCCGAGAACATTTACCAAGTAAACACTCTGGTGAGAAACTGGCAATGGAAGAGAGAAGGATGAGAGGGTGAGTATTCCCAAAGTCAAGTAATGAGTTCAAAGTAGGTTCAGGGGAATAAAATTGACTATATTTGCCCTGCTATATGACTTTGGTCTTCCAGGGGAAAACATAGAAGGATGGGAGGGAGGAAAAGAGAGAGGGAGGGGAAGACTTATGATTTCCATCTCCACCAAACGATAGAGCCATGGCAAGGTAGCCATGCTACCTACCTCTCTTGAAGTGAAGAAAGTCCAGGGCTCATTTCAGGCCCTTCCCATCCATACGAAGACACTTTCTGCCTAATGTCACATCAGAAAGAACTTGAGACTGAATTCTATTTTGTGTTTTAATGGTGCCAATGACAAAAAGGAGCCTGTACCGGGACTAGGTAAAACTAATTCAGCCTTAAGAAAAAAAAGTCATTATCTGGTTTCTACATAGTCATCCCTTACACCTAAAAATGGAATTCATCAGAAATGAGAAAATTCTAAGTAAACCATTTGGGGAAAGTAATAACAGGTCCGTGAGAAGAACAGAGAAGGGGAAATGAAAGGAGATCTATCACACAATAAAGACACAGACACAATTGACATTCGAGGGCTGTACTGGTGCCACACCTGGGTCTAAACACCATAAACTAACCAATGGCACACATGAAACACAGTAGCATGACAGGCAAATGGTTATCTGGTTGGCACATCACAGTAACTGCTCTATTTGGTGTATTTACACTTAAGCCTGTAATAGTACTTCTTTGAAAAGGATCGTCTTGTATTTAAATGACGATCTGCTCCAGCAATCAAATCCTACTACGCTTTAGAATGCAGGACTATTCTGCTGCCCTTCCGGAGCTGGAGAAAAGGAGCTGACTCACATCTTACCCTTCTCATTCCGGGTGGCAGTGGCTGCTGTTTTGAGTGGTATGTGTTTGCTACCAGGAAACCAATGAGAAACAGATATGATCCTGCCATCTGTGCTACCAGGGCTTTTGTTCAGAAAGGTGTGCTAGGACACTTATTGTTCACATAACACCCTAAGTGTGTTAGCATTTCCTATCTCTACTAGTTTAGCCAGTTTAGCTATGTGTTTAGCTTATGTCTTTATTTTCCTGGTATTAGTAATTATATATGTATTTATGTATTCTTTAACTTGTTTCAAAAATATTGAAGGAGACTTCACTTACAGAAGAGCAAATTTTGATCTCTGTATTATAATAATTCTTCCCAAACATATAATTCAGTGAGTCAGGATGTTCTAGTAATTTCTCTTCTGACACTAACTGCAAGAGTTTACCAAACTGCAGAGTTTGAGGGCAGAGTCCACCACATTTCTGACACCATCTTCAACTTGGTGGGGGGGATTCCCCTAAATGCTCACAGGTGCAGTCATTCACTAGAAGGACCCACAGAATTCACTGAAGCTATTGTCTTCATAGTTATGGTTTAACACAGAAAAAAGATACATATTAAAATTAGCCAAGGGAAGAGACACATGGGGTAAAGTCTGGCATCATTCCAAATGCAAATGCTTCCATTGTCCTCAGAGTATGTTATCGTCCCAGGATTGTGTGAAAATATGCATGGAGTATGGCTATCCAGGGAAGGTCACCTGAGCTTTGATAGCCACAGTTTTCATTAGGGCTCCATTACCCAGCCATCACTGTTTGCTCATGTAGTTGATCTCAGCCTCCAGGCTGACTGGTATTCATGTGACTAAAAGGCCTCACTCTAGATCACATGGTTGGTCTTCCTGGCATGGCTAGTCCCACCCTAACATTGTTGGGTGTGAACCGCCCAACCTAAGATCCCGTATGGCTAGCTCCCACACTAATCAAAGACACTCCTATCAGATATGAATATAAATTACCTCCCAGAAGCTGAAGGCAAGAACTCTCTTTGGGCAAGTCAAGTTCTTTATGACACAAATTTACACAAATAATTTACCTGTTTTTACGTAACATGCTAATCCTAGCCTATTCCTTACTTAGATACTTTACTATGGAAATATTAATAATTTTCAAACAAAACTGTTGGGAAATTTTTAAATGAGAAACAAATTAAATCCAAGAATAAATATCCTTAATAACATAAACTTAAGACTAACACCTCTAAGAAAGCAACTTCCAAACAATACAAAATAAAATGAGAGTCACAAGAGAAAGACTTCGAAAAATATACACCATTTCAAACCACATAATTAAGAAGGGGAAATGTCAAAGTTTTCAGTATTTTATTTTTGTAAAGTTTTACACGTTAACTTTGCTGCTGAAAGCTACTCAAGTTTTTGATTGTAACTTGTCTCAGGCCTTGCAGAACTATGTTGGACTTCTTAAAAGAAAAGGAAATTCTTATAAAAATCAACAATTTATAAGTTCAGACCACTTACAATTCATGTAAGTGCAAAAAATAAGTGGACATATGGTACAAATTCTCACTCATTTCTACTTTATTTTGCAAGTGAGATGTGTAAAGCTCTTCAAGACCTTCCCTACCATACATGAAAACAGAGTAAGGAGTTCTGGATTTACACCTCCTCCCCACCCAACATGAAATTTTATGAATTACATACAGTGGCAGGTCAAGAACTGGGTTTGAGTAAATTGATGAATGATTTCTACTGCAGTCAATAAATTCAGTGAATACAGAGGGACTATTTCACACCTTTTTCCTTCTTTACTAATTAAATTCTAGATAAGGAACCTCCCTCACATGCAACAGTCAACGGTGGGGTTATGTTTCTATTCAACAGAAGCTGCTGTATTAACTCATCCACACAGATAAAGAAGTAGTAAGTTGCACAAAAGATCTCTGCTCCATTTGCAATTTTCATTTCTTAGTGGGGGTAGAAAACTATCCTGTGGGCAGACACATGGGGCCTCTGCTATTTTCTAAAAGTCAATCAGCACCATTTGTGCCCTCAGAAGAACCAATCGCTCACTAATGCAGAGGTCAGAGAGTACACCGGGAATTTACAATGAAACTATTACAAGTTTAAAAGAACAGCATTCATATGTTTTTTTCCACCTAGGAGGTGTTAAAGACTATGGATTGCAGCTGAGGGAGAATTAAGGTCCCTATTTACACATTTCACTGTGCCTGTGAAGCTGAAAGAGAAATGAACTCAGTTGCAAAAGTATGCAGTTCGCTCAGGCAATTTCATTGTCTTAGTGTGGGGGAAAATGTCCTTTTATGTCACCAGCTAGGGAAAGGTGAATATTCAGGAATCAAAAAGCATCAGAAATGTTAACATCCAAAAGAAAAAGATTTAAAAAAAAAAAAAAGAAAGGTGATGGGATTGGAAATGTGATGATGTATATGGAGGATGTGTAGGATTTGGAGGAAGAAGCACTCGAGGGCAGAGAAGCCTCCTAAATCAGAGATTCCCAGCTGGGGTGAGGAAGGATTAGAATTTCCTGGGGTTGCAGTGTGGCTTGAAAAGGACAGTAAATAGTATAATATTATATTTTGAATATGGAAAAACACCTTTCATTTTTGTGACACAAACCTTAATGAGTCCAGCGCTACAAAATCGTCTTGGTTGATGGAGATAAGCCCATTCTAAACCAGCAGCCAATGAGATTCAGGGCAGGTGAGGGAGTGGACACGTGGAGTGACGTACAAAACAAGCACAGGAGGACACACGAATAGGTGAGAGGCTGAGATTTGGTTTATGCTTATCAAAGGAGGGCATTAGGTTTTAAAAGATTAAAAAACACTGTCCTAAGTTGTTCTGGAAAATATTACTGACACCTTCAGAACCCAACTCAATAAAAGCCGTTGTCACTGTCTGCCAAGGTAACCTTGGGGGCACTTAATTTTTTTTGGAATACAATTCCTGGTACTTTTTGGAACCTAGCTCACCTCTGGGTAGGGCACTCTTATTTTGTCTTTGTATTTGCATGGCATCTTTTTTAGAAGCCCAAAGCACCTTATATGTGCCTATTTTCTAAACCCCTTAATTAAAATACCTAAAATAGCCTAGAAACCAGTAACACTTCTTAAAGTTTTACCTTCGCTCTTGTAAATCAACATATTTGGCTCTTTTTTATGTCACTGGTAGATGTCCATCCTGACAAGTCTCATATATGCATCAGGAAAAAAACTATCATCATATAAAGATCCCACAAAAACCATCAAGACATTCAAAATATCTCTCTGCTTCCATAGCCCTCATTAAAAAATTGCACCTGTCAATAAGACACAGATAAATTAGGAGACTGTAAGTGAAAACTGCTAAGGTAAATCAGTAATTTTTTAAAAAAACTAAACTCCGTGTAGGTGAAACACCATAATTCTGTCGCCGTCTCATCAGATCAGTAGCCAATCAGGTCCTGGCAGGCCATATGTGTATTTATAAATATATCTGCTAATGTAAAGGTCGCGTTGCTCACTACTCAGGGAAATCAGGCACATTTGGAACCATCTCTAGAAGATTTTGGTTTCTTAAAAAAAAATATTTTGACAATTTGTGACAAATGCAATCCTGCCCCCATATGTTTTGTACTATTTAAAGGGAAATGACACCCAGTTGCCTTCACATCAACACGTGAATTTTTTTCTTTTAATAATGAAGTTGAAGATGGGAAGGGAGAGAGGTTATCTTCCATACATATTTAAAAGATGTAAATGTCTTTCTAAACTTTATAGTTCCACACTTGCCCAAGAGGATAGAGTTTCCAAAAAATCTGTGTTACTGCTCATGACATAGGAAATCACAGAAACTTTTCTTCCAAATTAGAGGTTGAAATGGAAAAATAACAGGAATGACAGGAAAGTGATGGCAGATTTTTGCTGTAAAATGCAGTCTTCTGCCCTCTTGCCTATTTTTTTCTACTCTGCAGCTCTTCCCCCTTTTCTAAGCATGAGAAAGAAAAGGACTCCGCTTAAATGTTCCCCTCCAACAACCTCTATGGAAATCTCTAATGGATTAATCAGGAATGAGAATAACATTAGAAGGATACAAGAGACAGAAGTCCAGAATAAACTTCAAATACTACACAACCATTGACTTACATCTCACCCCATTCTTTAGTACCAACAGAATAACAAGGTTTCTCTATGACAGGGAAGACAAAAATCTTCCAAATAAAAAAAACTTCTACAATTGGATGACATCTTTAGTTAAACACACACACACACACACACACACACACTGACAAGATGGAAAGGTATGAAAATATTTGAGAGAACTTGTTTAATTGCCCAGCAATGCCTTCCGTTCAATTTAGCCCTTGAATCAGAATAATCATGACAGATGGCTCCTGTTAGTTAAAAAAAAAATTAGCTAAATTTTCAGATAACGCAGCCTTCTGTCATGTTCTCCTCCTCTGAGGTTGATGTGGTTTGCTTAGCAGGCTCTGAACTGCGGACTGCTAGTTGGTGACCAGCTTTCACTTAGTATCTGCAGAATTCACACCACTTGATACCGTATGCTCAGAACTCCAAGAGAGGGAGAAATATTGTCAGTTCAGATGACAAAAAACCTTGATAGGCCACCCCTCCCCCACCCAGATATGAGATCCACATTTTTTTTATTTAAATAGATTTAGGGGTACAAGTGGTTTCTGTTATGTGGCTGAATTGCATAGTGGAGAAGTCTAGGTTTTTAATATACCCGTCACCTTTATACACCAAGCAATGCCATTTCTTTGTAGCAGAATAAACTCATATCTGATGCTATAATTACAACCCTAATGGACACGCTTAATTTATTTTGGAGAACTGAGGTTGATATCCACTCGCGCTATTATTAAAAAGACTAATGAGAGCTGCTCGGTAAGAAAAGAAAAGATTTATTGAATTCCTTTTGGCACCCGGCACAGCTTAGCAATTTTGAGAGCCCATCAAAACAGCAGATATACACCCTGCTCAGATGTGCTGTACGGGATGTGAGCTGGGTTTCAGATTTTCAATAACAAATCTGTCACTCCGATTTTAATTAGACGGCTTAAAGCAGCCACATCAATAATGGCAGGATGACGGCTTAGTTCAAAGATCATAGAGATGTTACTCTACTTTAATAGTTCTTTTATACAAGTACATATTTCAGAAGTTTTTGAGGCATTCATCTTGACTACCCGTTTCACCAAAGAGGAGAAAAAAATATTCCTAATTGAATTGAGCCACGAACACTAGCAGTCATCACCATTTCTACACCAGGCTGTTGCATCCAGCTGGTGAGAAGGTCTAATTTCACACCACACAGCAATGAAATGCTGCTAACTTCTATTTGTGAGTGTAAAACAGTAATATTTCATGACAGTGAAAGGACAGTTGATGTCGCTGGGTACACCCTCCGCTGGTCTGAACCTGAGAGACAAATGGTAGGTCTCGGTTAAGGACTGACAAATGGGTCTTTCTCATAAAAAGCTCACAGAGAGCAGAGGGGAGGACTCAACCTGGGAGGAAGGCTGATGTCCCTTAGAGAAGTTCACATCCAATGTGAACACTCTTCAGCCCAGTATGGTATGGGAAAGTGAATGGTAACCTTAGAGTGAAAAACCTTGGCCAAAGACCAAGCCTTTTTTTGTTTTTTTAATGGGGTAGGGGTATATAAAGAGTTTTGGCATATAAAGAGTTGTTGTATTTCTTTCTATTGATTTTTGTTACATAAATAAACTTATTGATTGCATAAACATATTTATTACATAAATAAAAACTTATTCATTGCCTACATAAATACTATTAGTATATAGAAACACTATTGCTATATTGACATATATATTCTGTACTTTGATGGAAATATATAAGTATGTGTGTATATATACCTGTCTTTAAAGATGAAATTATACTATACATGCTTGTAAGGTTTTGTGCTTAATAATCTATGGTTATTATCTTTCCATGTCAATAAATATATATCAATGTCACCATTTTAACAATTATATAATGTATTATATGGATAATACATAAATTATTTAATTAATCCCCTTTTGTTGGACATCAGATAGCCTCAAAATATTTTGCAATGGTATGGATATATATACATATACATATTAATATTGAGTACTCGATAGATGAACATGTACTATACATACATATATGTATAATTTGATTATTATATTAGAATAAATTATCTTTGGATAAATTCTTAGAGCTGGGAACTCCTAGATGAAACAAAGTGTCTGCATTTTATAAAAGATTTTGTGTGAAGTTGGTCCTCCATATCCATGAGGTCCACATCTATGCATTCAACCAACCTTAGAGTGAAAATATTCAAAAATAAAAAATAACAATACTATAATAAAAAAATACAGTATAATTATTTACATAGCATTCACAGCATATTAGGTATTATAAGTAATCTGGGGATGATTTAAAGTATACAGGAGGATGTGTGTAGGTGCTCTACAAATACTACACCATTTTCTATCAGAGACTGAGTATCTATGGATTTTGGTACCCTAAGTGGGTCCTGGAACCAATCTCTGGCATATACCAAGAGACAACTGTATATGATAGTACTGTTTTAATGGGCATGGAATATGTTGTTCAGAAGCATCTTCTGGATCAGATCCTGACAAAACACGCTAAACCGGTTACTATCCCTTTCACAGCATCAGGTGAACGCACAATTTCATCTCCACTTCCTCTGCAACACTGGTTCATCACTCTCCAGAATAATTTGAACATTCTCTGGACCCAGTCCCTGCAGGTTACTTTGTTCTGGTCAATCCTCAGTGATATAGCCAAGGTTGTATTGACTCCCTATAGACATGACTAAAGTCCTTCTTGTTAACATGGACCAACTTCTGCAGTATCTAAATATCACATGCTGAGAATAGAGACCAAGGCCCATGTGCTAATGCCATGTCATTGTTCTGCACCAGCTCTACCGCTTTTCAGGCTATGTGACTTTGGGACAGTGACTTATCCTCTATGTGCCTTGGTTTCCTAACTGCTCTGATTACCACCTTCAGGAAGCCTTCCTGGACCCCTTATGTCTATGTTCAGGCCTTTCCTTTATGTTCCCACAATACTCCATACTTCACCTGGCACAATACTTATCACACAGTTTGATGGATGCCTGGTTACCTGTTTTCCCTAACGCTAGACTATCAGAGTAGGATCCATATCTATCAATCTTGGTCACTACTTAAGTGCTATTTACTGAAGAAGATAATTATTGAATGCCTACTTTAAAATGACAATTACTGAATTCCAGATGATATCTTCAGAGGAACTAGGCATACAGCAGAGAACACAACAGATAAAGTCCCCACTGCCATGTGGCATATATCCTAGGGTGGGATGGGCAGGCCAACAGCTAAATAGGTCAATAGACAGTACGGCAGGTAATGGTATCTCCTATAGAGGCAGGGAGGGGCTGGGGTGGGGAGGACTTGCTATTTAGGAGTGTGGGGGTCAGAGGAGGTCTTCCAGAAAAAGGGCCATTTGGAGAAAGACATGTTGGTGTCTAGAGTGGGCGAGGCCAATCTCACTCCTCTGGGCAGCTGGCTCCTTCCTACTGGTTTCAGACACAGTGCCTGTATAATATTTCATTTAGTAAAAGGGCTCTACTGCTTAAAGAAAAAAAAAAAGGATTTTCAAACACAACCCCTAGTGTAAATGGCTTTGTGCTAGGCACTAAATAAAGTGACTTTAAAGCCAGCATAAGTCCCCAAACAATGAAAGCTTCTGGTAGGAAGTACTTAAGTGTTGAGGGAACTGAGACACTGAGAAGCCCAAGTTCACACCCTACCCAAGTGGTAGAGCTGGGATTAAACTCCTTGTCTGCTACCTCCAGAGCCCACATTCCTCACTCCACCCTGCAATATAAGCTACACCAGCAGGCTGCCAAGTCGTTTGAATTCCAATTTGGTGGAGCTGGCACAGCCCTGGTATTGCTTTGTTCAAGTTTCTTTCCCACATGACCTTGCTGTGTGTTTAGACACCTTTGACAGCCTGCATTGAACATAACCTAAAAGGATCTTCACTTTATGAGTTCATTGACTCTGTATGTTCAGAGTTATTTTTTTAAAAATCAGAAGGCATTTTAATTGAGATTTCTTTTTAAAAAGGGTAGGTAGGTGGTTCTAACCGGTGAACACAAGGTAAATGGTTTTTAAGAATGTGCCTAGAAAGTATTGCTCCTGGCCCAACTGTCTACATCAGATCACTGTCCAGTTCTGCCTTCTTCCCTTACTGTCTTTTCTTCTTCTTCTTCTCCTCCTTCTTTTTTTTTTTTTTCTGCTTGCTTCCCTACTTCTAGCTGCCAGCAAGTCAGATAATTAAATGCCAAAGTAGTGACACTTGGCATTTCAATGAGTGCTCTGTATTTACTACATGGTCTCTCTCGACAGCCCTCCTGCTCAGCATGCGTGCAAGCTCAATGCTGCTCTGCTGAACTGAAGCACTCCTTTGTTGCAGACTGGACGAACTGAAGAAAGATGAACTCGAGCAGCAGCCCAGGACTGAGAGGAGGGAGTCGGCAGACCCCCCAACTTCTCTCCCTACCATCTCTTGGAGTTTATGTCCTCATTTCAATTAAACAAGCATTTGTTAAGAGACCTTGGCCCTCTGTGCCCAGCCGTCTGCTGGGATACTTTTAAAATGGATTTTGTATTAAAGGGAACAGAACTTTAGGTCTTTTCATTGCAACCAGGTACTGCCAGGATATTGCACTATACATGATTAGAAAGTGATTTCACCTTTACAGCTCACCCGATTTTATACAAAAGCCATTAGTCAGAACAGAAGTAGATCTTATATGCAGAAGGCTGACTCTAGCTTCCAAGGCTATAGTTTAGGCCATAGAAGAACTGCCTAATTCAAAATGTGTCTCTTCACCAAACGTATCACCTATTCAGGCTGCAGCTTAGCTATCACCTCCTCCTAGAAGCCCTCACCGACCCCATGAGTTTGGGTTAAGTGCCCTTCTAGGGGCTCTGACACAGCTGGTACTTTGCAGAGTCCTAGACTGTAAGCTTAGCGGACAGGAACCTGCCCCACTCACTGCCACTGTCCCATGCCAAACACAGTGCCCGGAGCATATCAGGGGTGCAATACATAATTCCAATTAAACTGCTTTTCAAGTGAGATGGTAGAGTATATTTTCAAATCCCTTTAAGCCATAGGGAGCTAAATATGGTCCTAACATCAATATGATTATTAAATTCACAGATTTTTGTATTCATTCATTCATATATTCAAACAACACAGATTTATTGAGCACTCACTATTTCCCAGGCATTGCCCAAGGGACTCACTACTCAAATACTCTCTTTCGTCCTCCTGTAAGAGTACTTTCTCCAGTCAAGAAGGCAGTTCATGGGCTACATGCAAGAAATTGGGTCATGAGTGCCTCTGGGACAACTGTCAATCAGTGATCACATCATAGCTAGTCTGAGGCAAGAACCATCACATCACTCTTTGGGCTGCCAATGCCTCACAGAGTATATGGCATCTAGTAGATGCTCAGTGAGTATTTGTGAAAATGTGAATAAATGAGAAATCCACTAAGACACTACTCTATTTAAAAAAAAAAAAAAAGGAAAGAAAAAAAGCACTAACTTACATAGAAATAATTTACTATGAGAACTTTATTTGGGGGTGAAATCAATAACTAACATGCCAGGAGGCTACGATTCCTTGAATGAAACCCTACCTCTCCCATCCCCTCACTTCCCATTAATATACTCTGCTTCCAGTCAAGATGGTACTGGACTTAATCTCTGATCTGAAACATATAAATATATACATACACACACAACCCAAAATATATAAAACAATATTTTTTAAGACACTAGATATCAGGCAATGAAAGACAGCTATTCATGAGAGGGGGGAAAAAAACAAAAGCAAATGAGGTGAGGCCTACTAGTGCCCCAACTTACTGTTTTGAGAAAATTCCCAGGTAACCACACAAGGGAAAAGGACCAAGGCAGAATGCATTAGACCCTCTTCAGTTAAGGAAATAAAGCAAGGGGATACCAAGGCAGCTAGAGTTGATGGGATAGAATAGAAGACCATACTGAGATCACCCCAGAAAGAGAGGATTTGTAGAAGACCTCTTTCAAGTATTCAGCAGAGAACTGAGAAGTACGTTTATGTGAGTAAACTGAGTGTGAAGAAAGAACCATGGGATTAGAGGAAACAGTGATGGACATTCAGACATAGTCCCTGTTGCTCCAACCAGCCAGACTGGAAAAACTCAATTCACAGGGCATTGGGTAGAGTTCTCAGTATGGTCCTGTCTCAGTAGGAGGGAATAATTAGTCCCAGAATGACCACTGCCCCAGAGCTGCTGAACAAATCATAAAAGCAAGACTTGAAAGGATCAAACTGTCTTCACAAGTAACTTACCTACATGCCAGAGCAAAGTGTAAGAATATTTATAGGAATGCACCCAACAAAAGCAAGCACTCAACAAGATGAAATTTGCATTGTCTGGCATCCAAAATTCAATTAAACTAAATTAAATTTAATCAAATAAATCAATCAAAAATTACCAAGCAACGGACACCTCACCAAAGAAGAAATACAGATGGCAAATAAGCATATGAAAAGATGCTCTGCATCATACATTATCATGGAAATGCAAATTAAAACAATGAGATACCACTACACATATCTGTTAGAACTGCCAAAATCGAGAAGACTGACAACACCAAATGCTGGTGAGGACGTAGAGCAACAGGAACTCTCCTTTACTGCTGGTAGGAATGCAAAGTCACACAGCCACTTTGGAAGGCAGTCTGACAGTTTCTACAAAACTAAACATACTCTTCCCATACAATCCAGTAATGGTACCTATCTAGAGGAGTTGAAAATCTATTCCCACATAAAAATTTGCACATGTATGTTTTTAACAGTTTTATTCAGAACTATACAACTTGGAAGCAACTGAGATGTCCTTCAGTAGGTAAATGGATAAATTGCGGTACATATAGACAATGGAATATTCAGTGCTAAAAAGAAATGAGCTATCAAGCCACGAGAAGGCATGGAGGAACCTTAGATGCTTATTACTAAGTGAAAGAAGTCAATCTGAAAAGGACTGTATGATTCCAACTACACGGCATTCTAGAAAAGGCAAAACTACAGAGCCAGTAAAAGATCAGTAGCTGTCAGGAGCTGTGGGAGGGAGGGGTGAATAGTGAAGCACGGTAGTTGTTGTAACTGTATTCCTTGTATTCTTCCTTATATTCAAAAACTTAAGAAGAGACCTGGAAGATAAGTTTTTAAAAATCAGACTTCTAGAGATGAAAATGGCAATGTCTGATAGGAAAATTTCTGGAAGAGATTAACAGCAGAACTGACACTGAAGAAGCAAAAATTAGCGAAACTGAAGGCAAAGCAATAGGAAATACCCAAAATGAAACACAGAGAGAAAAGAGAATTTTAAAAAACGAACAGAGCATCTGTGAACCAACCCAGATACGTGTGGCTTCAAAGCACGTGTCCCTTCTACACTGGCACGTGACTACGGCTCCACATGACCAGTGACATCCTCACTGCCACAGTCTGACTGCCTAGCTGAGGTGGCTACTCAACATGATGTTTACTGCAGAGCTCAAAGAGGGAGGGGAGGAGTGTGTGAGTGTGTATGTGTGGGCGGTAGTCTAGATTCACGACATTTCCTGTACAAACATCAGATCTAGCCTTAAACACATGAATAGATGTGGGGTTGTGTCCTGAGTACAAAATTCAGTCCCATGTGTGTCAGCTAAAGTGATCAAGTACTAAGAAAAACTATAGTGAAGCAAAGAGCTGCTTTCACATAATAAATCCTTATAAAAACCCAACACGTTCCAGATTTACTCTTCACACGTCAGTATGGCCCAAGGCATCTGAAAAATCAGCATCTAATGAAAGATAAAATAAAGTTTTTATTATAGCCCACTACCCCAACACATAAAATTCGTTTCCCATGAAAATAGCTTACATTAATATGGCAATTAGCGCCAGTACTTTTTTTAGGAAAGCGAGCTTTTCTTCCTATCTGCTTTCTGAGAGCACGTGGTGGGCGCTTAGGGCCCAGGGTGTAGACGCAGCAACAGCTCCAGCTGCTGGCACCAGACTTTGGGCATGGACTCAATCACCATTGCATTCATTCAACTGTTCTGTCAAGAGATGGCACCGAATCACCGGGTCACAAAATCCCATGGCTGAAAGGGACAGTAACAGATGATCAGTCTATTTATCATTTTTAGCTGCCCAATATTCATTCTCCCTTCCTAATTCACCCCAACTTCTTCTGGGAGAATTAGCTCTTCTCCATTAAGTATGAGTACAAGGGTAAATCCAGGAGCCAGAGAGACCAGTTCAGCCAAGGTTTGGGCATGCTATCTATTAAACGTTGGGCCAATACTGGATAATCTCCTCTGGGCACTGATTTTGGATAAATAATTCAATTGTTAAAAAACTGGTTGGAGATTGTTCATCATGGGGATAGTGTGCGGACCAGAAATCAGATTCATTCACAAACTCTGAAAGATGTCTGAGTTCCATGCATGGTCCCCCAGCCCTGCATGGATTCTGTGAGCCCCCCACTATCCTGCCTGTCTTAGTAACCATAGGTTACTAATAGTTCAACCTCAAAAGGAAACATTACAAAGGGGAGTTAATACATGTAGAATACTTAGAACAGTACCCGACACACAGCAAACAATAAATGTCAGCAATGGCAAATAATAATTACATAGTTAAATAATATTATATTATTATTATTGCTATTATTATGTTCTATTATTTTACATCTGTAAAATACAGGCTGCGCCATCAGCTGGGAAGGAGAAGGGACATGCAGGTTTCTCCCTTCTTTCCATTCTACTGGGAAGTGGCCACTTCAGGATTGTCTTTGAATAAAATAACCTGAGAGGCTGAATTTTTAGTATCGTGAAGGCTCCAAAACTATTTTTGGCTTGATTAGAGCCCTGATGGCATATAAGCATAACTTCGCAGTTAGAATAATGTGAGATGGGGTAGGAGTTAGGAAATGGTGGGAAAGAAAACCTTGCTTACATCAATACAGCATTCAAAGTCAGAATGATTTAGGAATTAAGTTATCTCTTCTGCACATGGTATCATGGGAATCTGAGGTAGAGGACCAGGGCTTTGCCACTCTCAAGCGTTCTTCACCCTCTGTACTTTCGTTTCGTCTGTCAGGTGAAGCATCTGTGAAGAAGGCTTACGTTCCTTCAATTCTACCATTCCGAAAATTAGTGGGAAAAATGACAATTTTATACCTTAAAGGCCAAACATTCTTCTCAATGTCAGTCACGCTTGCCAGGCCTAAATTATCACTGATCTAAAGCAATGGGATTCAAATTAGTAAGTTTTACAGCATGAAAACTCTTCAGCATAGGCCCATACTCTGCCCACAATTCTAATGATTGAGCAGGACATTAGCTCTGCACAACAGACGCTATAGTAAAAGTTTCCAAAACGACAGAAAAAAAACAAAAATGGAGATCATGTGATAGATTTAAAATGATCATTAAATACAGACAAGAGAAGCCGAGGCAGTTAAAATTTCACTTGTAAATAAGATGGGGCTATTGCATTGTGAAAATAATGCCTACAAATGTTAAAGTAATTTAATATGAAACTTATTTCCCTTATTAATTAAAAATGCAGACAATGTCACATGTAATTTTAAAAAGCCAAGTGGATGGAGAATGTGAGAGAAAAAAGAACAGATCTTCTTTTTGAGTAATGTCCATTAATAGTAATCCAACTTATATCCCGTGAAGTTGGGACGTGTTCTCTACACCCTTATCTATGGGGTTTGTTGCCTTTGGAGGTCTCCAGTGCTTCATACCCCACCGTAAGCCTTGAAACTTCCTAAGACCAGAGTCACGTAAGAAGCCCAAATGGTTTTTTTTTGTTTTTTTT
>VBSM01003204.1:52448813-52465723 GCA_008086735.1 Cheirogaleus medius | reverse complement strand
AAAAAAAAAAAAAAAAAGTTTCATTATAAAGAGCTCCCTTGACTAAAGCAATCAGTAAGTAATTTTAAGCTTCTACTGTTGCTAAGAAATAGTGAATGTCAGAGGCCATAAGACATACAAAATACCTACATAAAACACAGTCCCTACCTTTAAGGAGTTTATACTCCAATGGAGAAAGTAAGAGAGAAGTAATTCCTAGACTGGGCAAAGCTGCAAAGCACCCCTAAGGGACAGAGGCGTAGTGGGGGGGACTGGGTCACATGAAGTAAAACCTCAATAGTGGCGTATTTAGGAGCAGAAACAGTTCAGGTTTGGTGATTAACTGATGAAGCACAAGGAGGAAGAGAGAGAAAGAGGAGTCAGGACTTTCGTGTTTTCTAGTTTAGATAACTAAGAAAAAGGTGTTGGTCATTAATAAGCCAAGGAGAAGGGAAAGATGCAACCAGGAGACAGAAGGTTCTGTTTGGGACTTTCTCTTTTTTATATACCTATAGGGAAACAAAGAAATGCTTCTATCAGGCAGTGGGTGTAGAGGTGAAGAGGTTGGGCTCTAAGGTCTACTACCCAAGCTTGAAGCCTTCTTAGACCTCAGTTTTCTCATCTGCAAAATGGAGAGCACACTAATACTTATACCGTAGGGTTACTTTGCAGTAAGGATTCAATTAGGCGACACCAATAGTAGGGTGCTAATGCTTAGCACAGTGCTAGATGCATAATAAATCTTAAATAAATTCTCCCATCATTGGCCCTGGAGCTCAAGAGAAAAATCTCCACATCCCAGGTGCTAAGGTCTAAAAGGGCATGCAAGTCATAGATGAATACATCCCCTGTGGCAGTTTTCAGTATCTGGCCTCCTGTAGTGTACGCGCCATGCCTCTGTAGAGTATCGTTTTCTCTGCCGATAAAGGTTCTTACCTCTCCTAAGCAGCTCTTCCCTCTGCTCCCTCCTCCCCTCCCCACTGCCACACAGGCCTTAGGTTTTCAGTACCTCCTGTGTTGGCCTCATCATAACTCTTAATGTCTCTGGATTCTTCACTTGCCACCGCAATTTTCCAAAAAACAAATGGGAGTCTACCGTTTTGCTGCTGAAAGAGCCTGTGTGCATCTTTGCTGCATTCAGAAGAAAGTCTTGAGGCCAGCATAGGAAGCTGGGAGGCCTCCTCTCCCACCCCTCCCTGCCATGGTCTTACTTGTAGGCACCCCTGGCTGTTAGGTGTTTCCACACCTTTGTGCTTTAGCACATACTGCTCCCTCTGAAAAGAACACTCACCTGTCAACCTCTGTTCTCTGGGCATAAAAGATGCAGCTCGAATGTCACCTTCTCAGTGAAGCCTTACCTGACTCACGGAAGCAGTTGCACCCTCTAATTTCAATTCCTGCATGGGTTATGATTTAGAGTGGTAGCCCATTTAAAGGCAATTATGCTGGATCCGTGTTTCAGATACTTGCCAAAGCCCAAAGAATGCTCTATTCCTCTGAATAGAAGATCTAAGATGGACTAAAGCACAGCTGCATGAATACAGTTTCCTGTCTGCACAGAGTAAACTGGGATTGGGTTTATAGATGGGCTATGGGCTATCTGGGATTTTTAAATAGAGAGCATTATATCATTTCTCACCCTAGGCTTTCCAACATGCAATTGTGCACAAAGTCAAATAGCCTTGATGGCTAATGAGAGCTAATTCAACCTAGTCAACGGTGGAACCTTTTTGGTTGGACTCCTAAGCCCAGGTAGCTGCATAACCAAAGCTGGCTTTCTGTTGATCTTTTCTTCATAGTCTTCATTTTAATATTCTGTCTGAGGTTTCATTTGTGAATACAGTCACTCTTCTGCAGCACAGTATTTCTCAATTTTTTTATGTTCACAGTTCCGTAACATGAAGCACCCCAATAACATTAAGCACGACTGCACCTCCAAATTAGGCCTGACACTCTATTGTGCAACAAAAAATTGTAACAATCTACCCTTGGAAGTGTATTTAGAGTCTAAAAATTGCATATCATCATCACAATTCAAAAAACACCAATGAGACCATAGAATTAAGCCTCTTGATCTGTTACCAACATCCAGTTCCAAGGTCTAGAGGTTTACATATGACACCAGTTGGCCGGAGAAGTACCTCTGGACTCCAGGGAATCAGAACGACTGTTGTCTTTTGACTCACTCAGGATGCTTGTGCTAACAGTATGCTACAAGCAGACCAACTCCCAGCACCCCCTGCTATGCTGAAATGCAGACCACAGAACGTCTGGCTTCAGTGTCACCACAGCCTGCAGTAAGCGTGAGATGCTTCTGGGAGCAGGCTGTGTTAAAGATGCTGCCTGACAAGTTGACGTAAAAGAGACTATAAATATGCCATTGGTTCCCAATGCTGGAAAATTCTTCCTGACATGAGAATGGCGTTTCTCTCTGACGCTGAGAAAAAGCATTTCAGATTAGTTTCAGGCCAGCTGAATCCTGATGGATCTCTCAGTGAAACTCTTTGGAAGAAACCCCTCTCCCCCTTACATGCCTACAAAGCACCCTGTTATTTTTCTTTTGTGGCTATTAACCCATTTTAAGTAAATAATTCTGTACTCTCAGCTTCTCTCACAGGGCAGCAGACTCCATGAGGTTAGAGATCTTGTTTATGTGGCTGATAGCTGTACTCTAGTTGGTGACTAGAGATGGTGACTAGCTGAATTCCTGACACATAGTAGGCATTCAGTAACTACCTATGGAATGACAAATTCTACAAATACCCTTGCTTTCCTTACTCCAAACTCCTTCGTCTGTCTCTATCCTCATCTCCTCTCTAGCCCATCTCATGGATGGAATAGAATTAGCTCCAGACACCTACTGCTGTACCCAAGGATGAGAAATGAAATTAGAACATTTACCTTGCTGGCATTTTTAAATACAAAATCAGCAGAGTTAGTGACACGCAGATACCAGACCCTAAATATTTCTGTTTTCACAGACAGAGCAGTGAGTAGTGTTAGTGGCATGGTCATGACTCTCACAGATTTTACAATTTAATAGAAAAGATGAATCTGAAAAATTATCATCAGTAGACATGATCACACACAGAAAGTATTTAAATGATGTAGAAAGAAGCAAAAGAAATACAAGAGATATGAAAATTATTGGCCTAGGTGTATCTTATTAAAAGTTGCCTAGCTTAAGGGTATTTTACATTTTCATGCTTTAAAGGGCTCAAAATTGATTCTGATGAGTAAGGTACAATTCCATCACTAATCCTAATCTCTTGAATTTCAAGTGGGGTCCAAGAATTTTCTCTTTATTACTACTTAAAATCAACTTTCCTTATTTCTCTCCAGGGCCTTGCTATAGTTCGAATGTTTTTTTGTCCCCTCCAAATCTCATGTTGAAATTAAATCTCCAATGCAACAATGCTGGGAGATGGGGCCTAATGAGAGGTGGGCAGAGGCCCCATGACTGGATTAATGACACTATACCAAGGGATCATGGGAGTTGATTCACTTTCTCCTACTCTTCTGCCATGTGAGGACACAGCATTCGTCCCCTTGGGAGGATGTAGCATTCAAAGAGCCATCTCGGAAACAGAGACAGGCCCCTTACCAGATACCGAACTGTGGCTGCCTTGATTTTTGACTTCCCAGCCACCAGTCAAGAACCATTAGAATAAGTTTCTGTTCTTGAAAAATCACCTGGTCTCAGGTATCCTGTTATAGCAGCACAAAACAGACTGAAGCAGGTCTTGAGAAAGATTAGGGAGATGGGGCCAAATGTTTGTTCTCCTTCTTCATCAATGCAGAGGCTCTTTGAAGGCATGAACTGGGTCTCCTCATCAGCCCTCCACTCAGTCAGTGCCCAGTGGGTGCCTGCTGCTGGGCACAACCGCGCCACCACTGTGAGCGAGCCTCGTGTTAATCAGCTCGACTTAACCATTCCACAATGTATATGTATTTTAAAGTATCTTACTGTACACAATAAATATGCACCATTTTTATTTGTCAACTAAAAAAATAATTAACAAAAGGAAGAACCAACATTCCTATCGTCAAACAGCTTGCAATGTTGCTGGGGAGACAAAATGAGAGCATATGAAACCCAGAATCATTCAATGTTAAGAGTTTGGGGCGATTAAGGTTAAGGCAGTGGAAGTTGAGAAAAGTGGGATGAGAAGGGTCACAGGGGAGGAAGGATTGGGGAGGTCTTGAACAATCTCCTAGGACAGGGAATAAAGGAGAAAGTTCATCTCCACTGGGAAGGAGACCCTGGGAAAGGTGGGGGGAGGGCAGGCACTTGGAGCTGTGTGGGGGCGGGGAGGGGCCTAGCTGCACAAGAGGGATCAGGAGGCACAGGTAGGACATAGAGGGTAAGAATTCCAGCACGCAGCCCTCAGGAAACTTTGGGGATCCTCAACAGGGAAAGCAGGCCACTGTGGAATTATTTCTGGAAGGAAGCCCCCTTCCCAAGGCCCATTCACCCACACCTGAAAGAAAAAGACTAAAATGCATGGAGTAGGAGACAGACGGGAAACCTATGCATACTAAACATTCTTCAGTCAAGACAGCCAAAGTCCTGGTGTCAGTCACTTCTGTCAGGGAACTAGCAAGGGGCAAACACGACTCAATGGTACTGGATAAGAAGAGAAGGGGTGAAACAGTAGGCACCAACACTCAATCCCAGAGGTAAAATACAATGAAAAAGAGGGGCAAAGAATCAACAAGTCAAACTCTGAAGTCCTGATATTTTGCCCAGGCTCACCTTCAACTGGTTGGGACAAAGCAGAGGGAAGCCCCGATGGGACTTCTGTCCCGTTTATCTGGGTACAGCTCACCCAAGATGTGTGAAGTTATTTATTCATTTTAGGGCTGGTATAGAGCCATATGTCATCATTTTATCAGGCTATCTGTTATTCTGGAAACCAACAACTGCTTATAAGCTAACCTTACATGGTCTCTTGAAAACGCCCTATCAATAGTTAATAGCTAAGTGAAGCACATTTTTTGGAGGAAAGGCTTTAACTCTTTCTTGGGTGATTAACACAGCGCTGCAACAGAGGTGGCAATACACGTTAAAATACAAAGTTCTCTGTGGCCCCTTGATGACAACAAGGTTGGTGCATATCCTTAACACTCTGAACAAATAAAGAATTCAAAGCCCACTGGAAGAATGGTTGGATGGATGAATGCATGGAATAGACGGACAGTTGGATGGATGCATGAATGGAAGCTAGCATATTCACCCTTTCAGCTAACACAGTCGTACTTCCTGAAGGTTTTCTAACAAGAGACTCCATAAGAGAATCTTGCCATCCATGGTTTACGACAAGAAACCCAAGAACCCTTGCCCAACCCAAGAACGCTGACCGGTTTAGGGCAGTGAGGTGGCTGTCTGGTTTTCTGGGGCTGTGGAAGGCATCACAGCTAATACTTTTCATGAGACCTCTTGTAAAATTTAACCTTACCAGGCAGGTCCAGAAGACTAGAACCTTCCCAGGTGGAGCTCAGCAAACTTTCTGGCAAATTGCTTTCACAGAAAGATATTCAAAACCCTGAGAGATAACTGAAAAGTTTCTGGAGAGCTTTGACTGGCTCTGAGCTCCAACATACATGCCACGTGGTGTGGGGAGGGGTGTCAGGTAACAACTTTAATCTTCTTCTACCTGCAAATTAATTGCTTACACTTAAAAAATACTGGATTGGCCTGTCTAATTTTATGTGCTGTTACAGAATGGCACATTTTAATTCCTTTGTTGTCTCTGCATAATGCTATTGTATTTACTTGCTAATGCAGAGAAGAGAAAAGAACATGACATTCCAAAATGTACTCTTATCCATGACTTGCCCTTCCTCTACCAGAATGGACTACCTGTACCTCTGTGTTGATTTTTTCTACACAGCTGTATACATTAAAAATGAGATCATCTGACTATATACATGGCCTCTTTTTGTTTCTTTTTACTCCTTTGTATTAAATACAGCTCCTATCCAGGGCAATCTTGGCATGGAGGCAGCATCTCTCCTCGTCTCCCTAGCTCAGGGAAGTCATAGTGACTGACTACGTTCCTCTTTAACAAGTAGGCCATGACAAGAAACAAAGGAGAAGTTTCTTTATTTCTTGTTGAGGAATGCTGAGGCCCTTTATGAATGCAGGACAAGATGCTCTATAAATTTAATATCTAAATAAGTGCAAACTAATAAATATAAGATTCTTTCTGTTTCTGGTCAGTGAGAAGGGCCAAGCCTAGCAAAGATAATACATATCCATTAGCTTATTTTTAGCCAATAGATAGTTCCAAAACTCTTTTCTTCACCAAAACTGTTCTCACCAAAACAGAAAGGCAACTGGTTTGCATCTCAACTTCTTTTATTTTCTCCATCCTAGATGGAAGGCTTCAGGCAGCTAGCCAGGAGAAAAGGTAAGAGAATCAAGGCCCAAGTCTCCAGAGTCATGGCTCTGAAATATAAGCGAGAATGATGTGGAATCCACACTTCTCAGAATTAGAAGAAACTAAAGTCAAGGTGAAGGGCATTTCCTGAGGCTCTTTGGGCCAAGAAAGAGCATTATCTTGTACTTGGTGTATTCCCTATACATGGGACTTAAGTCACAAAAGTATTTTTATTCTTCTTCACCATTTCAGTCAGAATTAGATACAAGTCTTCCATAAGAAGGGAAATTATACAATTTGAGGGATCACTAACTCCATGGCACTGGTTCTTGGTACATGAATGTTTGGGGCCAGAAGGCAGATGTATGTTCCTCTCTGGAATGTCACCTTCTACCACAGATTGTGTGGATATATAACAACTACTACTAGATTTACTATTTTTTAAGAAACAGTGTCAACTAGTAAGATATTTTTTTAAATACTAGAAAATTTTAGCAAGGAAAGCAAGGTTTGAGCCCATGTGAGAAATCTAAGATTACTCTGGGAAAGAAAGGTTTACTGATACTCGACATTTAACAGAAGCAGAGATCCTCTGTGTTAGGGACATTATGTACAAACCCAAACAATCTTTAGTGATGCAACAATCTAGTTCTGTAAAAATTATTTCTTAATATTTCCCTCTAGTTTCTGCCATTCTCAATCAAAATCAAAACATGATAATATTGCTAAACTGTAAACTATGTAGTTTGCTCTACCCACATCAATTATAAATTCATTTGTGGAGAAAAAGAAGAGAAATAAATCAGTCACACTAATTAAAAAAAATTAAGTGAAAAACTGTCAAGAATGATTTCTCTGAAGGAAAATGAAGTCTTCTTTAGTTAAATTATAGAATAATTTATAGAAAATTAAAGCTACAAAATGCATTCTCAATACCTTGGAGCCACTGGGTTTTGCATTCTACGTTGCATTTCTACATTGCAGGCTTGCACTTTCTCTGGCAAGATACTCTCTGCCTTTTGCTAATACTTCACTGTGAGCAAAACAGAGTTAAATGTGCTTGCTCAGCAATGTAGGAACCCATCCTGACTGGGAAATGGAGGTGTGGATACTGCTGCAGATCATGCTGCTCTGGGGCTTTGATGATGACTATGAATCAAATCTTAAATTTGGACTAGAAGTTTCCTTTTGCCATAATTCACAGAATTCCACCTCCCACTCTGATCTCTCAATCAGATTACGGAAAAAGTGTACAATTAGGAATATTTTTATATCACCATTAGCCCTGCCATCTGATCTGTATTCCCCAGTGCCATTTGTACCAATAAGTTCCCAATTAACATAAGCTCTTCCTCAGAGGCACAGCACTGGTCTCCTTACTAAATGGTAAGTATCTTGATATCAGGTAGAATGTTCAGTGAAATGCGATAAATGGCCAACAAGGTAATGCTACTTGCATAGACCAGGAAGGAGCTTCACATTGGTGGGTTCCTTGTCCACATGAGGCCATCCAAGTGGAAGGGCCATGCATTCACACCAGCTACACTGTGGCCCGGGAAAGGGAGAACAGAGGAGAGGGGATGTTGTAGAGGCAAGCAAACTGGACCAGATGCAGTAACAAACACATAATCAAAAGCACAGGGGACTGCCTTAGCAGATGATTACAAATCAACCTGGATATGGTCCTCTAGGCCTGATGCCATTTACTCAACCCATAATGACACCAAATTCAATGGAACTTCTGCCTCAGCAGGAAAGGAGAGTATGAGACCCAGAAATGTGTAAAGAACTGTGACACTAGTACTTGTAATAAAGACACAAAATAAGAAAAATATTTTAAAAAGTGACTACACACTTTAAACTGGGTACTCAGGGTGGGCAAGTGAAACCAGCAGTAGGGGCCCAGATACAGCAGGTGGTCCAGTCTGGGGAGCCTTTGTCCCCACAACCTGATGTCCTCTTCCTCTACCAGGGGTTGCAGGTAGGGAAATGGCACCATGCCCCTCCCCCACTGAGAGCCCTCTCGGGATCTTACTCTGTAAAAGCCATCTCTGTCCCCTCAGGCAGCACCAGCAGGGACCAGTGGGGGCCCTAGTAGCACCAGATACACTGAGCCATCAAAAATACCACAAGGCTGTGAAAACCAAATTGCCATCAAAACCACCGTACGGTAGACAAAGACTCCGTGCTAAACCTAAACAAGGTGACTGCCTACTAAAATGGAAGATTGAAATGGAACCCAGGGTTACACAGACTGTCCCAGGCACAGTATGCGTGTAAAATCACGCATCCACCAAAAACCAAGACAATCCAACCTGAATGTGAAAAGATAATCAGCTGATGCTAATACCAAAATGGATCAATGAATTAGATCTTGCAATTATCTGAAATGGATTTTAACACAGATAAAAATGCTTCAACAGTTAGCTGCAAATTCTTTTGAAACAATTTTTTAAAAAACAAGGAAAATCTCAGAAAAGAACTAGGAGCTATAAAAAAGGATAAAATGGAAATTATAAACTAAAAAATAAAATAAAAATTCTTAAAACTTGTTGGCTTAACAGCAGTGATGATAGAGGATGGAATCAGTGAGCTTGAGGACAGAAAACAGAATTTACTCAATCTCAACAAAAAAGAGGAAACATTAAAAAAATTAACAGAGCCTCCAGGACCTGTGCAACAATAACAAATAATCCAACATTTGTATCATCAGACTTTCAGAAGGAGAGAAGAAAGAGTGTAGCTGAAAGAGTGTATGAAGAAATAATGGCTGAAACCTTCCAAAATATGGCAAAAGACACAAATCTACAGATGCAAAAAACTTAGTAAATTTAAACAGGATAAACCCAGAAAAATTCGTGCTAAGATGAATGATAATTAAAATTTTCAAAACTAAAGATAAAGAAAAATCTTGAAATGCGCCATAGAAAAAGGATACACTAACACCAATTCAAATGACAGTAGATTTTCTTCCCACTCCACATCCCCCACCCACCCTGCTGGCTATGCTGGGTTTTATGGAGGTATATTTGGTAATTAAAAATTATACATATATATATTGTGTACAAGCTGATGATTTGATATACGTATATACCGTGAAATATTCACCACAATCAAGCTAACAACAGTGGACTTTTTATCTGTAACCATGGCATCCAAAATCAAGTGGTTTCAAGTAGTAAAATGAAAGATCTGCCAACTGCAAATTCTCTATCCAGAGAAGCTATCCCTCAGGAATGAAGGGAAAATAAAAACATTCTCAGATGAAGAAAAACAAAGTATCTGGCAATAGCAGTCCTAACGTTAAAGACTGGCCAAACAAAGGTCTTCAAACAGAAGGAAAATGATGAAAGAAGAAACCCTGGAACGGTTAAAAGGAAAGAAGAAGATACAGTGGAAAAAGCAAAAATACGGTATGTATAATAAATTATCATTTGTATAAGTTTTATAAATTACATTTGATAATTGAAATAAAAATTATAATACCATCTGATACCCATGACAATTAAAAGTGTGGAAGGTATAGGGGCATATAAGGGAATGAAGTTTTCATACTTCACTCAAAATTTGTATGAAAGGGCACAGGCCCTATAGCTACAACAAAGAAGAATAAAGTAAGAATAGTCACTTTATTTGCTATTAAGGCTTACTGTACAGCTACCATAATCAAGACAATGTATTGATGAAGGGACAGACACATGAGTCAAAGGAATTATAGAGAACCCAGAAATATGCCCATATAAAAATGCTCAACTGGTATTTGACAAAGGTGAAAAGGTAACTCAATAAAGGAAGACTAGTCTTTTCAACCAATGGTGCTGGAGCAACTAAGCATGTATAGACAAAAAAATGAACCTTGACCTAAACCTCATACCTTATAACTCAAAACGGATCATAGACCTAAAGTGTAAGAAATAAAACTATAAAGTTTTTAGGAAAAAAACACAGAAACAAATCTTTGGGATGTGGAATTGGGCAAAGAGTTCTTAACTTGATACCAAAAGCATAATCTATAAAATTGATAAATTTGTCCTCATGAAAATTAAAAACATTGTTTGGTGAAAGCTCATGGGAAGAGGATAAAAGATAAGGAGAGAAGGAGAGAAAATATTTGCAAACCACATATCCAATTAGGGACCAGTGTATAGGGTGTATTATAAAAACTCTCAAAACTCAACAGTAATAAAACAAACAATCCAAATACAAAATGAGAAAAGACATTTACTGAAGATAACACAGAGATGGCAAATAAGCAAATGAAAAGATATTCAACATCAGTAGCCATCAGGAGAAAGCAAATTAAAACCAAAATGAGATATCACTACTTGCCTATCAGAATGGTAAAAATGAAAAACAGTGACAATACCAAATGCTGACAAAGATGTAGAGAAACTGGACCACTCATACAGTGCTGGCAGGAATGTAAAATGGTACAGCCACTCTGGAAAATAATGTTCTTACACAAGTAAACATAAAATTACCATATGACCCAGCAATTGTACTGTTGGGCTACTACTCAGAGAAAGGAAAATTTATGTCCACACAAAAACCTGTTCACAAATGTTCACAGCAGCTTTATTTGTAATAGCCCAAACTGGAATCATTCCAGATGTCCTTCACCAGGTAAGTGGTCAAACAACTGTGGAATAAACATATCATAGAATATTACTCAGCAATAAAAAGGAATAAAATACTAACATACACAACAACTTGGATGAATCACCAGTGAAAAAAGCCAAACCAGAGAGGTTACATACTGTATGAGTCCATTTATGTATGATTTTCATTTTCGAAATGAAAAAATTTTAGCAATAGCGGTCAAGTTAGTGGTTGCCAGGAAGGTTAGGTATGGGGCAGGTAGGATTGGAACAAGTGGGTGTGGTTATGAAAAGGAAACAGTAGACAGAGTTGTGGTGTTGGACATGTTCAGTATCTTGACTGTGGTGGTGAATACAAGAAACTACACTGGCAATATATACTGTGTAGAACTCATACACACACACACACAGGAATACAAAACTCAGGAAACCTGAATGATTTTGATGATTTGTATCAAATATCCAGGTTACGATATTATATCGTAGTTGTGCAAAATGCTACCATTGGGGAAACTAGGCAAAGTGTACAAGGGCTTTCTCTGTATTTTTTTCACAACTGCATCTGAATCTACAATTATCTCAATAAACACTTGAATTTTAAAACCTGAAGAGGGTCACAATGTGAATTGTAAAGCCAGGTAATATTTCCATCGTGAAGTTCATTTTCAAACATGGCATGTGGCAACCAAAGTCAGTTGTACGTTGTAGAAAGAACTGTGGGCAAACTTGGTTTTTTGCGTGTGTCGTTTTTCATCATTCAGTTAATCATCACTGAAAAGCCACTGTTTCATAAGGGAAAGAGGGAGGGAATATTACAGTGACACACAATTAGAATCAGTCGGGAAGAAGGCAGATGCAAGTAAACATTCTATCAGTCAATTCTCAATTACTGATCCCAACAGGTCTTAAGTTCCAGAGGGCAAAGACAAATCTGTTTTATTCTCCAAAGGGTGATCTGCACCTGGCACGGTCCCTGACTCATGATAGAAACCCACTAGAGTTGACTCATGAGTGAGGAACAAATTCACACCTCAGGCAGCGTGTGAAAAAAGATCCTAGCCAACTAGAAGTTTACAACAGTCTGGCTCTATAGGGCAAATAAAAATGTCCTGGCACCCTGAGGATCATCTAACCCCCCACTTCTCAAAGGTTCCCTCCAAAATAGCCCTTGCCTTCTTCAACACAGAAGAATGAAGGAATCCTGACTTTCAGACAGTCAAGGATGCAACTACCCTTAAGCTGTCCAGCCATAACATCAAAATTAGTTTTCAAATAGCCAAGCATATCCATGTTTATTTTAGTATTTAAAAATATGTTAAATTTCATAAAATTTAAAATTCATACAAATGTAATAACAAGAACTGAGCTTCCCCCTCTCCTCCAAAATGTAGAGGTTCATCACTGGTAGCAAGCATGCTCCCAAATTTGAAAAACATGCCTAACCAACCAAGAAGTTCTTTGAAGTATAGAATGTCTAAGTGAAACAATTTTGTTTAGCTGGAAACCAGATTGATGTTTCTCATGTAGAAAATTAGAGCTTTGGAACTTGACAAGTATCTTACTGTCTCTTTACCCCAACTAGTTCTCAAATAGAAAGTAGCTCTCAGCAGATCAGCAGAAACACCCAGCTCCTGGAACTACTTATATGGAGAGAGTGTCTGGCAAAAAAGCAGAGTGACCCACCAGACATCTTGCAGTGGGAAGCTGTGTTTACTTTTAAAATTGAAAGCACTTTGGAGATGAGTGTGCGAGTTGGTACACCAGAAGTCTTCAGTAAGATGAATGGCTATTTTGACATTGATTTTCTTTTTCTTTTTCTTTCTTTTTTTTTTTTGAGACAGAGTCTCCCTCTGTCACGCAGGCTAGAGTGCTGTGGTGTCATCACAGCTCACAACAACCTCAAACTCTTGAGTTCAAGCTGTCTTCCTGCCTCAGACTCCCAAATAGCAGGGACTACAGGCATGTACCACTATGTCCAGCTAATTTTTTAAATTTTTAGTAGAGACAGGGTATCACTCTTGCTCAGGCTGGCTGGTCTCGAAATCCTGACTTCAAGTGATCCTCCCACCTGGGCCTCCCAGAGTGCTGGGATTACAGGCGTGAGCCACCATGTCTAGTCCCACATTGATTTTTATCTTTCCCCCAAAGCCTCTTTACTGAAGATGCAAAAAAAAGTTTCAGTAGATGTCCTTGGGCCCAAGTCTAAAGAGGGATTGGTAAGTGCAAAAGATAACAGAAATAAAGTGACTCAAGTAATTAAAAAACCTGGAGGTAACAGCTACAATTGTGATTTCATTTGAAGGTTTAATATGCTGGGAACACTTAGGAAAATTATACATGTCTTGAAGGCTGTTAACTCCAATTCCTATATCTTCACTTGCCATACTTCACATAGTGATCAATGGAATTAATGATACTTTCATTTTGTTTTAATTATATTTTTATATTTTAACTTGCTTATCTTGGGAGTTGCTAACATTTTATTATTATATTGTTTACAATTACTATGTTAAGTGGATTGACTTTTTTAATGAGACTTATTGTATCTTAAGACCCATTATTTTTAGAGAAACTAGAGTCAGATTTCATAGTGCAAAGTCAAGGAGAAAATGGGACTCTCTGTTTAAAACTTAGGGCAGCCTTGTTTATTCATGTCACAGCCACAACTAGTGATGTTAGAATGTGAACACTGAGAGGACAAGAGCAGTGGCATTGACTTTCAGTTTATAGGGCGCCTAGACTCATGCTGAGTGTAAAGAAAAACATGTTTTCCAGAAGTGATTTTGGGGTAGAAGAGGGACATATTTCAAGCTATTCAAAATGTGATAGAAAACTAAAGAAACCAAAGAAAAGGAATTAATAACAATGACTTGTCTATTTATTTTAATAATAGTTGCTTCTTTTGGAAATGAGGACAATAAAGAAATGCTTTTCCTTGTTAATGGTTCTGCTGAGGAATGTTTAAAGAAACTGCACTTCTGTCTTTCCTTATGGGTAAACAATGAGTATGTAGAGGTTCTAAACCAAATCCCTCTCAAAGTAAAGGAGGAAATGCTCACTTATGGGACAGAGTTGGTAAGTTTATTAACCCAGAAGCTCAATACAAATAGACGTACTTATTTCCATTATTAAGGAGTAAATGGTGTTACAGCTGGATGATGGGCATATTCATTGTAACTATTTTTTTGTACTTTTGACAATTTTTGTGAACTTCCATAATAAGAGGGAAAAAAGTTAACAGTGTATTCACTATCTTAGTAAAGGTATCCCTCCCTAGATATTATTCCAGTTTTACTTTAGCTGGTGGAAAACAATCAGGGAGCATGACATCTAATAATCTCCACCTTGACCAATTCTGATAAGGTCAAACACTTTTTTCCCCTAGGAAGTACCATGCAAAATTTTCTTTAGTTTGGTTTGATGTGTATGAAGATTTTCCACTTGGGAATAAAACCCTCAGCAAATCCTTGCAGAGTGTTTTCCTTGTGTGACATGGAGCCAACCAGCCAAGGCTCTCAGTAAGGCTGGCTGCCAGGGTAAATCATACCTTTCCTGGCTTTACACGTGAGCCAGATGTTGGGGATTTTCTGAGCTACAGGATCATGGGGGGGGGGAGGTTTTTGCATTTCCTGTGTTCTCACCACTGACACTCCCTTGTATTCTAAGGACACCTTGTATTATCAGATCCCTAAGCACAGACCTGACCTATGTATTCTCCTGGCTCAACCTGGCCAGTTTCCACACTTCCAAAGTCAGCACATGTCAGATCTTTAGTAGGGTCTTCCCAGACAATTCTGATGATCATTCTCTCCTCTGCACTCTCACAAAGCTGTATGTCAATTTTCCTCTTCATATATCTTCCCTCCTTTGCCTGCGAGATCTTTGTAGCCAGGGACTGTACTTTCAATTCAGTTCATCAACATTTCCTCTGCGTCAATTTTATCTCATGCACTATGCCGGGCACTAAATTCATCAGGAGTGGATCCCGTTTCCAACCCTCAAAGAGCTTGCAATCTAGTCATACTCATGTCTGTATTCTTTATGCTAATTACAGTACCTGGCACATTGCAGATTCTTAAATTATGTCGGATGAATCAATGAATAAACAAATTAAGGGATAAATACAGGATAAATTGCCCTTTTTATTAAAAAAAAAAACTTCTGGCAATGAATCATGGTTTCAACTGCTTTTATTCCATGATTTTTAAGGCTGTTGTAAATTATATATGTCTGTCAGAGACTAAATTTACCTAAGGAAAAAACACCAAATGTTTATCTTTTTTTTTTTTTTTTTTTTGAGACAGAGTCTTACTTTGTTGCCCAGGCTAGGGTGAGTGCCGTGGCATCAGCCTCGCTCACAGCAACCTCAAGCTCCTGGGCTCAAGCAATCCTTCTGCCTCAGCCTCCCGAGTAGCTGGGACTACAGGCATGCGCCACCATGCCCGGCTAATTTTTTCTATATATATTTTTAGTTGGCCAATTAATTTCTTTCTATTTTTAGTAGAGACGGGGTCTCGCTCTTGGTCAGGCTGGTTTTGAACTCCTGACCTTGAGCTATCCACCCGCCTCGGCCTCCCAGAGTGCTAGGATTACAGGCGTGAGCCACCGCGCCCGGCCCAAAATGTTTATCTTAATGGTGGTGTTTCAATTATGCTCATGGAACTTCCAGAATAAATTCAGCCAATCAATTAAAACTTAGATTCATTATACAACACAATACCAAGCAATAACACAAGACAAGTTGTGTTAATGGGAAATGCCAATGAAAGTATTCCCTTTTGTCCTCTCTCCCACGTGAAGATGTGTTTGTAAACATGTTTACTTGCCGTCCCCTTTCTTTAAAAGGAAAAAAGTTCCCGAGAAAGATTTAAAATTAAGACTTCTTTTAAAAATTTTAAGTTCTAAATAGCTTCAGGCATAAGTAAGCAGTCAGTCCTCCTATCTGCCCATTTATGAATATTACATGCCAAGAAATACTTAAAATGATGCATTTTGCAGATACCAGCTTTCAACAAACCAAATAGAGAAAACTAAGTAAGGATCATCTATATTATGTGGCTACGCCATCTGGATACAACTTAGTTTTTCCCAAACTGCCCTCTATTCTTTAGTGGGACAAATGTACTATCATTCTCCCACATACATCATCTTATTCTGGCCCTCCTGGGTGGTTCTCACTAGTACCATTTTAGTTCTATAAATAATGGCTCCTCCAACAATGTCCACGTCCTATCCCCAGAACCTGTGAACCGGTTACATTACATGGTCAAGGGGACTTTGCAGATGTGATTAAATTAAGGATCTTGAGATGAAGCGATTATCCTGGATTATTTGGGCGGGCCCAATGTAATCACAAGGGTCTTTATAAGAGGAAGACTAGTTAGTAGTAGGAGATGTGGAAACAAGAGGCTGGAGTGAAACGAGAAAGGGGCAACAAGCCAAGGAATATAGGTGGCTTCTAGAAGCTGAAAGAGGCAAGGAAACAGATTCTCCCTTCAGAGCCTCCAAAAGGAACCAGTCCTGCTGACTTTAGCCCAATAAGTCCAGTAAGATTCATTTCAGACTTCTGATCTCCAGATATGCTAAGACAATAAACTGGTATTATTTGAAGCCACTGAGTTTGTGGCAATTTGTGATAGCATCAATAGAAAACTGATTAGACTTCATCCTCCCTTGCATTATCCTGCCCCAGCAGGATAGTTCTAGGTAGGCCCCACATCATTCTCTTATCTTTGAAACTATTTTCATGTCTCATTGGTAATCCCTTTATATTCTGGTAAGAACAGAATTAACCTGGCATTTGTTTGTTACCTGTGGCACAGACTGCTGATTAGTTACCCCAAAGCCATTCTCAACTCATTCTCTCTCTCTCTTTTTTTTCCTTTTATTTCATTAGATTATAGGGGTACAGATATTGTTAGGGTTACATATATTGCCCCTGCCAACCCTC
>VBSM01003204.1:52427107-52448652 GCA_008086735.1 Cheirogaleus medius | reverse complement strand
CATAGTTTTAATCAGTCAGTACCAATTTGACGGTGAGTAGATGTGGAGCCCATTATCCTGGTCTTGTGTCGCCTCACTCTGGATAACGGGCTTAAGCTTAATCCAGGATAGCATAAACGGTGCTAGCTCACTGTCGTTTCTTAGAATAACTCATTCTCTCTTGCTGCCTCGTACTACATGCCCGGAAAGGCAAACACTGTTCACCAGCCTCTCCTGACAATACAACCTAGTTCTGGAAAATAAAGCACACACTGGATGTCTGCTTGGAGAAAGAGAATGTCTGAGGGAAACTTTTGCTTTTCTGATAAAAAGGGAATACGTGACCAGTGTTACCATTTCCCTTTCTTCTTCCCTTAAACATGAGTGTGATGGTTAGAGCTGCAATAGCTGTCTTGCAACCACCAGCAAAAGGTCAAAAGACATGGGCTCTGATGTTGCTGAGTCACTGAGCTAAAGCCAATTGTTGCTTAATTCTGGAAACTTCTGGTTTTATGAGAACAATAGCTCCTATTTGTTTAAGACACTGTAGTATGGGTTTGGTATTACTTGAAGCTGAAAGCATTTCTAATTTATTATATTACTTTGTAAAATTTAATTAAAATTACTACCTTTCTCCGGTAGCCCCCATTATACCACAAGTAACCAGACCATTGAGGCATAGGAAAGTATAACAGAATCCACTCTAACACACACACACACACACACATATAAAAAGGGAGAAAGAGAAAAGAGAGAGAAAGAAGTTTAAAGCTAAACTTGAGTCACTACTACCAAACCAAAATTTGAAAGAGAAATGCTTAAGAATAGAATGGCACCCACCTTAATTGCCTCAATCTTAGAAAACTTCATGCTATAAATACACATGCAAGAACTGCAATGAGAATAAAGTTGAGAGTTCCGAGCTTTTTGGGATTTCTTCTAACATTTTGCTCAATGAACTGAGTGTCTCTAAGTTTCTCCATCACCATTCTACAAATCTGAATACCAAGTGACTCAATGAATTACTAAAAGAGGCTTCGTTTGCTGGTTCCAAATGAGCTGCTCCAGAGCACTGGAGAATACACGTAACACAAAATTCAAAGAGCAATAACGTGGATGATGGCGAGCTGTCTAGAGGAAATTAGTGTCAGTGAACATAGAAGCTTATTCTAACTATGAAACTACTCTAGCAACTTTCTAAAATTCTCTCTTTGGTATTCATACCATGGAATATCCTATAAGATTTGAGGTTTACTAAAGTTCTTTGGTAAATCTCTTGTGATGAAGGCAGAGATCTAAAATTGGCTTTTTCCTTAGCATATTCCATTTATGACTATGTCTGTGAGGTCCCAGTGCACCCAAACATTCAGAGGCTAAAGTAAAAGACCTGTGTCAGCCTACTCTGTGGTAGGGACAGTGCTAGAAACTGGGGCAAAGGGAAATCACAGTTCTCACCCTAGTAAGGCTCAGATGCTTATCCAAGGAATAGACATGAACAAATAAATATGATATATTAGGGGTTATAAAAGGAGAATTACAAGTTCTTTTGAGAGAACAAGGGAATGGATTAAAAACATGAGCAAAACAGTTCCTTTTTATTGATTGATTGAATGATGACCAGAATAAGGTGGAGGGGGTAAACAGAGAAAAAGACTCCTCGGTATTTCATAGGTTAAAAGAGCAGGACTGTTTCAAGTAAAGAAAATAACAGTGGATGGAAGCGATGGGGCAAGGAGCGGACTTTAACACATGAGTTATCTAAGTCCCCCCACAAATACCAAAAATCTCTGTGACGACAAGGTTGGGGAATGAGTTAAGAGCTAGTGACAAGGTCATCCAAAAGATGAAAGGGTGAAAGGAGGATCTGGCTGATACTGTTGTGTGAATTCAACTGGAAGAGTTGGCAAGAGACTGGGAATGTTGATGTACAGGAAAAGTACAGTTTGGGGAAGTCCCATGCCACTGAGCATGTCTATGGCATATCCAGAGGCAGCCCCCTGGTTTAGGGAGCACACTGAAGTGGGGGGGAGGGGTAACTGCCTATTAACCACATAGTTTCAGAGAACACTGAGACAGAAGAAGACTATCATTTACTGAGCAGATACTGTGTGATCCTAACATATTTGAACCCATTTAATCCTTGCAACAACCCTGTGAGGTACCTATTAGTAACCCCATTTTACTAGACTTAGAATATGAACTTTTAGATGTTCTTATATTTGAGTCCTGCCTCTATCACATATTATTTCTATGATGGCAAAAACTTAACATGTGATTGATTGAAGGAATGAAGTACAATACTTCCCAAAGAAGAACAGCAAAGCCAAAGTAGGATTAAAATCCACAGCTCCTCGATTTACAGGCAGTGATCTAGCCCCCAAATCATGATGCCCCCAGTGGTAAAATTCTCCAGTTGATTCTGAACTGTCATTAGAAACATTCAAACTATAGCTCCTACCTTCACACATTTTTGTGCCATTTCTGCATTCAGTATTCTCTGTGGCACCAAATGCTGCAAAATATGTCTTGAAATAACCGTTGTAAGATAGTAAATTGGTGCATTCTATTTTGGGTGAGTAAGGGTGGGGGCAGACAATTTGGCAATACTTATCAAACTTTCAAATGCACACACCCTTTACCTAACAAGCCTGCTGCTGTGAATTCACTCCATTGCTATATAGTAAAAGTATGTTCTGCCATTCAATCACTCACTCATACACAGACATATATACATACATCATGCATACATCCATGGATATATGCATACTTATACATACGAAAGGCTAATAGGAGGCAGAGTGGCATAGCATCTAAGAATAGGGCCCTAGAAGCCAAATTGCATGAGTTCAAATCCTGCTTCTACCACTTCCTAATTGGGACCTTGGGCCTCTTGGACCTCTGTGCCTCAGTTTGTTCATTAATAGAGTGGGTCTAAGAATAGTCCTACTTCATAGTTTTGTTAAAAGGATTAAATTAATTGTACATGTAAAGGACTTGGGCCCGTAAATATTAAGTACTGTATACATGTTAGCTGTTGTCATGATTATCAAATACTGTAATAGCAAAAAAACCTGAAAACAATCAAAACATCTGCAAGAATAGACTAAATTCACGATGGCATGTCCATATAAAAGAAAATGATAATACCACTGAAGATACTTAAATATATCTATTAATACATGAGCAGATTGTCCAGAAGAGAAAGAATATACATGTGTTAGGTAAAGAAATCTATTCTGGGGCTCTCTGGGTTTTTTCTTCCCTTCAGTTGTCTGCTAGCCATTTGTTGAATTAGTATAAAACTACTGTGGTCTGAAGGGGGTCAGAATGAGTGGCAATGTGAGACCAGGAAGATTAAAGTCATACGTATGCACACATGGACATAACATCTTTCCAGACCCACATGGGCCCTTCCTACCTGCCCTCTCGCTCTTCAATTCATGGCTATTATGGGAAGAAAATATGTGAGCCACCTTCCTCTCTTCTCTGCTTTCAATGGACTTTCCACAAAAGCTGCCAAAATAATTTGGGAGAATGCACGTTCTCCTGCCTGGAACTACAATGTTAGGTCCTTTGCTGTAAATTCTCTTTTTCGCACTCCTTGCCTGACAGGTAAACAGTGTGAAAGCTCCTTTTGCAGATTATTTTGAGCTTTTAACTAAAGTTAGTCAGATGTCTCAAAAAAACTGGAGTATTTCTAAATCACACTTGGCCATGCGTATGAAATTTTTGAAAATAAAGCAAAGGGGTAAACCAGTGGAGAATATAATTTAGATGTAAGGCCAGATTATAAAAATGTATTGTTATTTAATTCAAGTCATGCCCTGAGCATATCACTGAGAGGAGAAACATTTGGTGACCTAGGATGGCTTATGTGTGAGGGTAAAGGATGAGGACGGTAGGTATGTTCCTTGATGAGGGAGCGCCAGTGCCTTTATATGTGTTAAGTACTCAGACCAATCTAACCAACCAAGTATTATCTCCTCTTTGCTCTAGATGAAAACATTGGGGTTTAGAGGTCATAAAGACTGCTCAAGTTTATTTAACAAGAAAGGGATAGACTTTAGATTTAAAATCAAGGTTGGCTGGTTCTAAAACTACCATGCTCTTTCTTCAAATGATCAACATTTCCAGGTACAGTTTATGAATAGATTTCAGTAATGGTAAAGGCCAAATGTAAGAATGAAAGAATATAGTTCTGAGCCAGGCACGGTGGCTCACGCCTGTAATCCTAGCACTCTGGGAGGCTGAGGTGGGAGGATCGCTCAAGGTCAGGAGTTTGAAACCAGCCTGAGCAAGAGTGAGACCCCATCTCTACTAAAAATAGAAAGAAATTAATTGACCAACTAAAAATATATAGAAAAAATTAGCCGGGCATGGTGGCGTATGTCTGTGGTCCCAGCTACTCACGAGGCTGAGGCAGCAGGATCGCTTGAGCCCAGGAGTTTGAGGTTGCTATGAGCTAGGCTGATGCCATGGCACTGTAGCCCGGGCAACAGAGTGAGACTCTGTCTCAAAAAAAAAAAAAAAAAAAGAAAGAATATAGTTCTATCAAAAACTCCTAATGGTGTTTCTTTACGTGTAGAAATGCTATGAGGTAACAGACATTTCATAAAGTCCTTCTGGATGCAAGCTGCCCAGGGAAGGAACAAAGGTTATGACCAAGGCCCAATGTCATTAAGGTACTTTGCTGTTGGCCAAAATGGATGATACACTGGTGACCTAAGCATTCATGGGACTGACTCAGAGGTTCTTGTTTGCAAGGAATAAGCCTTAACATCACAAATCTGACTCATCTTTCTATAGGAAAAGACTACTAGGAGAAAAACTCCAGAAACCAATTGACCATCCAAATACCCAAGAGGGTCACAGTGCTTGGTTCAGCCCTGCTTGAGACTGCTGGGTACTGCCCTACCTCAGGGGCCCCTAAAAGAGAAGGGACATCCAAGATTAGAATGAACCATAGCAAAAAATCCCTGGGCTTCCTTCTGATTGGACAGCAAGATCTGAGCTTTTAACTCCATTACCCCTCCACCCCCACCCAGGACTAATGAAAGAAGTAAAGTTCAGAGCTCTCTGTATCCTTCTTCCTCTTCCTGGTTCAAGGTCCCCTTCCTTACCCCAGTGCCGGCTACATCTTTCTCCCTGGATGTCACAGGTAAGAGACGTATCAATCCCTGCTAAGACGTCAGTTAAAAAAGAAGTATGGTCCCAGTGATAGTTGGAATTTCAACAATTTAAGGAAAAAAGCCTAAAGAAACTAAAGAAATGCATATCTGGTGGTAGAATTTCAGAGACTATGAAAAAAACTGATGAGATACACAACTCTTTGTATGAACACATGGGTATATATACACACACACACATTAAGAAATACATGAAAGAAAGAAAACATACATATGTAATTATAAAAGAAAGTGTATCTGGAGCACATAAATCAAGAATATGCATGTGTGCTCTTGCTCTAGAGGGATCTGGACCTGGGTAGTGATCACAGACATTCTCTTAAGGCCACTGCTTATCTCTAAATACCTACTGGCGGGGGGCAGGGGGTGTCACTCCAGAGAGCTTAGGCCCTTGAGACCAAAGGCCAGTCTTCTGTTAGTGTGTCAGTGTGCTTCTCTGTGCACACCAGGGCTGCATATCCATACTCCCTTTGCATCTAAGCTCCCACTTGCCCAAAGAAAGCCCTTAATTCCACAGTTCCTTAGATTCTGTCTGTCTAAACTTCACTCTGACAAACACTCCCAGCCCCTACAAAGTTTGTTAACCATAAAAGGCTTGACAGTGGCTGGGAGAGGGCTTGGCCTAGTTTTTACATGGCTCAGAGGAGATGCTATGAGATCCCCAAGGATTATTTCTACAGGTCCCACATAATACTACTGTGTGCTTGGCTCACAACAGGCCCTAAACTGTATGGCCATGACAAGTCTAGCAGCTCAAGTAGGCTCAGAAGTAGCAATCGGCCCCCAACACAAATGCTGGTCCTGACCACAGTGGCCGGTGCCTTTCCTTGTCCTCATTTTATATCAAGGTGAAGATGGGGGCAGAATCTGTCTGTTCAAAATGCTCCCAGTGGACATTCAAAACCCAGTGCCCCACATATCCCCCTTAGATAAAAGAGGCAGGGCTAGCAAAATTCTGTGTAGGTTACACTACCTTCAGGCACTCCCTTATCCTTAGCTTGACGTATTTTAACACAGGGCAAGGGCTGATTTAATGTGGCCAGCAGGTGACTCTCAGAGGACTCTGTGTTCATCTCCCCACCTAGACTGTGAGCAATTCACAGAGTGCACGCTCCATGTGCTTGCTTACATGAATTCTTTGACATAGGAAGGGCGACAGGCTGGGAATCTGGAGGCTTCTGACCCTGGTCTAAACACTATAAATTGAGCTCCAAATGCAGTGTCATTCATAGTTGGAAGAAAGTATAGAGGTGACACTGTTCCAATATCTATCTTTTATAGATGAGAACACAAGATGGGGAGAAGAGAGGTGATTTAATCATGGTCATGTGCTTGACCCAGCAGAGTCAGAGCTAGAATTCAGGCCTCCTAACTCATAGCCCGGGGCTCTTTCCACTGCAGCATCAGAGCTCTCCATGTGTGGGCGTTCTGTAACACATGAGACACGCTCCTGTACCTGACCACATGTGCAACTTATCTACCTGACCCTCTGATGTTCCTTCTCTCCTACTGATAAGAGAATGGATGAATCTGTAGATGAATTTTACAGAATCTAAGTTCCAACACTGAGTCAGTCTCTCTCTCTCTCTCTCTCTCTCTCTCTCTCTCTCTCTCTCCTTCCAGAGCTGTTCTAGAACACCATGTGCGAGAGAAAACAACAGAATGGAAATTGCTCACACGGAGCATGAAAAGGCTGCCCACCTCCCTCGCACAGACCGTGTGCAAAGACAGCCCCTCAGCTGCGCCGTAGACGCGAGGTGGCTCGTGCTCATTGTTTACTGTGACAGCTGACAAGCCAGCTGGCACAGATCACTCCTCACTTCCAACAGAGACGCCACCAGGACACGTGTGACAGGCGCCAGCTGTCACTCAAGAAGATGGGCAGCATCCTGCTGGCCGGCGAGGTGCAGCCCCTCTAGCTCAAGCCTGGAGACCTGCAGCCCTCCCAGCAGAGAGCTGAAGTGGGACCAGTTTTATGCAGGGGATTGGGGTAAAAGGGTGGCAGCCTACTCAAGCTGGCCGGGGGGGGGGGGAGTTGGGGCCACAGGTGGAGCCAAAGGTTATTCCAATGCTCCCTCCAGGTCTGTGCTGCATTTGGCAGAGAAATGGCAGTTCCAGACCCAGGCAAAGAGGAGAAACAAGAGGTAAAGTGTTGCATCTGAAATACATGCCAGGCACCACCCGAGGGGTGGGCTGAACATTCAGGGATCGGGCAGTCTCAGGCACAGGAGGAGCCTCCCATCCTCCAACCTGGCCAGGTCCACCTGGATTCACTGCACGTGGAGAAGCAGCCCCTTGTAGAGCTACAGAGGGGTCCAAGGAGGGATCTGGCTACCCTGGTCCAGATCACAGGACACAGAGAAGGCTCTCAAGTAGTAGACACCAAAGACCAGGAGAAGCTCCTTCTGCTTCCAGGTTTTCCTCTGCCAGCCCACTCCACAGAGTGTGGAGCAGAGGGTCTCCACCTCAGCACTGCTGACACTTTGGATTGGACAATCCTTCACGGTGGGGGGCTGTCCTGTGGATTTTTGGCAGTATCCCTAGACTCTCCCCTCTAGACTCCAGGAGCACACCACCCCCCAACTTGTGGAAATCAAAAATATCTCCAGGCATTCCCCCTGGTCATGGGCTGCGGGGGTGACCAAACAGAATAGTTCTCAACTGAGAACCACTGGTGCAAAGTCAAGAGGTCAAGTTCCCAGTCTGCCTGGACTCTGAATCCCAACTCTTGCACTTACTGGACACATAACCTCTGCCAAGTTATTCAGTCTTTATGCTTCAAGTCCTCAGCTGTAAAATGGGAAAAGTATAACATAACCCACCTTACAGGGTGGTCGTGAATATTAATTTCTTTCTTCTAGGCAAGCCCCTGAGAATGGTGCCTGGCCCATAGTAAGCATTCCTCTTCCCCCTAGAAGCCCAGGAATACTCCATTCCTCCAAATCCCTTACCGGCAGGGCTCCAGGTTAGAGTCTACCACCACGAGGCATCTGCATGCAACTTGGAAAGCAGAAGAGAAGGAGAAGCCAGGGTTCCTCTCCAGCAATGGCAGGCACGGCCATGTGAAAAGAACAGACACAAACTCTGCCTCGCCTTCCAGACTTTCTCCTGCAAAATCACCTATTTTGGTGCCATTAAGTGGCTGAGATCATCTGTGGTTATTTCCTTTGATTTCTGCAGCCTCCGAATCATCAGAAAGCCAGATGCAGTTTCCTCTGACTCTTCCTCCACCAGCCCTTCTAATAGTTCTATAAGACATACTTTTCTTATTAAATCCCTTCATGCTTCGAATACCTACAGTGGGTCCCATTTTCCAGACCAAACTCTATCTTATTCACCCATTAACTTGATGGAAATACTAAAATCCCACCACCAGAAAAATGTTCCTGGGAGTAATAATGTATGCATTTACATATTTATGTGTACATGGTCTTACAGCAGAACCTTTATTCCACAGATAATCTCAAAATACAAAACAGATAAAACTGGAGCTACTCAAGATGCATGGGGGTAAGGGGGTGCCCAGGCTGCTTACCACTTGCTTATGTTTTCGTCCCCACACATGTAGAATCCTGAGACTCTGAGAAACCCTATTTGCAAATTTCTTCAGTAAGAGCAGGGTCCTAAAATACACACCAGTTTTATGCATACAAGTGCTACAACAGAAGTTCGAATAAAGTGTGCCCAGAAAAGGGAGTGGGCAACTGCTGATCACAAAGGGTCTAGAATATAAAACTGCCCATGCAGCGTAGGACCTAGCATCCCATCTTCCTGGTAAATAAATAATGCTCTTCTGAACAGCTCCCGATCCACCATCTCTGGTACAGCTGACCTCACTGATTAGGGGGGAGTTGCCCTATGATCTTTACTTTTGAACTGATTTTTGAAAATTTGCTTTCCTCTGGCCAGGTTCCTTTGAGTAGGACAGACACCTTGTTCTCACACTTCATTCTCATTTGCTATGACTTTCTTGAAATTCTAGGTATTCATGGGAAACTGGGCATATCTGTTCTTAACATTTTTTTTTTATTGTTTTGACACACCCGCCAAGAGATTGGTCTCTCTTTCCAGCACTGCTTTCAAAAGTCAGATTTTTATGGTTGAGAATTCTCATTAAAAATGATTACTTTTGGCAGCAGAAGTCAGAAAGGTGACAGGAGAGAGGGAAGTATTAAAGGCACTGAGATTTTTCTTCCATTTGCAGAAAGCCTTCCTGTAAAACAAACATCATGGGGAGAATGAAAAAAATGTAAAAACATACAACAAAACCCCTTCTAACCTTTCTATGTGTCATTCAAAGCAATTTCATAAGTACAGGGGCTAAACCACTGCCCCATTACCTCGTCAGACCTACTCATTAGGCTGTAAATGCTGTAAGGACGGGGCAGTGTTTTCCGCAACTCTGATGTCTCTACAGCAGTCACTGAAATGCCTGGCACTAGGAACATTGACAAATGCCTCATGAATAAACAATCAATGGATTGCCAATAATGGTAAGAAGAGAATGGATAAAAGTAGTCAGTGCACATTTTGGAGACTCAATATACGGCCTAGAAATCTAGCAAACTAAATTCTTTTTGTTAATGGTTGTATTTATTCTTTCATCTGTGTCAAGGGCAAAAAAAACCCAAAAAACCCAAATGGTCGATGGTCATTCCTAACTCCCTTCTGATAATTCTCTAAAGGATAGTGAGTATATAAACTTTTTCTGATGGTTTTATTTTAATATTTATACAATTTCTTGAGTATACTGAGATTCATGTGTTTAACTAGTATGTAAAAACATTCTTCCTCACATTTCTGTGAAAATGACTGCATCCTTTTATGAGTTGTCAGGAAATGTGGGGATCTGGTGGACCCAAGCCACCATTCCTCTTGATCTTTGTCTTCTTCCAATACTTGTTCATGTGTTGGATCCTCACCTGTCTCTGGTTTCTTGTGTAAGAACAGAGCAAACGTGTGTCTGTCCTTTGGGAATCTTTGGCTCTCTGTGACAGTTTGGACTACAGTGTGGTGATGCCTATAAATGGATTCAGGTCCTCTGGTGGCCCATGATGTCCCATCCCCGCCACCTCCCCAAATGCCAATGCACGGACTTCTTGGAGGAAGAGCAGTTGCAGACTTTAAGTGGCAGACTTTTAGATAGCCTACAAGTTTAAAAACTGCTTCCATTGCAGACTTCATTTCTTCCTTGTATACTTTGTCTTTTGAAGGTTGTTATAACTTTTATTCTCAATATCCAAGGAAGCAGTAATAATTATGTTATGATTCAAAGTATACTTTCTCATGATATAATCAATTTTCTGTCCTTCGAGATTCATTGTTTCTTTCTAAATGATTACAGTATTTAAATATGTTAATATGAATAAGATGATGAGTCTGTGTACACATTTTTACATTTATAACCTTTATATAGGGCCTAGCACACAGCAGGACTTCAATAAATGTCATCTGGCTTCCTTATCAAACACAGAACAGAGACAGGCTCAAGATTACTAGCTTAAGTTGTTCTCTGGGTATGAAGTATTAGACCACGTTTTCTGCACTTTTATAGTCAGTGCTTGATCTTTATGGTGCCAAATGGAAGTCTTGAGTTAGAATAAAGAGTCTGAGAGCCAAAACTACTCCAAGAATTAGTACAGTCACAGGTAGGCCAAGCACGTGGATGGAACCTGGATGACTCAACTGGGAAGGGGCAAGTCAAGGCAGAAGAACAGAAGCAGAAGTAGCATTTGTCACAAGGGGTGCCTTTTACTTCTTCATGCAAAGGTGCCACATGGGCTCACCATGATTCTTCGAGAGCCATGGGCAATGAAAGGCAGACAAATTGGAGGAGAGATGTCACATGTGTCCCAAGAATCAAAAAGACCTCCATTCCGATCCAACATTTTCTCCCAGCCAGCAAGCATTCATGCTTTTCTGCTGGCAACATCAATCAATGGATTTGGCCTCAATGAAACTTACAGGGTTTCTAAAACCAGCATTAGGAGAATGGGGCCAGGAGTATGTGAGAAAAGGATGTAGAAGGCTAACTCACAGAATCAGAAAACTGAGAAGGGGCCTTAGAAATTATACTGGTTTGCACAGTGTTCCCCTCAAAATTCATGTCTACCTGGAACATCAGAATGTGACCTTATTTGGAAATCAGGTCTTTGCAGATGTAATTAGTAAGATGAGGTCCTACTGGATATGGGTGGGCCCTAAATGTAAAATGACTGGTGTTTTCGTAAGAAGAAGAAAAACACAGAGACACAGAGAGGAAAGATGGCCACGTAAGAACAGAATTTGGAGTGATACAGCTAAAAGCTAAGGAGTGCCAAGAATTGCCAGCAACCACTAGAAGCTAGGCAGAGGCAAAGCAAGATTTTCCCTTAGAGCTATCTATGTCACTATGGCCCTGCCAATGAGCTTGATTTCAAATTGCTTGCCTCTAGAACTGTGAAAGAATAAATTTTTTTAATCCACCCAGTTTGTGGTACTTTGTTAGGACGGCCACAGGAAACTAATACAGAAATCATCTCACCCAATACCTTCAAAGTCCACACGCACACACCCTGAAACCTAGAGAGACGAGGATGGCTTACCCAATGTCACAGGGCTGAATACTGTTAGAGCTGGGACAGTTCAACCATTAACTCACTCATTCATTCATTCCTTCAACAAACATTCGTTGATCTCTATCTGACTCAGAGGAAGTCCCCGTGCTAGACTCCAGAAATGATTAGAGAACACTAAGACAGACACTGGCCTGCTTCATGGAACTTTCATTCTAACGGTTCATAGACAGTACAATCAATTATTTAATTACCAATAGAGTAAAAGCTACAGAAAAAACACAGTATCTGATGACAGCATATGAGGGGGATTAGGTACAGTGACCCTGAGGAAGTGACATGTGGGAAGAAATCTAAAGAACAAATTAGAGTTAGCTGACCATGTGTGGAAGGCTGTGGGTTCAGGTATGCAACTAAAGGGGCTCATGAAGGGGTAAATAGGTAGATTAGAGAATATTCCAGATAAAGATTCTGACCTTCTCCTCAATCATTGTTCCTGGAAACTCACACCAAAGCAAGACAATGTCACTATCCTTTCAAATTATGCTAATGAGATGTCAACTACAAAATACTTACAGCCTGAAAAACACAAAGGAAACTCTCATTTGCTGTATGCACTGAACTATCCATGTCTACTCTAGAAAAATTATGACATTCTATCTGAAATATTTCACCTTTTGTGAAGCTGAGAATACCCTCTCTCCAATCTCCCCCGCCCCATACATGAAGTTACGTCTTTCCTGTAGACAAAGAAGTTCAACAACAAAAATATAGACTTTTCTCCATGACTGGCATAACCAACCTGGCCCTGATAAACAGGAATTTGGTAAAGACTTTACAGCTGATAAATTCCGTCCCAATTATACATGCCTGTCAAATTCAAAGGCTGTTCTGTGGAAGGCTATTATATGTATGGTACAATTGCAACCTTCCTACACACAGCATTGCTTCTCTGGATAAGGCACCAAATGCTAATTCAAAGATGGGTCATATTTTCCACTTCAAGTTCATTCCAATAAAAGTAAATTGAGTGGAGCGCATGACTGGCTAACCCCAAACAGCCGTCACCCAGAAAGTCAATGGTCACACAGCGCTGTCATCTAATAAAAAGCCTTGCACGTCTGAAACGAGTTTATATGAAAGCAACTATGAAGTCAACTGAAATTCCCATTGTTTCTTAAAACGAGCTCCTGGCCAAGCTAGTCTTTCTATGGTGGGCCCTTAAGTTTTGTGATTCTTTTACTTTCTCATTTCCACTTCACATTAAACAAGTAAGAATAATTATGTATTTCTAAACAGAACAAAGGGACTGGATGATCTCAGCATAATACATCAGGCCAGAAATGCCAAGGGGGCATTTTAGAAGATTTCATGTGTATTGACAGAGAGGTTCCCCAACGCTGAAAAACAATGCAACTCCTCTGCCTCGAGATTTCTGGGCTTGTTTGCAATAATTGCCTTTGCCCACCCATCCCATTTCATTCAGGGAAGGCTCTGATGTTTCACCACAATTGCTCTGCTCTGATGCTGACTTGAAAAAACTCCTCCACATGGATGCACTCAATCACCCAGCATTAAATGAGACATCTAAAGATTCTGCCACTCACCATTTCTGTCATGTTTTCTCAGCCCTTTGAGGACCCCATTGTTGCACAAAGCCACTACAATCCTATTACCAGCTGGCATATGATCAGATGATAACTAAAGTGAACACAAACACTTAAACAGCACAAGGAACTGCTGAGGTCTCACTTTGGGCAACGCAGCCCAAGAGGTTTTCTGACACCCGATCCACAAGCCAAACAATCGCATTGCAAAATGCTTTCAATGTCGAGGAACAACCATTCAATCGACTATCATGTGCCTGTCATTTGTCCTGCGTGCTTCTGAAAAAAAGCAGTTTGGCCTTTATTCTTCTCTGAAAACCTTTTCTTTTTCAGAAACCACTGAGTTGTTCTAGTCTTCTTCCTACCACACCACCACCCAGATATCTGCAAAGGTCCGTTCTTCCTAGGGGCTGGATCTGGGCCTGTCTCTGTACAGTGGCTAGGTGTTCACTTGGACAGATGAAGAGAGATGCTGGTTTAGTTCTAGGGAAGTAATTATAACCAGTTCAAGGAGTTAACTATTCCTTGACCAGTCTTCACTCTGCAGCAGGAGGTAGCAGGCAGCATGCCCTGCTTCCACCAACATATGATGCAATTTGGGAGCTGAAAGCCAAAAAAGAGACAGAAGATACGCTGTTCCTACCTTCAAGAAGTTGACAATCTATTTGAGAGAGCACACACGTGCATGCATACACACACACAAACTAGTAATACAAAGCAGTATATAAATGTCATGTGAGGGACAGAAATCAGGTGAGGACAAGCATTTGGAGAAGGGAGAAATCTTTTCGGACAGAGGTGGTCTTAGAAGTCATCCCAGAGTAGACACGCTCAGAGAGGCTGGGAAAGGTCAGATATACAGATCTGAAGTTTGTGGGGATTCCCCAGGAGGGGAACTGTCATAAGCAAAGACAGAACTCTTCGGATGAATAGCCTCGTGTCAGAGTGAGTCAGTGGAGAAGTCCAAGAATATGCAGGGGAATACCCCTCCTAAAAATATATGTTCCCAAAGTGGTGTCTTTTCAGCAATATTGAAGGATGGGTACTAACACCCTGATGGGAAGAACTCAGCAGAAGCTGTGTGATTGCAAAGGTTCGGTATATAATGGGAACATGGGCAGTAAGACTGTCAGATGTACTGACCATGCTGAACGAAAGTTACATCTTTCTAACTTGGCTGCTCCCTCACCAACCAAAGGGGCAAGCCTTGTCCCCCAGGCCCAGCTCCAGCCTGGGAACTCACTTCTAATATTAAAACACAGCTACGTTTCAGTGCTGAGTATCCTCATAAACACATAGAGTTTTAGGAGCTCACATTAAAAGAGAGACAAAGTTCTGTCCTATAAAGCAATCACAGTTTTAAAGTACATCATGAAAGGAAAGCAGGAGGAAAAGAAGGGAGAGAGGGAAACTGCAATGAACTTGGCTGCTTGCTAGTGACCTCTGTGATATTCTGATAGGAGGGGGCTGACTATAAAATGAACAGTTAGGATGAGGCTTAGGGCTAATTCCTAAGCTCTGCTTCCTCATTCTCTCGCTTCCGTTACACAAGGGCTGGCTCTAGCAGCCCAGGGGAATGCACAGACCTGTCCCCAGAACCTACAGTTGACAGAGAAGTCACTGAGGAAGGAGATGAGATGAATCATTTCTCTCGCTGGTTGTTTTTCATGAACAAAAGAAACACTTGGGATGTATTGGTTTATCATCACTGAATTAGATTAAGCCTGTTAAACAGACAAAAATATAAGGGGCTCCTCAGATTCTTTGCTATAATTGGGATCTTGATTGGGATTAGTGGGCTTTGAGGAGGGCGACGCAAAATAGTTCCCTAATCAAAAGTGCAATAGCTCTCAAACTGTCTTCGACCTACACTCTGGGATCCGACGGTCCCTTGGTGACAGCTGTGGCAATGAGGCCTGATCCCCTGGGAGGCAGGTATGCACACCTGGGAAGAGAGGGTTCCCCAGTGATTCCGGCCCACGGCCCTGGGGAATCACTGTGACAGAGGGATAGAAAATAAGTGGGGGCGAGCTAATGAGGCCAGTTCTCCACGGCTAGAAAAGAAAAATCCTGCACGGTCAAGCTGAGGAGCAAGCATGAATAATCCTTGGATGAGGCAGGCTGAGGTTCAAATTCCAGTTGTTTCGCTTCCTGTGTGTGCCCCCTCAGGATCTCAGATTCCTATTATGGGATGAGGTAATGGCCGTTACTTCACGCAGGCGTGGCAAAGAGCAAAGAGGGGACACGAGTCAAGCACCTAGCACAGTGTCATTTACCAGGCAGTTGGTGCACGCTAGTTCAATCCATTTGGTGCAGTATGAAGAATGGAGGTGAGGAATTAGGTGAAAACAGATAATCTTGGCTCTTTGGAACATTACAACTCCATAACAAAGGATAGAAGTTTATATGGGATGGCATTTTAAAGTTTAAATGGTGCTTTCATTTTTGTGACTTCTTTGTCCCGCACAATCAATTTGGGGGATTGTTAGGAGGCAATGGCAGCCCAGGAGGTTCAGTCATTCATGTAACATCACACAGGTAGCAAAGAAATACTGAGATAGGAATAGATCCCACGTGCAGATCTCTGATTACATCATACAGCCTCACTGTTTGGCAACTTTACCACCCACTATGTTTATTTATTTATTTTTTTGCCAGTGTTCATACCATAAATGTATTCACTTAGCAAATATTAATTGAGTACCTACTATATGCCACTTGGATCCATCAGTGAACAATACAGCCAAGACTTCTGCCCTTAGAGAGGGTGGTGGGGAGGAAAGGCAAGGGAAACCAACAACAGGCAGGAGAAATAATAAGTAAATTCTATAGCATGTTGGAAGTTGATAAGTGCTATGGAAATAAAAAGAAAAATTAGAGCAGTGTAAGAGGATTTAAAGCACAGCTATCTCTCAGTGCTGTGGGTATCCTCATAAACACATAGATTTTTGAATGCTTAGATTCAAAGAGACAAAACTCTTTCTATAAAGCAATCACAATTTTAAAGTACAGGAGTACGGGAGTCAGGGGAGGGAAACACAGTAGTAAGAGCAGACCTTGTAGAGAACGTGACACCTGAGCAAAGCCTTGGAGAAGGTCAGAGATGAGTCAGCAGACAATAGAAGAGAGTTCCAGGTACAGGGAACAGCCAGTGCAAGGAAGGTAAGTCAGGAAAGTTCTTCCTGGTGTGCAGGAGGGACAGCCAGGGCAGGAGGCAGGTAGGGGGGACTTGTGGCCAGGTTGGGTATGCAAGGAGGATAACTGAAGGGAAGTTCTGCTTGTTCTTTAAGGCATAAAGGAGGCCCGGATGCCGTGAGCATGCTGCAGTTCGTCCTGGCAAGGATTGGGGTAGCCAAGGCCGCTCTCAAACCAAGCGTGCTATTGTCTGTTTACATTTACATCATACCAACACACTGGTCAATTTGAGGGAATTTCACCAATCCTTAGTTTAATATTAGAGAAACATATTGTATTTTTAAAACCAATTAAAGCTTGGCTTTACATGCAGTCTAAGAGTCACAAACCAAATACTTAGGCAGTGACGTGGATTCTGTCACCAGGCTTTTCACCTTGGTTCTAATCTTGAGACTTAATAACCTTTCCAGGAAGCCTGAGCTTCCAGCTACGAGATGCTTTTCAGACTTCTCCCAGTCATTTACGTAGCACCAGATTATAAATGTCTGATATTGCGAGAATTAGTGCCGAGCTGCAAGAACAAAGCAAATAATTAGCAGCAGCACACATGGTGGATTCTGTTTCCAATTCTCTCGTGCTGCCACCCTGATAGAAGCAAATGATACCGGTCATGTATCTCCTGATCACAGCCACAGTAACACTCAGCACACATCAACTTCCACCTGCTCACAGTTCCAAAAATAGAGCAGCGCAGAGATTTCTGTGTGCTAGAGAAAGGAATGGGTCTTAGGGATTGAAAAAGACACAGTTCTGATGCAGGGCTTGTTCGAGAGTAACAGGAACCGGGCATCTGCAATACTTGAACAAGTCCCTAAAATGACTTGTCACATCTCTGAGACTGTCACCCCAAGTATTTTACTATATTATCTATAGTGTATATACTATTGCATACTTTATTATATATATGTGTGTGTGTTTATATGCATGTATGTGTGTATAAACACACTATACGATACTACGTTAGGGATAAAGACCAAATCTGGAGGATGGTTCAAACTAGATAACGTGGGCCATCAAAGAACAAATCCGAATCACTAATTCATATTCATTTTTAAATGATTTATAACATTTTACATGGGTGTTGATGCAACTGAATACAAAATTTCTCAATGTCCTTTGCAAAATCTATCCTACCCAAACTTATCTGACTAATGCTTAGTTTAATGAGTTAATGTCACCATCAGGTAGAGACAAGACTGTATTCTATATACAACAAAACCTCACAGAATATGGCAATCTGTAGCTTTATATCTGCTGATATGTGTTAACTAAAGCCTTAGGTAACTTCTCATTCTTTATTTTTGCTTTACAAATGCAAGCATCCATTGTACCCTAGTCAAATTTCCTGTTCAACAACCGAATACTCCTAGAATCTCATTTTCGATTAATATATTAATACAACATTGCACTTAACATAATGAGGTTATTGCCATGTTCCTAACTAGATACCTAAGGGCCTAGAGGCTTTCCTCTACCTAGCTCTAAGAAGTCTCCAGGTTTCTTTCAGAAACAAGTTTCAAAAGCATCTGCCAAGCTTTCTGAATTTTTTCCTGGAACTAAGCATGTGACCAGCTGGGCTTCACCTAGGTAATTCATGGAGCAACTAAGTTTTTTCAGCTGATCTGGGACAACATATCTCTAAAATTTGAAGCTCCCAGAGCAGTCATTTTGGTGCACTTCTTAGCCAAAGAGGCGGGATCAGATATACACAATCACAAAACAGATTGAATAGCAGGTCATTTTTTTTTTTTTTTTTTTTTTTTGTCTCCAAGGCACTTAGGCACTTCTAAGAAGGTTTAAGATACCTCCCTAAATACAACACAGATGATGACAACATGTCTGAAGACTTGCTATGCCTAGGCATTGTGCTAAGACCACTAGATAGAATTTCTCATTTAATTCTTACAGCCAACTTCTAAAACATCACCCCACTACTATCATGCCCATTTTGTAGATAAGCAAAAGGAGGCCATAGAGAGATTGAGCAGCTGGTCCACATCACATGGCCAAAAAATGTTGGAGCTTAAGTCCCTCTGCTTGGCTTGGTATCTCTATAATTCACTCTATTCATATCTCAAGTTTTCCCCTGTTTTGAGAGTATATTTTATAAGCACATTTTCAGCATGAATTTTTATGGAAAATCTTTATCCCCTTTTCCCCACCCTTTCCTGCCCCACAACCTGGTTCTATCCATTTATGTAGAAAAATTAAACTTTCCAAAATGCAAATGTGTATGCAATGCTTCGTGGCTGGATTTAGCAAAAATGCCCTGTCCTGATTCCTAAAAAAGTTACACATATACCTACCATATGAACCAGCCATCTCCTTCCTAGTAATTTGCCCAAGAGAAATGCAAACATCTGTCTGTGCTGAGACTTGTACACAAGTGTTCAGGGCCATTTTATTCACAACAGTCAAAAATTGGAAATAGTCCTACAGGGAAGTGAATAAACAAAATATGGTACATATCCACCCAATGAAATAGATTATGCAATGTAAAGGAATGAACTACTGATACACACAGCAATATGGATGAATCTCGAGGTGATTATATTTAATAGCAGTGAAAGAAACCAGACACAAAATAGTACACACTGTATGATATCATTTATCTGAAATTCTAGAAAATGCAAACTAATCTACAGAGACAAAATCCAGATCAGTGGTTGCCTGGGGTCAGGAATAAAAGAATGAATCAAAAAAGGATATAAGGAGATTTTTGAAAGTGATGAAAATGCGCGCTGTTATCTTGTTTGTGGTGATGATTTCATGGGTATATAACACTGCAAAACCCATTGAATTCGCTCTTTAGAAGAATTAAATTATATATAGATAATACTTCGACAAATTTGAAAATAAATTATATAAGTTTGTAAAAGAATACTGAATTCCAGTTATCAAATCTTTTTAAAAACATATTTAAAATTTTTTGAAAGTGCCCAGTCTTTATCTGGTATCACACATGGTTTGAGCTATCCACATTATTTATTTTAGATCCTAAATTCCTGGTAGTCAAGAACAAATTCTCTCTCTCTTTTTTTTTTTTTTTAGCTTAAGTCCTGAGCCGTACCCAGCACAGCATCAGGCAGTGCAAACTATTGAGAAAATTTTATCTAAACAAAACTCAATTCTGTTCTTTTTCATTTCTTTCTGAAGACATTCTGGGAGTAGAATGTAGAGTGAGCCTGATAGCTTGGCCATCAGCCACTAAAAAATGTCACAAAGGAAATGTCTGCTATTATTCCTAAACATACAAAGATTGCCAAAAACTCAGAACTCTGGGTGAAGAATCACCTGCAACAGCGTCAGAACTTCTCTTTATGTTAGGACACATGTTAGATCATGTGGGTCACGAAGACAGTGTTGCCTCTGAAAGCCACGTGCAATCCTGAGCTTGAAATTTCAGGTTTTCTACCAGGCAAGAGATAAGGAGAAAGAAGGTAACAACACAGAGTTAATTTCACAAGAGGTCAGAACCTAGAAATTATACCCAGCTCTGGGTTTGCTCCCACCTCCTTCCTGTTGCAAGGCGATAGAAGCCTCTATCAGTACGACTGCCGGTGCTGGGCCACAAATTCTTTGTTAATGACCCTCAGTAAGGCGAGTACAGAAATCGAGAGTGTTTAGAAGCTCATACCGCATTTTGACTCTGCGAGGTGGACTCCATTCTCGTAGAACAGATCCAGTGTTGTCAAACACAGGTGTCGAGTCTAGTTGTGAAGAATAGGACCGTGTTTCATTTACAGTGGATTAAAAAAAAAAAAAAAAATCCTGGTTTTCCTCCACAGATGGTTTGAGAAGCAGAGTTGCATAGCGCTGCTTAGTCAGTGAAAGTTAATTTTTCCCAAAGTGATGATGGTGAGAGCCAGACAGAGGCCATCCTCTATCAGCCAGTCAAATCCTGCAACCCCCGGCCTGTCTGCAGGTGTTCAGACTGAGATCGTAAAGGGAATTAAATAAAGCTTCGTAAAAAGGAAGTTTATCCAAAGTGCTATGTTTCCATTCTAATTAGTATCATGGCTGTACAAGCTGCAAATACGGTTGTCATCACATCAAGAATCAAAATGAAGGTCATGATAATGACTGTGTGGATAGAATTAATTAATTTTTTTTTTGCATCCCTGTAGGAACACACTAATTCTTGAATCAGCCCCATTAGTTTTTGCAGCAGCAAAGGTAGCAGACACAGATGGCACTGCTCCATGTCCCTGCTTACAGCTGATTAGGGCACAACGAAATGAAGCCCAAGAAACTCTATCTTCTTCATTTCTCTTGTTTTTCACAAAGATTAACTGGCAGAAAGTTCAGAGCCTAGAATAATCTGCCTCGCACTGCACAAGGACTTCATGGGAGGAGGCTTCCTCCTCCTAACGGCAGATGAAACCGTACAGATTCAAATGGGGAAGATGGAGCCCAGGACTTTTGAGGTGATAGGCAAGATTTACTTAATTCTTATTATTCTTTCGTATGGCAGCTCAATTGTCACACTTTTCACCAGCTTCCCTGATTACACTGCTTCCTCCTCCTGTTTATCATAGATATGATAAATTTAGTTCTGTGAGTTTTTGATTAGTATCCATCTCCCCTACTGTTCGGTAAGCTCCACAGGGCTGTCCTGTTCATCACGAGGTCCCCAACACTTAAGCACAGTGATGAGCAACAGAACATACTCAAATAAATGTTTCTTGAGAGAAGAGATGAGCGAATGAATGACTGGATGGACATGTGAAGTGTCTAGACATCAGACCATATACACAATGGTTTGGCCCATGTTTTTAGATAAAACAACAGAATTAATCATGAGTCTCATATAATTATTAAAAATTTTTAAGAAGAGAAGGTAGCCCCTGGAGGTCTTATTACCAACTCAAAAGAAAGTATTTCTAAGAATTCATGGGTAAGAAATATACTGAGAGTAGGCCGGGCATGGTGGCTCATGCCTGTATTCCTAGCACTTTGGGAGGATCACCTGAAGCCAGGAATTCAAGACTAGCCTGGGCAATAGCAAGACCTTGTCTCTACAA
>VBSM01003204.1:52409371-52427007 GCA_008086735.1 Cheirogaleus medius | reverse complement strand
GAGAGGAGAGGAGAGGAGAGGAGAGGAGAGGAAAGGAATATACTGAGAATATATACATCATGGTTCGTGCTCATGGGGAGTTTTGTAAATGAAACAACTCTCTTCTTTGGAATAATCAATAGAGAAAGAGACCTGAGTTATTCTGTATTGCAATTAGCATCAAATGTTACAAGTAATGTTTAAAAATAAAAGTCATGATAGAAAAGAACAAATCCTATAACATAGCCAAGTCTATGTTTTGGGTCAAATCGTGATTCCAAGAACATTAACAATTGTAGATAGTAAAAACTTGAGAACATGATTAGTCTACAAAGGCTTTCTTCCAACATCAATATCATAAATGCGCAGATTCTTTACCAAATAGTCCTATAACACTCCAGAAGCTAGGGAATCTCCATTTTAGTTGGAGAGAGTAGATTTACTCACTTAGTATTTACTGAGAAACACGAAGTCATTGGATATACTGCAGACAAGTCTCGGTTATCAAGCCACATTTACATAGGTCTATTAATTTTTTCCTAGTAAATACACATTTACTTGTATCATTGTATATCTGAATAATCATGCTTTTCTGTTATCATGAAGCAACAAGGATTACAGTGAGTTTTATTAATAGGCATTTAAGTATGAAAGCTCAACAAAAGCATAAAAATCTAGGTACTTTAAATTTAAATTTACTGTTCTCTATTTTCTAAAAAATATTTGAGATGACCTTAAAAAGGAGGAACAAAAAAGAAATATATATATATATCTCAGATACATATATGAGAGAGAAACAAGAGAATCATCTGCATACCTAATATAGTTCAAATAAATAATACAATAAAATATAAACCATTTTGTAATGATTTATGGACTTTCAAACCTAAGAACCCCCAACTTGTAGCTATTTCAACATCTATTTTCTTTAAGTATACTTATTAGACTATTTTATTTTATTTTATTTCTTTTTTTTGAAACAGTCTCACTTCGTTGCCCAGGCTAGAGTGAGTGCCGTGGCATCAGCCTAGCTCACAGCAACCTCAATCTCCTGGGTTCAAGTGATCCTCCTGCCTCAGCCTCCTGAGTAGGTAGGACTACAGGCATGCACCACCATGCCTGGCTAATTTTTTTTTGTATATATATATATGTATATATATATATATGTATATATATTTTAGTCGGTCAATTAATTTATTTCTATTTTTTTACTAGAAACGGGGTCTTGGTCTTGTTAGGCTGGTTTCGAACTCCTGACCTCGAGCGATCCGCCCGCCTCGGCCTCCCAGAGTGCTAGGATTACAGGCATGAGCCACCGCGCCCGGCCTATTAGACTATTTTTAAAATATGCATTAAAGCACTTCTACCAATATCATTTTATCCATTCAAATTATCAGGGGAAAAAGAGGTGAGTGGCAGAATTAACTTTTATTGACCTAACACTGCAAATATCATCTCATTTAATATCCTTTCAAGACAGGTCTTTTCATTCTCTTATAGATGAGAAGAGAGAAACAGAAAGATTAAAGCTTACACAGCTGAGAAGAGATGGGGCTGGATTCAAACCCAGGTCTGTCTGAGGCTCAATTCCATGGGTCCTCAGGATTTAAGGCCACATGTGAGAGAGGAGGAGGGACTCAGCACTGGTGCTCCTTTAAATCTTAATCCCTGCCCCATGTGTCTCAACACTAAAGGCAGGCCAAACCTTTGGACACAAACACCTACTTGATCGGCTGCACTGCAATCAGCGCCATCCAGATACAATTTTAGTAACCTAGCTAAAAGGACACATTTCTTTAATTGAGCAACCCTTAGCCATTTCAGAGTCACTAAAATGACTCCAGAAGATTCTGAAAGAGCCATCTGAAAGAGCCATCCAACCAAGTCTTTAAGCCACACACACAAAAAAGGATGTCATTCAGCAACAGTGTAATTCAGCAGTTGTTCACAGCAGGAGTTTTGCTAAAATAGTTCACAATTGGATACACTAGAATGCCTTTTGCATTCCCACAGTTGGTAAAGGACAACTAGTTCTTTTGAGGATTGAAACATTTTCAAAATGCGCTGTAAAATTAGACATACCCTCCCCGCCCCCCATCTCCGTTTGAGGCCCCTCTTGTCTCTCAAATCTATTGTTCAGTTAATCTGTGCATGCATGCCAGAATATTCTAATTTAACTCTGAGCCCGTGACATGGTATATTTTGTTTCTAGCTGCAAGAGTGTGAATGCCATAAATAACATGTACTGTGCTTGTTCTCTGTTCCTAAACAGTCTGATAAGCCCATATTGAAATCGTTTCAGAAATCACATTTGACAGCTCTCTAGGATCCTGTTCAATCCAGCCTCCCAACCAGTCCATTATTCCTGCCAGTTTCCAAGCAGACAAGGCATTCAGACACCCGTCTCTAAATGAGAACAGCCCTGGCGGAACCCTTGCAGGAGAGGTACACTCCAGCTAACAGGCCGTCAATCTGTCAGTAGCTCTTAAGATCGCTCAGCCTTGTCCATCTGAAGCCCAGCCCAGAGCTTCGAGGAAGGGGTACTTCAGTGAGTGAGGGTCCTGTCAATTCCATTCCAACAGACTCATGTGCAAACTTGTATGCCAGACCAAACCAGCAAAACCAGCACAACCCAGATCCACTATAGCGGCAGCATAGTACTTTTCTTCCTCTAACTCATTCATCCATTAAATAAACAGTAATTAAACATCAACCAGGTCACAAAGACACCATGTACCATAGAGAACTTTGAAACCGGACAGCTTGTAGGGTCAATTTCCGACTCTCCAACACATAGTTGTAGGAGTCTAATAAGCATCTTAAATTGTGTGGGTCTCAATTTCTCCATCGGCAAGAAAAGATAACATACGTCATTTCAAAGAATTGCTGTGAAGATCCAAGAAGATCATGCATTTTGTAAGACATCTAGCATAATGCTTGACTCAATGAAATATTGATTCCCTTGCTTTCTTCTCTTATCAAAACAAAAGGTTTCCCATTTTCTCAAATCATGTAGTCTTTACATTAAAATCAAGAGCATATAAGGACACTGAGAAAGAATTAAGTTTTTCTCTTTTTATTTTTCAGTAAAATAGTCACTGAAATATAACATACATACAGAAAAGAGAATAAATCATTAGATAAGGCTCACTGAATTCTCACAAAGTGACACAAGCATGTAACCCAGATCAAGAAAGAAAATAACCAGCCCTCCAGGAGCCCCTCCTGCCCCATTCCAGCCATTCTTCCTCAACTCTAATCTCTTAACTGAATCCTAACACCAGAGATTACTTTTGCTTGCTTTTGAATCGAGTAACATTTTAATAATGTCTGTACAAACAAATGGCAAATAAAAATACAGGACATTTTATATGGATTTGCGGCTGAGCTGAGTCAAAGGGATAGTAAGTTTTTAAAATAAACAAACACACTGACAGCAATCAAGGTAATAAATGTTGCTAGGATTGTGTTAGGTTCTCTCCTTTTTCTTATTCCTTATGCAAGCACTGTAGAATAAGCATTAAAATCTTACACATTCAGGTGGCTAGACACACTGTAACTGCTTTCTGGTGTGGTGTACTTCATTGAAAAGTAGACATATTACTACAAGATGAAGAAGAAGGAAGTGTATTTTACAGAAAGAAGAAAGGAAGATTTAATTCTGAATTTCCATTACCCAAACTCAAATTATAAATCAGTAATTTCCTCCCAAATACATCTAAGTCTTAAACCTCACTGATATCTTCCTCACTACCTTAAAAACTATCTTTGAAATCCTTGGGATCCTTAAATTTTAGAAGCTCTCATCTAGTCAAATGTAATGTTATTTTCCCCTCAGGATTAGAAATTCCAAAAGATCTTTTCTTCCCTCTCCCCCCCCGCCCCATTCTTGATGGCACGATGCAGAGTTAACAGAACTCACGCTCACCGAGAGGTTAATAGAGAATACAGGATGCTAGGATGAGGCAAGAAATGCTGAGTAGTCTGTTTTCAAATATTCTACTATGGACATATCTTAGCATCATGTGCTGACATCATCAAGAAACTGCTCATAAAGATGCTCAACATCATTAGTCACTGGAGAAATGCAAATCCAAACCACAATAGATAACACAACCACTGAAATGACTACAAAAATATGGAAAATAACAGGAAAATAAAGTGTTGACCAGCATGTGGAGAAACTGGAACATTCATGCATTGCTGGTTGGAATGTAAAATGATGCAGCTGCTATGGAAATCATCCTTGAAAAGTTAAAATAAATTACTACATGACCCAGCAATTCCATTCCTAAATATATATCCCAAAGAAGTGCAAACAGTACTCAAACAAATACTCGTACATGCATATTCACAGCAGTACTATGTATAATAGTCAAAAAGTAGAAATAACCCAAATTTCCATCAACAGATGAATGGGTAAGCAAAATTCCATGTACACACAGTGGAATATTATTCAGCCATAAAAACGAATGAAGTACTGATACATGTGGATGAACCTCGAAAACATCATGCTAAGTGAAAGAAGCCAGACACAAAAGGTCACATAATATATGATTCCATTTATATGAAATGGCCAGAATAGGCAAGTACATAGAGACAAAAAGCAGATTAGTGGTTGCCAGAGGATGAGGGGAGGGAAGAAGGGGGAATTACTGCTTAAAATGAGTAGAAAGTCTCTCTTGGGGTGACGAAAATATCCTCAAACTTGATATAAGTGATGGTTGTACAACACTGAGAATGTACTGAATGCCACCAAACTGTACACTTAAAAAATGATTAATTTTATGTCATGTGAATTTTACTTCCATTTTTAAGATGTCAAAAAAAGAAAAAGAAAAAGAAAAAGAAAAAGGAGGGAGAAAAAGACACTACTAATAGGTACCAAATTAAAGAATACTCCTAGAAGTATAAAGGTGATGATAGAACCACCAAGCAATTCAACCGAGAGGTCAGTTAGAAATTGCTCTGATAGTTCCAGTCCTTCTCTCTTGGGCGATATAATAAAGGTTTTAAAACATTCTTTTAAAACCCTTATTTTTTTTCACGCCAATATGTATGTGGTGAGGAGCCTAGACTCTAGGTAGCCAGGAAAGGCCTGGCAGATAGCAAGAGTCTAGACAGACACAGATAGGAGGTTAGATTCAGCAAAATGAAAAGAACCCAGCAGGTCCTCTTGACCTTGGCAGGAAGGGGGCAGGGTTCAGGAGGTCAGACAAAGACATCCCGGGCAGCCCTGCGAGCAAGGGATATCTCTCAGACCCACCATCAGGCAGATACTAACTCCCTTCAGTCCTGTTCAGATTACCTGTCATAAGGATGCGGGGGACCTAAAACCACAGATGCTCACTGCATACAGAAGGAGGTTTCAGAAGTGCAAGAGAACATCTAAGGCAGAGCAAGAGGTGCTGGGTTCAGCAGAAGACCCTTCACTCCTTCCCAGGTTCCTTGGACTCAGCTCTAAAATCTGCCTCCTAGCTAGGAACTTTAGTCCTCACCAGTGTAATTACCAAAAACCAACTTTTATGTAAGTCTATGAAAATTACAAAATATAAAAGCACAGCATTTTATTTTCTTCTTCAGAGAATTTCTTTTCAAAATTTTATGTAAACTTTTATCATTTTTTAAAAATATTATTTTTAAAAGAATTTATCAGCTGATAAATATATTTAAAGGTGGCAGAATAGCCCATAAAACAAACTAAAGGTGCAGAACTGTACACCATGTAGCAGCTTAACAACTTTGAGTATTTCTAATGTGTATCAAGGAAAATACATGCAAAATGTCAAATGATGAAGGAATAAAAAAACTCACTGTGTTGGGATTATGAGGTACCTTCCAGTTAGACCTGCTTCAACATTTGCAGGACAGGGGTAAGACTCCAAATGGAAGTCCATATACTCTATGCCAAAAGGCTGAGGCAAAAGGATCGCTTCAGCCCAGGTGTTTCATGCAACAGTGAGCTAGCATCATTCCAATGCACCCCAGCCTGGGCAACAGAGCGAGACTCTGTCTCTTAAATAAGTTTTAAAAAAAAAACAACTGTAATAGATCTCCAGAAACTTTATCAGTTCTATCAAGGCATAATACCATCAGAAAATAAGTCTGAAACAGAAAAGTCTGGTTCTATAATTAAGAGCAGGATTCTACAATCTCATTAAATTTTCAATTAAAGCAGAGTTCTTGATATATTTTTCCACTTTCTTGAATTAGTAGAGACCTGTAAGCATGTTCAGAGCAGGGATATGTTAATTAGGAACAGAGTTTTCCAATAAGAAGCTCAGCCCACAACACCTGATAATTAGGAATGTTATAACAATTCACTGACCCTCCAGGGAACATTTTGTAGCATTGGTTGTCCTCGAGTATTCACAGAAAGCCACAATTTTTCCCACTTGTCGCTTTTTCTGCTGCTTTTGCATACTGTCACATTTACAAGTCTTCAAGAAATAGTTTGGGGAGCCACATAACACTGGCCTCAACTGTTGCTCCCTTTTCCAATAGCGTCTGCCTTCTTGTCCTCGGGGGCCCTTTAACCTCAACCTGAGCACTTCCTGGTTGAGGAGTTGAGCAGCACAATTCCTCACACCCCAGAGTGTGGAATCTTGTCTTCAGAACCTGAATGTCACTTGGTATCCTAGAATGCCCCTAGTAGTGAGTGGGGCCAAAACACGAATGTGGGGCAGTCTTCATCACTTCACATACTCTATAGCAGCACCAAGACGGCGCTTGACTTCACCAAGCTGTTGTGTGTACTACTGTCATGAGATGAGCCAGGACACTGAGGTTCTGAATGTTTTAGAAAACTGTTCCTGATGGAATAGCAGATGAAATAATAAAGCAGAAACACAAGGAAGGAACAGCAATACTAGCCTAAAAGTACCAGGAGTAGAAATAATCCCAATAGAACTGCTTGCTACAGCTGTCCAGCATGCTAAACACTTTTCAAACATGCATGTTGTCATTGAATCTTCACCACAATCCTTTACAGCAGATGTTAGCCCTATTTCACAGATGAAAACGTTAAGGCACAGATTGCTTATTGGAAGATCCAATAGCTGGTGAACCATGATTCAGATCCAGTTCTAGTCAACTAAAGTTTAAGTTCTTGACCAGTGTCTTACACTGTAACATCCCAAAGCTACCCCCTATTCATCTCCTGTTACACCTTTCGTCTCCTAATTAAACCTCCACATCTGGCCAAATTTTTTAACTGTAGCTCCCGTGGATTCTCCATTTTACAATTTTCATTTCCACTGCCACTGGCCTAGTTGAGGCTCTGGTTACCTCTTCTCTGTTACTGCAGCTGTGCCCTAACTGATTTCCTCCACCCAGCTTCTGTTATACATCCTTCCCCTGGTGCCAGAATGAGCTTCCCACAGCACAGGTCAGGGACAGCCCTTCCCAGAAACTACCTGGCTTTCTAAAATGCACAGTCTCAAACTGACCTCCTTCCTGCTTTGTCTTCCACCACATCAGTCTCCCTGTACCTGACCCAAATGATTGTATCCCTGCCCCACCCAAACACAAGCCCACAGCTCTGACTACCGTGCATTCCATTCCCTAGGACTGGAATGCCTTCTCCTCTTTATTCCCCTTCCTTCAAGGCTCCTCAGGTGGGACCTCCTGCTGCCTGCCCAGGTCCCTTTGTCAGAGGGAATCCTTCTCTCTTACACACTCCCATACCGATGACTTGGCCTTGAGCTGCATTTATTTTATTCTGTAGGCCTTAATTTGCCTGACTCACTGCTAGGCTGAAAAATTCAAGGTCATCTTTAGAATGAAAGTGCCTATATGCTTTTTGCAGAGAATTACCATCTGAAAGGAGCCCCAAGTGAGAATGTTACTTTAGAGTTTGAAGGCTTTTTTCCTCCCCATGATCAACAAAAATTCTCAAATTGACTGCATTTCACATTTCGTTTTTGTTATTTTTTCATTTTGTTTTGTTCTGGCTAAGAAAACCAATCAAACCTCTTTTTTTAATCTCAGACCTTGCCCTACACTAATTTCTGTCTTCTCCGATTTTTACTCTATACCTGAATTTTTACTATTTTATGTTTCCCTTAATTTCTGTGGAGCAAGATGAGATATAAATAAATAGATGCATAAATAAAAAGTAGGTTTTTGAGAAATGACTGACAACCTAAATTGAAAGCAAGATTCCTATTGAGAAAGAAGTTGAGAACTAAGTCCAAACTGGTTACCATCTCTATCAGCAGCCTAAAGAAGAGGACATAAGACTCAAATAAGAAAACAGTTTGCTCCCTGGGACCCAACAATTCTAGAGTGAAAACAAGGGGGTGGGGGGTGTGGGTAGCTGCTGTAAAAACCCACAGCCTTAAGCACTGAGGCCCCAATACTAAATAGGTGCCCAGTCAAAGGAGCATTACTTGAGAATTTTTTACCTGGACTCAGACTTCCCCAGTAAATTCCCACTATAGTGACTGCTGGTTGTTCATGGGGCAGGGGTGGGAGAAAAACTGTGGGTGATATACCAGGAGGAACTCAGAAAAGCTGCTGTTTGGAGGACCCATCCTGATGCCAAAATCCCTCCCCACTCCTTACGTTTGTGTATAACTATTGACCTCCAGGAGAAATGAAAACCCATAGAGGGGCTGGAAATCCAAGGGCCAGAGTCACTATCACCTGCAGCTATGGCAGTAAAAAAGCCAGAGCAGAAGACAGGAGTGTCACAGTTATAACCTTTGTCCTATAACTGCCTAGCAGGATGACTTTGGAACATCACTCACCTCTCTGAGCCTCAGTTTTCACCATCCTAAAATGGGAATAGGTATACCTTCCTTACTGGGTACTTAGAGGATCGAATGAAATAACATGTGAACTTGCTTTATAAACTCTTCATAGAAGAGACTGTCATTTCCATTTCAACAAAGATTTCTTGCGAAAGGCATCATAGTACAGGAGTATAGATCATGGATTCCAAAACCAAATGGGATTTAAATTCCAATTCTATCACTCCCTAGCTTTGTGATCACATTTGTAAAATGGGATGATGAGAGTGTCAATCTGATAGGATTATCAGGAGGATTAAATGAGCTAATTATTTTAACCTAAAGAAGTACCTGGCATATAACATACTATACACGTTTCATTTGTATTCAAATGAGAGTAACCCACAAAACAAGCACTATGCTGAGTGCTAAGGGACACACACACACACACACACAAATAGTGAATCCTGGTATAACTTTCACAGGCCCAGGCATTAATTTAACCTATGACCTAACCATTAGGAGATAAACTCCTCAGGAATAGAAACATAGATAACAACCTTGCCAGCGGACTCATAGCTGGAATTCTCCAGAACTTCATATTTTCATCCTGCCCTTGTGGTCACAATTAATTTGCAGTCTCTCTCCAAGAGTTGCTGTGATTCACTTATGCTCATAAAATGTTCAAGTGTTTTTTGGGTTTTTTTAAACGCCATTTATTTAATGAACTACTATTATGACAGCTGTGGAGAAATTTCACTTTGGTATTTTCCTGAAGGAATATTTTATACACACCTTTCAGCTGCCCACGTTCAGGGAAGACACAAAATCCAGGAAGGGGAAAAAAATCACTTCAATGGATAAAACCTTTATAAGATAGCCCATCTGTCTTTGAGAGCTTGGAAGTGGTTTTGTTTTTATTTTTTTAAGCGGAACATTAACAAGGAAGAAGAACATCTTTCCCCTCTTCCTGTTCACCTGGCTTGGAGGAGGCAACCTGGTAAAACTTCAGTGAGGTCCAAGTAAATTTTGTCACTGTTGTATAATTTATTTATAATTAATCAAGGGTTTTATTTTAGGACGATTAGCAGCCAGCCATATTCCAGTTCTGACATTCTAAAAATATTATCCCATGATTGACTACTTCTTTTGAAGTATAACAGGAAAGTTGTCCAACCTCTTACCAAGCTCCAAAAATCCTCTGTTGACACAAAGGGAAACCTCTAATTACATGAGTCACTGTAGTTTTACAACTGAATAAACTGTTAACGAAATTGGAAAAATTGTCATCAAGATGATAAAGGCCATTCTGGAACCTGGTGCCAAAGCAGGTTGACTTGTACCTTTCAGAGAAATGACCACTTGTAAAGAGATTGACATCTGGAAGATTAAAGCTGATATCCAATACACTTTCCCAGGTCTCAATAGGCTGCTTTATCCTGATTGAAAGGAAAAGGAATTTCCTGGGCATGTCCCTTTAACGTTTTTATCCTAAGAGTGAGCATGAGAATCCATTTTGTAAACCACTATACTAGCATGTTGTAAAAGATGAATGGATGAATGGCCCTGGGGCTTGTGATATAGTTTGACCACATATATGCAACTCTCCAGTACTTTTTTTTTTTAATTTCAAAGTATTATAGAGGTACAAATCTTTTTGGTTACATGGATCAATTTTATAATGTTTGAGTCATGATTATAAGTGTGCCCATCACCCAGATAGTGTTCGTTGTACCTGTTAGGTAGGTTTTTGCCCCTACTGTTCTCCCCTTTCCCCCGTTTGATTTCCATTGAGTTTTATCTCCTTCTATGCACATGTGCGCTCATCAATTAGTTCCAACTTAATAGTGAGTACAGGTGGTGTTTGTTTTTCCATTCTTTAGATACTTCACTTAGGATAATGGTCTCCTGTTCCATCTAGATTGTTGCAAAAGGCATTAAGTCATCCTTCTTCGTGGCTGAGCAGTATTCCACAGTATACATATACTACATTTTATGAATCCACTCATGAATTGATGGGCATTTGGGTTGATTCCACATCTTCGCAACTGTGAAATGTGCTGCAATAAACATTTTAGTACAGGTGTCTTGTTGACTAAATGACTTCTTTTTCTTTGGGTAAATATACGGCAGTGGAATTTCTGGATCAAAAGGAAGGTCTACTTTTAGTTTTTTCGGAAATCTCCACACTGTTTTCCATAGAGGTTGTACTAGTTTACAGTCCCCACCAACAGTGTATAAGTGTTCCTATCTCTCTACATCCATGCTACCATCTATTGTTTTTGGACTTTTTAATAAAAGTCATTCTAACTGGGGTAAGGTGATATCTCATCGTGGCTTTGATTTGCATTTCCCTGATGATTAGTGACATTGAGCATTTTTTTTCTATGTTTATTGGCCATTTGTCTATCTTCTTTTGAAAAGCTTCTGTTTATGTCTTTTGCCCACTTTTTAATGGGGTTGTTTGATTTTTTTCTTGCTGATTTGCTTGAGTTCTTTGTAGACTCTCACTATTAATGCTTTATCAGATGTATAGCTTGCTAATATTTTCTCCCGTTCTGTAGGTTGTCTGTTTGCTCTGTCAATTATTTCCTTGGCTATGCAGAAGATTTTAATTTAATCAATTCCCATTTATTTATTTTTGTTGTTGTTGTGATTGCCATTGGGGTCTTTGTCATACATTCTTTGCCTAGGCCAATATCTGGAAGAGTTTTTCTGATGTTTTCTTCTAGAATTCTTATGGTTTCATGCCTTACATTTAAGTTCTTTATTCATCTTGAATAATTTTTTGTAAGTGGTGAGTGATATGGATCCTGTTTCATTTGTCTGCATGTGGCTATTCAATTTTCCCAGCACCATTTATTGAATAGGGATTCTTTCCCCCAATGTATAGTGTTGTCTGCTTTGTCAAAGATCAGTTGGCTGTAATGTGGATGGTTTTGTATCTGGGTTTTCTGCTCTGTTCCATTGGTCTATGTCTCTATTTTTGTGCCAGTACCATGCTGAATGGGGAAAAGTTGAAAGCATTCCCACTCAGAACTGGAACGAGACAAGGATGCCCATCGTCACCAATTCTACTCAACATAGTGTTGGAAGACCTAGCCTGAGCAATCAGGCAAGAGAAAGAAACTAAGGGTATACAAATCAGGAAAGAGGAGGTCACACTATATTGCTTTTTGCCAACGATATGATCTTATATTTAGAAAACCCCAAAGATTCCACCAAGAGACTCTTGGAATTGGTAAATGAATTCAGCAAAGTCTCAGGTTACAAAATTAATGTACACAAATCAGTAGCATTCTTTTACATCAATAACAGTCAAACTGAGAGTCAAATCAGAGACCCAATACCTTTTACAATTGCTACAAAGAAAATACCTAGGAATATACTTAACCAAGAAGGTGAAAGATCTCTACAAAAGGAACTACGAAACACTGATGAAAGAAACTGCAGATGTTACAAACAAGTGGAAAAACATGTACTGACAGATTGACAGAATAAACATGTTAAAATGTCCATACTACCTAAAGTGATTTATAGATTCAGTGCAATCCCCATCAAAATACCAACATCGTATTTCACAGATCTAGAAAAAATAATTCTATACTTTGTGTGGAGCCAGAAAAGAGCCCAAACAGCCAAAGCAATCTTAAGCAAAAGGAACAAATTGGGAGGCATCACATTACCAGACTTCAAACTATACTACAAGGGTATAGCAATCCAGTACTCCTTTGTTCATTTTTTTCCTTCAAAGTTTACATCTGTTAAGCTTCTTTAATGCTGATTTCTTAAATGTGAGGATCCAGCCTTTAAATGCATTAAACACTGTGCCTACAAATATCCCTGTCTGTAGAAACATCGCGAAGATGACAGGCTGGGCTCCCTCATGACTCTGATCACCTGCTTTTCTCCCCTAGTGGTCTCTGAGGCAGCCTCATTTGCCCAGTTGAAGAACTGCCTGATAACCCAATGTCTTGTCTCATCAGGAGCCATTGGGTAAAGCCACGGAGCCTGCCAAAAAATTAGGAACTATCAATCTCTTACAAATTTGGAGTTGGGGGAGAATAAAAAAGAAAACCAATATAACAAGATTGGGCATCAGACCTTGCTCTCATCCTGCCCTTTGGGAAGTTTTTGAAAAGGGACATCCTAAGGACTCTTTTCACACGTAGGGTAGTTCTACACTCTACCTGTTTAACATGGAATTTAATAGGACACCTTGTTATCCTTTGCAGAGAGTCCAGCCTATTCACTTATAAAGGTATTTCTGCATATATTACAATTGGTGCTGAGAAACAAAATTAGAGGATTTGATTGAAAAAAATTATTTTTGCTAGATGCTCGATGCAGTATTATTTAGCTACTGAAGGGCAAAACAGAGATGCCACCAGACATTCTCTATTGGTATCCAAGTACCTGTCTCTCTCTCTTCCAATTTATTCCCCTGAGAGTTACTGACTGTGAAGAGAAGCCTACACTTCTCAGAAGCAGTTCTGCTCCCACAGGTCTCAAGCCCACAGGATATGTAACTTCACAGAGTCACAGAATAGCAGCCCTGGAAATGAGCTTGCAGACTACCTGGTCTAACTCCGGAAGGATGAAGGCAGGGTAAGTGATGTGACTTCTCCAAGGTCACACCACTAGTTAGTGCCAGAGGTTGGCCCATAGCCCAGCTAGCTTCTAGTCCAATGCTCTTTCCCACTACATTTCCTGAGATATACGCATTTTCTTCCAGAATTGGTCCAAACAGACTCTGTGAAGGTCATAAAAACATCTGGGAGAATCTGGGTGTTTTTCAATGATTACTACAGTGTTATGCCAAGATGGTCGAATATTACAAGAGTTGGGGCACTCAAGTTAGAAGCAGATGGAGCAGATGTGTCACTGTAGGATTCAGGTTCACAGTGTGAACTGGAGCTTGGCAAAGACAATGGGTAAAGGACAAGCCCAGGCCAGTCCATTTCAAACGTGCAGGCCAAAACTGTTTGGGAAGATCTGGGTTTTAAGAGAAGAGCCAAGGGCAGCCCTGCTTCAACAGAGTCCAAGTGGAGAGTAACTGAGACCTCCTGTTTAATGAAATTACATCCTCTGGTCATCCTGCAGAAAAGCCCCCTACATAGCCCTGGGACTTCATGGGCCAAATATTTACCCATTAACACCTTCTTTATTTATGGATGGGCGGTGATGTTAATGAAAGGTATAAATGGAGGCATTAGTCACAGCCTTGGTCTTCAAAAAATTTGCAAACTTCCAAAGCATTATAATTGTATTTTAAGTCATATGTTTAAATTATGACACATTGCATCTTACAAGGTAAAAACCAAAAAAACCAAAAAAACCCCTCTGCTACATTGAATATATAGTCCCCTAATGCCAAACATTTTCTCTCAAAAAAATATTAATTCATTGTTTGAAAAGGGTTAGATTTGTAACTTAGTCCCCAAAGCCTATTTCAAGAACAAAGTACTACAACATGCTACATTTACAATAAAAATGGAAGAAATCCCCACTGATGGTATATTGCTGAATAAGGGCAATCTGGAAACAACAAAACAAAGTAAGAGGTCTTTTCCTAAAATATTTAACGCTAGCAAATGAAGAAAAACAGATTCAATGAATGAAGATATGGAAGAAATGGGAAAATCCCAAATGAAAATTCTGAGCACTTCTGAGAAGTATCAAGGTGGATGATAATAACAGAGTGTCTTCAATGTCATTCAGTGGGCAGTGAGTTACGGAAGATGGAGAAAGGGAGAAAACAGTAGGAAAAGATGAAAAGCGGCGAGGGAGTGGGGTATTCAGTAGATAGTTCAATTGTGGTCTTCAGTGGTGCTGCTGACAGGGCACAACAAGGGCATCACCCCTCAGGCAAGAGCAGAAGTGACGGTGGCCACCAGTAGTGGCTCTCAAAGTTGGTCCCTGGTCCAGCAGCATCAGTGCCACTTGGGAACTTGTTAGAAACACAAAACATGAGGGCCCACCCCAGGCCTAATGAATCAGAAAGATTTCTTTCTCAACATTCTGGCCCTTCAAGTGACTGTGATGCATGCTGGAGCTTAGGAACGACCGACAGTTACGTGGAATAAGTAATGGCAAGAGCTGTTCATTACACATGACATTCGCAGGTCAGGCATTTTGGCCCTTTCTATTATAGTAGTGATTTTACTTTAAAGCACCGATCTCAAATTTGGCTTCACAATGGAATCCCTGAGAAGCTATTAAAATACTCAGGGGATGTTTGGCAACGCCTGGAGACATTTTTGGTGGTTAAAGCAAGGAGGTGGGAATGGGGGCAGTTTGCTACTGGCATCTAGTGGGTAGAGACCAGGGAAACAACAGTCTCCACCACAAAGAGCTACCTGGCCCATAATGCCAGTAATGCTGCTTTTGAGAAACCTTGCTTCAGGCAAATCAACTATCTCTATCTGTTTCAGCTTTTGCACCTTAGACTCAGTGGAAGAAAGGTTGGGTCTGCTCCACGGGCACCGCCATTTTGACTCAATTCAGCCTTGCCAGCGTGGAGCCCCCATTCTTATGTGTGTCTATGTGAGGTTATCGGGTGTCTGCTCAGTCGTTCACAAAATGGTGCTTCGTTTCCTATCCCAATAAGGTTCTTTCTGCAGATGCTCTGTTTGTCAGGACCCCAGAGGAAAAAAAAAAAAGGATGAATGGAGGAATTTGGGTACCAAAATCTCACTTGACACCCTAACAATTCTGGACCAGCCCTGACTCTTCATTTGCAAGTTTCCAAGTTTTAAAAATTATTAAGCCCAAGGGCTGGTAGAATAGAGAAGTGAAATATGAACAGGGTCAACTGTCAACCAAACAGACTAAACTTGAGCTATCTTCATTCAAATATATTCTGGGAGTTGCTGCTGGTTAACCTGTGAGTACTTAAGAAAGACTTGCCTGTTAAAGCTGAGAATACAATGTACCAAAGAGCTCGCCACTTACTCATCTGTTTTTATTTTGCCTAAAGAATGAGTACAGCATAAAACTTCCCACCATCTACTGTCTGCTTTACCCCAAATCCTCCACATCCACTGTTCCCAAGATTTCCACGCTGATTTGGAGCCATTTATGTCAGCCCAGGTGTTCGGAGTTCCAGGTTGAAACATTTGGTTAATTAACATCATGCTGCAAACACTCAAAATCACTTCAGCTGCCACTAGAACAAAACAAAACTCCAAAAAACAAAAACTGTGGGGAAATATAAACAAATGGCGGTATTCTGTGGAAAACAATATATGATTTCAGTGACAATAAAAGCAGCGAGGGCTTTCTTGAATTAATACTGCATTCGTTCAAAACGTTTTTCTAAAAGAAATTATATTAAGTTTGAGTAAAGACTTGCAAGTACACATATTTATGAGCAAAATGCAGCTATGTGCTTGGATGCCAAATCATTAGCACTTGCTTGAAAAGAAAAAAGGTATGGTGAAAAAGAGTGTGAACCCCGAGAGAGGCAATTTGGGAAATATCAAAAGAAGTGGCCTTTCTTCTATTGAGAACCCAAAATGGTTTTTCTCCCCCACTTTCAGAGCCACAAAGCTCTCAGCTGCATTCCTCTCGGCACTTACAGTTTCCCTGCCCCTCCCCTTCCCGAAACCCCACTCAAGGTCCCAATTGAACTCCCGCATTTTAATCCTTTTAAACACTCATTTGTTCCTTTCTTCCCAATCACTTTCAGTGAGACTTCATGTGTTTGGAAAGGGACCAGAGGTGGTTCTGAAAGATTTAATTTTTAAAAAAGTTTGAACTGTAGAGTGTTAAGAATGAAATCTGGTTTTCTTAGTTTTGAGGGGGGAGATCAGGGTGAGGTACATTTGAGTTTTTGATGTATTTTCTTTTCCAAGAACTAAGGCAGCCAGGAGAGGGTGGGGAGCAGTCCTGGCGGAGACTTGGGTGTAGTCCCAGGTGGGATTCGGGTGTGGCTGGCCTGGGGCACAGACAGGCTGAAGGCTCCAGCAGTCTGCAGGAAGGGCTGGGCACAGGGTTTTTAAATAATATCCTAAGGAGAGAGAAGGGCAGGCCCACAAATTGGATCCTAAACAATGCCCCAGTTATGGGAGGGCTGGAAAGCTGTGTTTTTGAGTGCAGTATTCTGTCCATTACTCAGTTTGCTCCCAGGAAAACCTTCTTCTCCCACAAGTCCTGGCACCCTAGGATTTGTGAATGAAGCCTGAAGAAATAACTGAAAGTTCTGTTTTCACGCCATCTTTGAGCTACTAGGAACTGACACAGTAACCTCTTTAGGATAATGTGACTGAATTACACAAAAGGGAGAAGGGGATATTCTAGGAAGACAAGAACAGGATGCAGCTTCCATTCATTTGTGGTTCTGGAAAACACAACGTGTGTTTGGTGGGGTGGGGGCTCTCAGGTATAGCAGCTGCGATAGCAACAGCACCTACGTTGGCCAGCAGCTGGTGGCAGCTGGCTGTGGTCACCAACAATGGAAGGCAGTACGAGGGGCACTGTCAAAAGGGCAGAGCAGGCAAACACTGCCAACAGGGTCCAGCACAGGAGAGGAAACTGGCAGACACCCCTCAGTATCCCAGAGAAGCTGAGAGATGCTCATCAGAAAGGAGGTGGGGAAGGGAGTCTACACAAGAGAAGAATAAAACTTCTACAACAGAATAAAGATCAAAGTTTTTGGGACAACCTGTGGCTCTTAACTCTACCTGCAAAACCAGCCACTCTCCACCCCCTACTGCCAAGTTCTATAAAATTGGCATAACATATGTATACATATGATTATATGGATCTGTTCACAGACTGTGGGAAATATTAAATAATTTCCCAAAACCCCTTAGAACATAAACATTTATTAGGTTATTAATTATGGAATGTCCAATTTCCTTAAGTATCAAGTTTGACAGTCGCTATCTTTGACATTTCACTTTGACACCTCTTTTTTTTTTT
>VBSM01003204.1:52389615-52403629 GCA_008086735.1 Cheirogaleus medius | reverse complement strand
CCCCCACTCACCATCAGAGACGGGCCTCTGTGTAAAAGGAGATAGAAAGAGTAAGCCTTCACACCTGCAGGTGAAATCCTAAACCTGCAGTCAGGGTCCTTGCAGTTGGGCAAAGCTGAAAGTTTCACAATAAACTCAAAAGATCTATTTTTCCTCCTGTTGGAGAACAATAAACTCCTTCTGGTGAATGTAGGATCCTAGGCAAGTAATTACTACTGAGGCACATGTTTCAGAGAACTGCCTGAAAGCATCCATTGATAATCTCCTGTGAGGCCTAAAATTCCCCTTCTATTCCCAGCCCCTAAAGAAACTGGGTCAAAACGAAAGTAGACAATGGGCCTCAAACAAACAGAACAGACTGAGCTTCTCTTCTCTCACGTGTTTGTTTATGAGGAAATCCAAACATTGCTTAAGCAAGACATAGTATTGCTTTTTTGCTAATGTGGAGTGCGGTAGGAAAAGGCAAAAGAAAGATGTGGTGGGGGTGGGGGTGGGGAGTCACCCCTGACGAGTGTTTAGGTGGACAGAACCTATAGGGAGCATTTTGCATTGTTAGTCTCAACATTTGCTAAACTAGTCTGGTGGAATGCTTTGGATCTAAGTCTAAATATATCAAAATCCACCCCTCCAAAAATATACCTAAACATACCTCCACCTCCTAATAACTATGCAGATTAGAAAATTTGGTAGCCAGGAGGCTGCAGTGAGCTGACTGCATCACCGTGTTCCAGGCTGAGAGAGACCCTGTCTCCAAAAAAATGGTAGAAACAACAAAGAAACTTGGCTAGCATTTTATTCATGTCACTCGAGGAAAGAACAGGGTGATACAGACTTAAAATACTAAATGAATATTACTTCAAAGCAAATTAAAAGAAAAAAGAACATAGCAATCATTCTTACCAAAGGTTTGAAATCTCTTTAGATGCCACCAGTAATTTTTCTAGGCTACAGAATTTTCACCAATTTCTCCCATTCTAAGAACTGTCAGATGGATGCTACACCAAACTCAACTAAGAAATACGGCACAATTACTGTGGCTAACATTTTAAAGCTTGGTCAAAGGTGGGGTTCCCTCCCCCCATTTCTATTTATTTTAGGTACTAGGCTAATTTTTACAGGTAATACATACATATGTGAATTGAAATGATGTCCTGGGAGCACAAAGCAGATTAGGGCAGGCAAGGCCAGTACCAAAACCAGGCCAAGAATGCCAGGCCAGTGTTCTTCCTTTGCCCTGTGCTACCTCACTCCACAGCCACGGCTTCAACTTAGCTTTAGGAGGCCTGTCCAAACCCTCTCCACCTGTTTTAATTCCAAGGCTGATGCTCCTGATAAGGAATAAGACACTCCCCCCACACACACACATACCCATTCCCCCAGAGTCTTCTCTTTTCACTGAGACCCCAGAAATAGGCAGCAAGATCACAGGTGAGAATGTTCCTTGCTATCAGAATGTTAAAATCATCTCCCAAGACAGAGGCTGAATCTGTCTCGTTGCTCACATGCAGAAAACAATTGGAGATTAGAGTGTAATATTGGGGGGGGGTGCCGTGTATAAAACGCATCCTATTCCATTCTAAATTATTTAGGGCTTTAAAGAAGGGATCCATTGGAGAGATGTGCACATCTGAATATTTGCACACCTGTGTTTATGTTCAATTCTATTTTGACAAGCCCATGAAAGCCCCTTTTCAGAGGGTGTGGGCCTAAATAAATACCAAATAAAACTTTCCCCCTGTCCTCTGTGAAATAAAGAATTAAGCTAGACAGCTACAATTAGTCTTCAGGATATTTTCCAAGCATATATAAATGTCTCTTAATAAGGACTTGTGTGAAACATCACACTTGGGCTTAATTTTTTTTAACTGTGGTAAAATACACATACCACTTACCATTTTAACCATTTTAAAGTGTACAATTCATCGATACTAAATACATTCACAATGCTGTACAAACATCACCACTATCTAGTTCCAGAACATTCTCATTACCCTGAGAGGAAATCCCATGGCCATCGGCAGTCACTCCCATTTCCCACTCCTCCCAGCCCGACTCCTCATTGACAACTAACCTCTGCTTTCTGTTCCTATAGATATTCCTATTCGGCACATGTCCTAGAAACCAAATGATACAATACGCGGCCTTTTCTGTCTGGCTTCTTTCACTTATCACGATGTTTTCAAAGTTCATCAATGTTGTAGCAGGTATAAAACTTCATTCCTTTTAAGGCTAAATATTCCATTGTATGGATACAACACATTTTGTTTATCCATTCGTCTACTGCTGGACACTTGGGTTGTGTCCATCTTTTGGTTACTGTGGCTAGTGCTACTATGAACGTTCATGTACAAGGTTTTGTCTAAATGTCTGTTTTCAATTCTCTTGAGTATATATATATACATCTAGGAGTGGAATTTCTGGGCCGTATACTATTCTATGTCTAACTTACGGAACTGCCAAACTGTGTTCCACAGCAGCTACCGCATTTTACATTCATATTTCATTTTATACCTGGTATTAAATAACACGAGTGGCCGATGTAGGGTCAAGCAATGACTTCCCTGAATCATCCAGGCTCAGCTCCCTGCAAACATCCTCAGACAGGACCTTGTGGTCACCCAAATGAAAAAGCTCCTCCTTCCTACCTGGGGAACTTCTCTGACATCATCCTGTTTCACTCTCCTCACAGCACTTTCAGATTCTCTAAAATTATTTATTTCCTTGTTTACTTGTCAATTGTTTACCTCCCTCCCTTTCCAGACTTAAACCCATGAGAACAGAACTCTTCCAGTCTTGTTCAATACAACATCCCCAGTGACCAAAACAGCAGGGATATCTTTAGTGGATAAATGTCTGAATGGTACTCAAGGCTAAAAGAGAATTCGTACAAGACAGAGGAAGAGCTAGACTTAGTATCTAAGTGTTTTCTTCCTTCATAAATAAAAAACAATTCTGGATGGCAACTGGCTCCAAAACCCCAAGAGGAGAAGGGGATATGGCCCCAGAGGCGACAAATTAATGGCACCCTTGACCCACTATAGACTGCTTAGATTTCAACTGTGTATTTAAAGCTCTGCCTTTCTTTGCACTGCATAGAAAATTAAAACACAAAAAAAAAATCAAATCAATTGTTTTTGTTCCTGAGGTAAAGATAGTCTGCTTCAGGCTTTGATTTTGTTTTGTTCTGTTTTGTTTATCAAATAAAAGCTTCCAAGTACTTACTTTAAGGTCAAAACAAAAAGTCAAGTTACTCTTTGAATAGCTTCTTGCTGTTTGAAAGAGAAAGAAGAACAAAGTGAAAATGCTTGAGTGTGCTCAAAGCCTTCAAAAAGGCGTGACTCTTTTGAAGATGAAGAGTGGAAGATGAAGACACTAGAGCTCTGAGAGGTTAAACTGCCTGTCCAAAGTCACAGGACACCCTTGAAGAAGAGCAGGAAGCCAGATCTACACTCTCCCGGAGAACAGCAACTCCATGAGGGCACAGACCTCGTCTTTCCTGGTCACTACTCTGTTCTCAGTACAGACTAGACCTGCCAGCAGTGTACTCAACACATCTTTCTGCAACTCCACATACCTGAACAGTTCCAAGCTCTCAAAGGCACCGAGCAAACATGTACATTTTCCCAAGCTCCAAGGAACCACCTGAATTTGATAGTTGACAATAAACACTTTGGTGAGAATCACATGAGGATGTGCTCTGGAATAAATTCGTCCATCATGCAGGGCCCGTGGGTTCTGCAGGTACAGAAATGGCTGGCTACAAGAGGAGGCGGCAAACACAGGTCTGCTCAGGGTGGAGGCAGGTCACAGGTTTGAAGACCTAATTATCATTCTCTCTGGACCTGGACTTATTTAGCCATTTCCTCTACAGATCTGTGCTATTTCTCAACTAAAAAAAAAGTAATAGCACATCATAGATAGCCAAACCAGGACATTTTGAAACCAGAGTGGATTTTTTTTAAATTTTGGTTTATGGTCTGTGTATGTATGTTTTCTTGACCAAAGCATCTGAAAAACCAGAAGTTTTCCTTATCTTTCTCCTTGGCACACTTGATCACTATGGGCTTTCAGTACTCAGAAGATGCCATTTTTTAAAATGACAACATTGATCCAAATAACGGTCTCTCAAGACTTTTCCTACTGGAGCTACAAACAAGCCTTTCTGGGATTTAACAAGGATCTGCCTAACATGGAATCCTAGGGCTTTTTATAATAAAAATCATTATTATAATGCTTAATTTTTAAAATTCTGCTTTCCTCTTTTCCTGGGTCTGGTGCATAAGGGGAGAATAAGTGGAGGCAAAGCCAGACATGTTCATCTTTCTCCCTTCCATTACTGCTGCATCCTGAACCAAGAATGAACAGTGCAACTGGGGCTTCTTGCTTCTTAGCATATGGAATTGTCATCCTTGACATCAATAGACTTGGCAAGAGTCTCTGTTTTCTCTTTCCTGGGCTATTCTGAGAAATGTAGCTACAGATGTCGAGTCTGACTAAGCAGAATCTGGCCTCAGATTACTCTAAATTCCAGGTGCAACCAAATCAAGGGTGCCTCTGTGCATCCCTGTTCCTGATCCTGTCTTTGCATGTCAGTTGGCATCACCAGCAAGCCCCTTAACTGAGCACTTACCAAAGGCCGAGTTCAGAGCTAGACAACTGGGGTTCTGAGATGATCCAGATGGGGTAGCTGCCTCTCAGGGGCTTATAATCTTGAGACACACAAAAGTTTAAAACATCATTACACCACAGAGAATGTGTGATGTTAAACCTCCTAAGAAGGCTTGCAGGACCTTCCTACAGAAGGTTCAACTTAAAATTTGAGACAAATGTGTTGCTATGTGGCAAGTTCAGAGGCCTGCTGAGGAAACAGGGGATAGTGGTGGTAGCACTTCCACTGGCAGGCCTTGGTGATCAGGTTCAAGGCAAAAGGCACAGAGACTTTTGTTTTCCACTGATCAAACAACAGGAAACCGGTTCTAATTCAACAACAGCCAACTTGCAGCTTTGTTGGGGGATATAAAGGAGCCCTGAAGAATGTCTGGCTTTCAGAAAAGGACTCCACTTTCTTCCTTATAATAGTTCTTTTGCAGGTAATATTGGGTTTAAATAAGCATTAAGGGTAACAACCAAGGAAGGAAAGAAGTCCATATTCTGAAAAGGGTAAGCAGACAAATGAAATTCTCCTTACTCTTTGTCAAGGTGATGGGGAGAATGGTAAAGAGGTGATAGAATGACTGTGTGCAATTAACACTATGTCCTATTTTAATACCATACATTAGCTGTGTCCATCCCTGTCATAGGCACCATCTAGCCCCCTGTCTGGTCCTGATCCTATGGAACCTAGATATGGCTCAGTAGGGCATCCTAAAGTATGGGAAGAGGACCCAACAGGTTCAAAATAGCAGTCCTAAAGGTGAGGGCCCTATAAAGTAGAATCTCTAATTTATCTCTAGTATGCCCTCCAGCTCAGAAAGTCTGTATTTGAGGACTAACCTTGAAGGCTTGGGATTTAGTCCTGTTTCACTGTCATAGTATAAACTCTCTGTGGATGAGGCTTCCAATACAAAACTCCTTTTAAGCTACTAGTTTTAAGGGTGGCTGATAAGGGCACTATCTACGCACAGGGTTTCCTATAAGTTTTTAAAATCCCCATTTTCCCATTGAGAATTGAGGGCTTCAAATGGAATACCCCAAGGAGAGGTGATAAACTGAGTGAAATTCAACCTAAGAATCAAATGCCAGCTTCTCAGGAGACTTTCTATGGAGCCAGACTTTGAGAGCAAAGTAAAGATTGAAGACAGAAAAGAGAAAAAAGCAAAGGGAAGAAAACAGAGAGGAGAAGAGAGAACAGGAAGGAGAAAAGAGAGACAAACACAGACACACATACGTGTGCACGCATACACACACAGAGACACACACACAAACCACAAGGTCAAGTGGGCACTTACAGCCACAAGGAGGAATATATCGAAAAGGGAAAGAGAAAATGTTAATGGATAGGGCAAAGAGAGTTGGCAAAAGCAGGCGACTAATTGCCCAAATGGCAGCGTTTTTGAGTAGTAGAAAAAGCCACTCCTCTGCAAGACACTTTTTTGCCATTTGCCAGAAAAACGTAAAGAAAAACCACAATAATCATCATAGATGACTATTCTTAGTGAATAAGAACGTGAACAGTGTTCCCTAAAGTCATGCAGTGCACTACCTGCACACCCTCACATCCTGACCATGTATCCCCCACTACAAATGGGCTCCTAAATTCCACCTCATTCAAGACCATGATTCTAGAACACCTCGGTGGGCAGCCTCATGAACAGACATGAATGCCCTAAGGAACCAGACACCGAGATACTCCTAATTCCAGGGCTGGCTTCATGGGCATCCAAGCAAGGCTCTGGAGTCGCACTGGGTCCCACCTTTAGGAGGGGTCTATACTTGCTTTAAGGCTCTGCTGTAGCCACCTTAAAATTCTTAATCAGTTCTTAACAAGAGGGCCCCACATTTTCATTTTGCACTGGGTCCTGAATATTATGGAATTGGCCCTGCCTAATTTCAAATGATTTTCCCTGGTTGGGTCCATACCCCAAAAATAAATCTAATGAAGATACCACAACACTTTTATTCTAAAGAGCTGAACAGGAAAGCACAGATATAGATGATAATGAACAATTTTCAAATAGATAACCACATTAAAAATAAAAAGTAGCACTTTTTTTGTTTCCTGGAAAAGCTTGAGTTCAGCAGGCATTTGGAGTGTGTTTCAGAATCATTATTTGTCCTTGAATAAAAAGCAAAATGTAAAGTCACATTTTGTGTAAACCAGTTCATTCTTCTTCAAATGAAAAAAAAATTGAAAAAGAAAGAAAAAAGAAAGAAAGGTCAAACTGACTTCCTAGGGAACAGAAAAATGAACCTTGGAAAAAAAATAGTTTACTCAACTTTTTCAATGATATCAAAAGGACCTTTTGACATTTCTTGGAAAAGACATGACAATACTTTTAATGCTGTAAGAAAAAAGTGGTCTTCACTGAGAAAACTTCAGAAAAGAGGCCTTGATGGTGGGCTTATGCAAAAAGTACATGGCCTTTGCTATGAACCTTGATCTTCTTTACATATGAAGAAATTAACTATAAAGAAAATATAATATTCTAAAAATATCTATAGGTGTTTATCTCTATTCTGGGCTTTGGAATTCAGATATTTTCTTCTGGTGCACCTGGTCTTTTGAATGAATGATCTCTCCAAACAAAGCTAAGGATAAAGCGAACATCACCTGATACATAGATTCTACTGAATCACAAATGTATCTGGAGCACAAGCCTTATGCCTAGGGAAAAGGAAAAGGAAGTAAATCCAGAATTTATTTTTTATTTTTAATTTTTAAAAATTTTTCTATAAAAATAGAGACAGGGTCTCGCTCTTGCTCCAACTGGTCTCGAACTCTTGAGCTCAAGCAATCCTCCTGCCTCAGCCTTCCAGAATGCTAGGATTACAGGCATGAGCCACCGTGCCCAGCCTAGAATTTAGCTATGAGCCTAGCTTCTTGGGCCACTGATTGCCCCAGCCCAGAAATTGTCTGTAAGCCTTTGACTTTTCTTGATTTTGTTCTGGCTTTGCTTTTTATTTGTCTTTACTTTTCTATAATTAATAACTATGAAATACACATATACAAAAGGAGACACAAAAGCATGGCATAAAGTAAGTAGACACTGCTCTGGGTTCAGAAATCACATCCCTATTCAACAGTGCCTTTCTTTGCCTCTTTGACTTTCTAGACTCCAAGACATGTTTTCCTGTCCCTACTTAAAAAAAATAGTTCCCATTTCTCTGCTGAAATTTCCCACTATTCCTGCATGTTATCCATTTTTTTCCACTAGATCCTAAAATATAATTAGCATAATAATTTCAAACCCTGCCTGTTAATTCCAAAATCAGGCCATCTCTGTGTCTTCTTCTATTGACTATTTCCTCTCTTGGCCAAGAGTTACATTTGCTTGCTTCTTCTTACATCTTATAACTTATTTTGTGCTGAAAATTTTGTGTAAAAGAACCAAGAGACTGAGTTAATATTTATCTATAGAAAAGGCCTCACCCCCTCTTCTGTCAGGCCACTAGTTGGGGAGGTAGTTGGGGAGGGGCACACTGAGTTATTTAATCTATAGTTGATCTGGGTCTGGGCATTACTCCAGCTTTAGATTCACTTTACCAATGGTTTCAATGTTTTGAGGGTGGATCAGAATTATCCTGTTTAGCAGTGCTTGAGATCTGAGCACTGGCAAGATTTTCAAGATTTCTCTATGCTTTATAGCTAAACTACCACTTTTCAAAACTAGGGGATATCTCTCTCACTTTTAAAGCCTAGAAGACTGTTTTTTAGGTCTTTAAGAAATTGTCTTCATTCTTCATTATAGCTCCTGGCTTTCTGTGCCTCTGGAGATCTCTGTCCCGCTGCTCTGCCCTTGTCCTTTGGATGGTGACTAGAGAACACTCCTGGTGTGCCATAGCAGGATTTTTCTTAGGTCTCCCACCCTGGCCCCAGCCTTTACCAGGCCATTGCTTTGTTTTTGGGAAAGACCACATATACCTTATAGTCCCAATATCAGCTTTTCTGCCCTACCCTTGGCCTTCTGCCTACCACCCTTCTGCACTTGGTGAAGAACCATGGGAATGATCTGGAGAGTGGTGCAGGGCTCGCTCTGTGGCTAGTGATCCTTAGGATTCTGAACAGTCATGTGAGTTAACATGCAGCCATTCAAACTCTAGTGTCTTCTTACCCTGACTATGATAGATTCTTCCTCTACCATTACTCTGCCAAGGATGAAAGCAGCCCTTAGTTTCTTCCCTTCTAAGAAGGGTTTGTCACTTTCTGAAACTTAGTTTATTTATATTTCTTTGTGTCAATGACTCTTTCACTGGTTCAAAAACATCTATGATTTTGTTGTTTACTCTCATTGTTAGGGTAGGTATGAAGGTCCCTTACAATCTTCTATATCTGAACCAGAACCCTACTTCTACTTTTAAGCTACATGAAATTCTGATTGCATCCTTCCTCCTGGAACCCAAGGATCGTGGCTAACCTGGCCAACTCCTTTGAGCTCATTTGCCAGCCAATGTAGCACAAACCAGGAACGTTCCTGAAAGATGTATCGGCCAAGCTCTCAGTTTGAAAATTCCAGCCTATCTCAAACCTCTAACTTACTGGAATTTTCATACTTCACTTCATTATGTTCTCAGTTCTCCAAGACTAACTGTGTATACTCAGTCTCCCATTTTTGTCTTCACTTCAACTTTCCAATTTAACAAGCATTGTCTTTTGAACCACAAATCTAGCTCCTGATTCTCCTCCCAGACAACTTATTTCTTATAACCTTGGGTGATGGTATCTCTCAACTCTTGCTCCCTCCTAGCTCATTAATAGATAGTGTTATAATTTGAGTATTTGTCCCCTCCAAAATGTATGTTGAAGCAGGAAGGCCCTCACCAAATGCAGCTCCTCAACTATGGACTTCTCAGTCTCTATAAATGTAAGAAATAAATTCTTTTTCTTTATAAATTACCCAGTTTGGGGTATCCTTTTATAAGCAACAAAATATGGACTAAGACAGTTGGTATTTAGATAGCATTCTCTTTCTTCTCCATAAGTGGTCCAGCCTCTGCACAGTCTCAACTCTACTCACAAGTCCCACTTGAATGCCCCACCACCCACCCCTACCTTGCGTGGATTTTCTAGACTCAGAATCTGCCTGCTAGTTCCTACTTTCTGGCCCATCTCTTGCATGCTTCAGATACAGTTTTATAGCCTGTTCTTTTGATTCATTTAGACTTGCACATCACCCTGCTTTATAATGGCTATTGATCAATTGTTTATATTATAACATAAAAAGAGAATAAGAAGGAAGACTTTCTATTCTAGACTTGGAACCTCATGTAAATAGGCATAAAATGGTCTTGTAAAAACTCAACTACATAGGGTATACATTAGCACACTTTAGTGTAAAAGTGAGATGTTGATTCATTTTAAATAACTTTTAAAATGAGATGTTCATTCTTTTTAAAGTCTTAGGTGTAGATGACAGTTCAGTAAAATATTTAAATGATCAAAAGCATCGTGACAGCCAACATAATGACATCCTGAAACATTTCTAGAGAAAAAAGCAATAGGCTATTCTTTCTGAAAACTTGTGCTGTATAGATTCCATGAAGAATTATGCTAGAATACCACAAGCAAGAAATAAAAATTGTCACTGCACATATTACTCTGCTCCTTCTGGTTTATCAGTGCTCAGGGTGTCCTGGGACAGTTCCTCTGCCTAGGAGATCTGAGCTTCTTTAAGTCAAGTGGCAAAAAGGGGTATGGAGAATGGAGAAGGCCGCAGGAGTCCTTGTCCTCCTTGTCCTCACTTCAGTTGTCCCAAGGTTTCAGGCTTTCCCAGCATCTCTCGTGACACAATTTCATTATCATGATGTGGAGACTGAATTACTTCCTTGCCTACCCATTCTAAATGGCCAGGTTGTGAAAGTTAATGTCTGTAAAGGACTGTACGTTCTTTGAGGCGAAGGAGCTCAACAAATGCAAAGTCATATTAAAATGATACATTGCCCCTGTGGCTTAGTGACTAATTTAGAAGAGCAGGAAAAGGCGTTTCAAAATGAAAGTCTTCATGATGTTGTAGAAAGTGTTCCTTGAGGATTCTGTGCCAATTTCCTCGTATTGAAAATACTGGTGGGATTGGGAAGGGAAAGATTATTCTAAACTTTCTTTGCTTTTGTGCCACTTTGTGCCACATATAAGGCCTAGTTTTCAGCATACAAAAAAATCCAAGGCAGAGACAGAATGAATACTAGATTGAGATTAAGAAGACTTGAGGGTTTAGTCTCAACTATATCACTTATCACTGTGTGATCTAGGTTGAGCCACTTATCTTCTCTGAGCCTTAGTTTCATACCTATAAAATGGGGCAATAACTCTTCTGCCTACACCGTTAAGAATGTGATGCATACAGTAAGTATAGCATAGAAGTGACACAAATTCTTATTGCTGTTGTATTGACTAAGCACTTAGAATAAACTCATTTATGTTTCTTGAATCCTTATGTCCCCAGATTAATATACAGATGGCAAAATGAGTTCCATTTCTGCAAAAAACAATGCACAGAAGAAAAATTTATTTGAGTCAATACCACCTTAGGTCTGTCTAGGGATATAATTTGTGCATTTCACAATATTCCAGAAGCAAAATGTATGAGACATGTCCTTTCTTACTTATTACTTATACTTCTTTTTTATTTTCCACTTACTGAAATTCTAGCTTTTATAAAACATGTAATATGATAGATAACTCAGTATGGAACAGACTTTTAAAGGTATTAACAGTTATACTGGAAAGAGGGTGATATACTTGGCTTGTTGGTATAAGAAAGCATAACATTATTGAAAACCAAATCCTACCACTAAGAATGGTTTACCACAGGAATGGATGATGATTAAACGTGAAAATGTATCCATGTAATTCAGTACATTAACAAAATAAGAAAACCAACCATCTGATTGTCTCAATGGAGGTTAAAAAGGCTCTTGGTAAAATTCAATGCTAATTCATGATTTAAAAAAATAAAAAGTCTAAAAATGGTGATGCAGTACAAAAGCATAGTCACTAAAATTAGAAGATATAAGCATGTGTGCTATGACCTCACCACTAGAACTCAACAATGAATCAAAAACCCTGAATAAGACAAACAAGAAAACAAATGAGGTATAAATATTAGAAAGGATTACAAATGAAATCTACGAAAATCAACTGAAAAATCATTAAGGCAAATAAAAGTTCAATAAGTTGGTCAGACACAAGATCATCATAGAAAAAATAACTTTTCTACACATTACCAACTAATTAAAAAGTGAAGGTATAACAGGATCTCATCCCATTCAGCATGTGTATGTGTATCTAATATTCAATAATAAACCTATTAATAAAAGTGAAATCCATAGGTAAAGAAGATCATAAAACTTCCTGTTTCACAAAACAGAAAATATCCTGGTCCAGACGTCAAATATGTTAAAGCTATAAGACATTTCAGTAAACTCTGAAATGTAGAGGGTCAATAATGGATAAGCAGGCCATTAAAACAGAAGAGAGAACCAAATAATAGAATAAGACAAAGATTAAAATATAGTTTACGCTAAAGGTAACATATCTCAATAGGAAAAGGACAGATCTTATTTAATTATGCCAAGAAAACTGATATTTATCGAGGAGAAAAACTAGATTCACACTTTGCATTATACAGTACACAAAAATAAATTCTACAAGGAACAAAGAGATAAAGGTGAGGGAAAAAGTATAAAAGTATTAGAAGATTTTTTTAAAATATGAGGCTAAAGAAGGTCTTTTCTTAAATAAGATTTAAAGTCCACAAATAACCAAAGTGATTGATGGATATGACTACCATGAAAATATAAAGCTTTTACACAACAAAGCACAGAGACAGTACTTTCATACAATTTATGCATTAGTTCAAGGTTTTCCTTGCCTGTCATATTTTCTGCACTACTAATTTTTATTTCAGAAAATATATTTACTGGATTTATAATAATGGCTATGCAAGACCCATACCCCCATTTGACTGGTCCCCTTCTTACCACTACTCAATTCCAGATCTTCTGCTCAGGGAAGATGGATAAAATTATTTGTCAGAGAGGAAACTACTTAAATCCTACTTCATTTCCATTTTCTCATATAGGGAAGTGGGCTTTAAACTGTGAAACTGAGGACTAATTCAAAAGGGAAAAAAATAGCAGAGAGCACGTCAACTGGGTCCCAGTGTCCTGGCACCGACGGGTCCCGACGCCCTAGGGTGCTGCGGAAGTGTTTACAGATGTGGCTGCAGCACCGCCATCCATCACTCGGGGCAGGGCAGAGAGGCCAGAAGATTAAAACTGGCACTGTTCCCACTGTTTTCAGAAAGAAAAAAATTTTGATTCTGGAAATTACAAAAGGGCAATGAATTTAATCCCATCCCCAGTCAAGAGTACAAGAGCTGGCTGTTTTTCCTTCTGTAGGCCTGGATTTCTGTTTTTGTTCCAGAACTCCCGCAGCCCACGGAGTTTACAAACCAGCCCTTCCCAGGGGAAAAGCCACCTCTGGTCCCTTTCCCAGGCTTTCCCTAACTCACAGCCACCCCTCCACACAGGCCCACTATGACAGCAACACAGTCCAGACAGCACAAGGAGCATCAGAGACCCTGAACAATGGATGCTTCGAGGGCAAGTGGAACAGGTTATTTTTTAAGTACTACAGTATTTGTTTTATTTTCACACACTGTATAAAAGCCCTTCACTTTTTATTTTACCTGTTTTGAATCTTTTCAGACTAACACTGTAAAACAGCTAAAGTGAGAAATTTCCTGTCGTTTTTCAAAATTTAATATCAGATTTATTTTCTACAAATTCCCAACTCTTCTGCCTTAATGTACTAAGTAACACAAATGTCATGTTCTACCAATTAGTAAACAGGCGTACTAAAATAGAACTCTCTGTATTAACCGTATAAGTTTCCTTTAGGCCAGAAAATAATGAAGTAACAAAATCCAAATGTTTCTAAATCCACAGATCAGTGTGATGTTAATTAACTAAACTGACAAGCATAGAATATTCCAGGTTAAGAGGTCTGTTTAAGATGCTAAAGTTTGGCTACACTAGATGTATAGATGGTACTCATAAAAATACAGTTAAAGCAGGTAGCGTATTTTAGCTCTGTCTGAGACGGCATCACGTAGTTCTAGCTTCAATTAGAAAGGGCATAGGAAATATAAGCTAAGAAGACTGGACTTTTTAATATAAGACTTTTAAAAGTATAAGAAAATAGATTTATGACACATCTAAAAATATGAGACTTCCCTGATGAAAAGGTGGTATAACTATACACATATTCTGCCTCGTTCCAGAATCTCATTAAAATGACCAAAGAATATAAAAAAATGGGAAACTTAAATGCTTTAAGAATTTGAAGGGAAAATTC
>VBSM01003204.1:52341936-52389515 GCA_008086735.1 Cheirogaleus medius | reverse complement strand
AAGATTACAGGTGTGAGCCACCGTGCCAGGCCAAGAAATTTCAAGTCAGTGCTATTTAATAAAAGAATAAGCAGTACTTGTGTGTATGTAGGTAAGGCTGACTTTATCTACAACTCCCTGGCACAGACTTAAATGGAAGAGACCCTAGCAGATCATTAACACTCACTATTGTGAGGCCGTTGGTAGCCTATCTGAACCCCACTAGAGTTTCTAGAAGCATCCAGGCAGGGAGGTCCTCTGGGTGGGAAACCTCTAGCGTGTACATTCCCAATTTATCCTTCATGCTGATGCATGCACCCTCTGCAGAGCAAAGGCATTTTCCCCAGGCACCTCCTGGCTGTCAAACAAAAATAAAAAAGAAACTTATCGGCACAAAGGTGAAGGTCTTTGCCACTGATGCTACAGTTCCAGCTCTTTCCCTACTACTCCAGGTTGCTGGATTTCTGGCTGGGTAATATAAAACTATACTAAAACTATTCCTTCTTTCATCTGAGCCTCAGAGAACCCATCTGTGCCAGTTACCAAATTATTGACCGTCAAGTCCAAACCTGTCCTTCTTTGTCCTATTCTGTGATCCCGCGGCTGGACCCTGTAAACATTTCTCCTTTGCCAGGTGAAGAAATATTAGGCTTTGCCAATAGAGACAGCTAGAGAGACACTGCAGGGCAGAGTGGAAAAAGGGGCTTCTCTTCCTGGTTCTGGAGTGCTTTCCTTCTTGCTTCTGTTGCATCGCTGCAGCAGTGCGTGAGAAGCCCAGTGGTGCTTACTGTCCAACAGGCTTCTGCAGTACCCTGGTGAGCATCTTCCTGTGAACCAGCCGCAGCCCCCTGGCACCTAGGCAGGCAGCTTCCCGTTCAGTAGCTATGGCCCACCAGCACCCCAGTGAACCCGTCTCCCACACAGTGAAACACAGACACACCCTCTCCAATGATATGTCCAACCTCACTTGAGACAGGAAGTGATCCTCCTTCCATACTTTCAATTCTTTCCTTCCGCAGTCTCCCTGGGCCCTAGAGAAAGTAATTGCTCCCCACATTTGCCATTCAAATATCCTTAAAAATCTTCTTTTATCCTTTTTACTACTTAACACCTTTGACTGGTTAGTAATACTTTATATTAAAATCCCCCTCTTCAAATCACTGGTAAAGTTGGTCTCCTGATTGGAACCTGACTGATACACTGACTCAACACTTACTTTTGCATAAGCAGAGAAGGGAGCTCCTTTATAGGAGGGAACAAGGAGAGAAAGTGCACAGAACACAGGAAAAGATGTCATAGGTCAACAGAAGAAAAGAGCCACAAGGGATCAGAGTGACAATGTTCCTATGAAATAATTTCAGTGCAAGAAAAGGAGACCATTTGTGAGAACTTCTAATTTGTCTCTTCAACAAGATTCAAGTGGGCACTTTATGTGTGAAACTAGAGCAAACACTCATAAAAGGGACACTCTTAAAGACAGTGAAAGATGTCACAGAAGATGTCATCTCCATAGCATGGAGATGAAAAATCAGATTTGCCAAGTTTAAAACACAATAAATAAGGACAGGGATAGCAGATTGGATTCTAGGAGAGAAAAATTAATAATGTCTCATTTCAAGGGAAAAAAATAAACATCAAAGCAAGAAAAAAATAGTTATCAGTAAAGAATAGATTGACCCCAGACTTCTCCAGAACATTAATAATTAGAAATAAGATGAAGCAACAACCACTGAGCTGTAAAAGAAAACGATTATGAGGCAATTATCCATTATCCAATAGAGTCATCATTCTTAGGTATAGATAATAGAAAAAGTCTTCAGAAGGCATAAAGTCAGAAAGCATTATGTTATATATCCTTCCTGAGAAAGAGTCCTCAAAAAACCTCCAACTGGTAGATAAAGGACTTTAGGCAAATTTTAAAAACTGTTTTTCAATTTAAAATGTACAATGTAATAAAACAATAATTTTAAATCATCATAATAATCTAATCCTTCAGTTCCAGTGTGAGGAAGTTGTAGAAATGATGTTATGTTTCTTATTTTACATAGTGGAGAATCAACAGAGTATTTCATTCATGATTTTGGTAACTAGAGAAAAATAAGCTGCAAAATGTTTAATTGTAGAATCAATCTTAAATAACCTAAAAATGGGATTTAAAACTTCCAAGTCACAAAAGAGGAAAACGGGGGAAAAAAAGCCCAACATTATATAATGTGTAGAAATAAAGAAGGCTAACATGATATCTCCCAAAATTTAAGTGTTTGCATCATGAATTTATATCCTTTTATATTTTTCTGTATTTACTATTTTGTTTACAATGACCAAGTATAACCTATATAATCAGAAACAAAAAATAAATATTGGAGAAAATCCCTGGGCTTCAAAGAGCAAGAATTTCAGAAAAGACATCCCCATTTGTCATTAATTGCAAAGTCAGTCAGTCTACACACAGCTACAGTTGCCCTCCGATGACCCTGCCAGGAGACAGATCTAGTTATATGGTGGAAACATCGAAAGAGAAAGCTATCAAGGGATTTTTTTTTTCTTACATGACTATAGGTTTTTGTTATTTAGGGGGCGTGTGTATGTTTAATATATCTATTCAACTTCTTGCACTGCAGACTTAAGCAATAAATCCACATCTGATCATCGATTAAAGAATATCAAAAAAATAACTGATTAAAAAAAAAATCACCTATAATGCAACCTTCTCATCTCATCCATAGAGATTGAAGGCCCAGAAAACCAAGTGGCTTGTTCACGTCCAGCCAACAGAGTTAGTTGCCATAAATGTATGGGATTAGCAGGAATACTATAAAACTCACGGTTTTATGAAGCCTTGAGGGCCTTGGATAAGGCTCAATAAAAATGCCCTGTTGAATATGTAGGAACCTGCTGAGCAGAGTAGATTTCTAAGATACAGGCCAGCTCTAAAACTTTATGGTTGGGGGAATTAATTGGCTACTTTGTCTTCCAGATTCTGAGACTTACAGGTTGCTCCTTTGGGTCTCTTTCAGACTCTGGGCCTGAAATCACTGGAAAGCCTGCCTAGCTGGTAGTTAAGCTTTTGGATCAGCTCCTTAGCCATCCAAACCTCAGGCTCAGAACCCTTCCAGTTGCTATCTCTAGGAGAGAGCAAGATTAGAGATAAGATATGTACATACAAAGTCATTAAAAGATTTTAAAGCACGTGGGCCTACATGCATGCTAAAGAACCAGCCCCGGAGTTTGAATAGCCTGCAGTGACTTTCACAGATACTTACTATCTGCAAAACCTAAAGTTTCTTTAAAACCTATCTGTCAAATACTAGGCTTTTTTTTTTCCCAGAACGTCAAAACTTTTTTTGTTTTGTTTTGTTTTTTGTTCCTAACTGCATGCCTACCTTCAGATTGAGGGGAAAGTGCCTTGAAATGAAAGTTGTGTGTGGAAGGGTGCTCTTTGGGTCTACAGTGCTTACTTACAGGGAAATTAAGCCATTAAGTTTAGTCAAGAGCCTTTTACAGCTGTTTTGCTATTTTGCCAAAGCTCTTTTATGAAAGATTTGGGAATTGTTCTAAAATACCATGGTGAATTTTAAAAGAAAAACCAACTGCAAGGACACACTGCCTTCTCCAGCTTGAGGTGGAACTCTGAGAATTCCCACCTGGGAGTGGAAGCCTGTGGGTGTCAGGAAGAGAAGCTCTGGACATTGTCCAGCCATCTTTGACATGACTGTCAGAGTCCAGGAGCAACCCAGGGACCATCAAGACTCAGAGGCAGCCATTTCTTCCACAGTCCATTGGGTCTATCTAGCTTGCATTTCTCTCCAATCAAGATACTCAAGTGATTCAGACTATGATTTCCATGTTGAATCTTAATTCTGTTCTAACTACTTCTGCTTAAGGTGAGATTTATGGTTGAGACAGCTTTATAGAACAGTATTTCAGATTCTTCAATTAGCTAGCCCTCTCCCTTATAAGAATGTTCCATACAGATCCATTTTGTGCTGAATTCCTCTCTCTTGGGTATAATGATTTAATGGATAATGACTTAGGATAAGTTCAGGTTTGCACCAGGGAAGAATAATGAGTGAACTGATAAATAAGGACTATTTACTGTGCAGTTCTGTTTGTTAAATAAGACCTCTCAGATATCTAAGACTGTGTCCCCAGACACGGTACCCTCTCCATACACGGTGACCAAAAGACCCCAAAGGAGGTGGTGGTTACTCTTTGTGGTATGTGTGTGTTTGTGTGTGTGTGAGAGAGAGAAAGAGCAAGAGACTTCTGTGTGTGTGCATGTGTGTGTGCATGTGTGTGTATGTGTGTGTGTATGTGTGCACATGTATGTACGTAAGCGCTACATAATTATCTCTTACACACCTAGGTGAAAGACTACAGGTAGAGTTATTAATCTGCCCCAAATATTCAAATTGTTATACCCCAAAGCAAGTAATCAGCACTCAAATATTTAACTAATTAAGTAATCAGCTAATCAATTAATTATGTCATCTGTTGCCAGCGAGTCTCTAATTATTTACAAGGAAGTTTTTTATAGTTTTTGTATAGGCCAGCCACAGGAAACCAGCTAAGACAGGAAAGTGCTTCCCAACATGGTGGCAAGGTTAAGGCACCCTGCCTTCCCTATCTGCGTGTTAGCACTCAGAAATACGCACGTGTGCACTCACAGGAAACAGCTATCTTTTTCATTATTTTTTCCTTTCACCACTGGAATCCTTTTTCTTCGCTTATGATGCTTTGACCAATATTATGCAGAGATCTGTAAGAGCTTTCAATTTCAAAGCATGCTAATACACCAAAAATTCCCACTCAGGAATTAGCAATTGGCACAAAGTACTTCTTGAATTTAAATAAGTAGACGCTGCATCACTGGGAGGCATAAGCTTCAAACGCCTATAGACACATTTCAAAGGGACAATGTGATGGGAAATATTCACAGCATATCTCTGTCATGTAACCACTGGGTCAATACGAATAAGGAAATAAGTCACAAGTAGATATCCTTAATCAAAACCCTTGTAGCTTCTCTCTCTCTCTCTCTCTCTCTCTGGGTCACCTTTTCAAGGTAAAGAGGAACCCATTCAACAACCCAAAACGATCCCAGAGAAACAGAAAATAATATCAATTAACTCTCCGTAAGCCAAACTAAATACTAACTTTGCCAATGAAGTATGCTGGGGTTGGATTAGAATAAGGGCTTGAAATAAACTATTCCTAATTCATCTATGACCTTGAAAACTCCACCAATGTTTTCTTTTCTATTCTGGATATCAGATTTTAACTTTTAAAAGGAGTACATGGATATCTGCTACATGTTAAAGAACAGAATACTATGCAAAAGCTTAAGTGACAGCTGACAATTTTGATACCTTTCAGGAACTCTTACTACTACCTGTCTGCTCCCAGAACTGCTAGAACCAGAGGGTGAACGGACAAAGTTCACTTTTCCCTTTGCCATACTCCTTGGAATGCACAATTCCTAATTCGGCATTTTTAATTCTTTGGGAGAAAAATTATTAAGGTGGTTTTACAAATTTTAAGTAGTTTCTTAATATATCTTTTTAAAAGCCACCATGGGAGTGCCACAAAAGTCTTAAGCACTCGTCCACAACAAAGCAACACAAGAAAATATCAAGAAGCACACTGGAAGAGGGAAACACAACGGGTAACACTGACTTGCCTTGGTAACACCCCTTTTGGCCAGAGTGTGAAACCAGACAGCTCTGTACAACATAAAGGATGAACCTTAACAGATAGCTACCTGCTAGGTCCTTCTATTGTCTCAGCCACAAAGCCTGTGCAGCGATGCCTTCTCAAGTCATGGTAATCATCCCGTCATCCTTTATTTCCAGTGATGCACTCTGTCTTGGTGGTTCTTTCCTCCATGGTGTGGACTGCTTTCAAGTTACTCATCTTCTCTCTTACAGGTCATCTTGATAGTAATATTTAGGCTTAACCATTTGCTGAATATGAACTCACAACTCAAATCCCTCAAAGATGAGTTCTCTGTGCTATTCACAACCATTGCAAGGTTTGAACTGTTATGAAAAGGGTCAAGCTATAAAACTCTTAGTTGACAAGTGTACAAGGACTAGCGTACAATGTGCCCACAAGGTGGGTGAGTACAGTTTCATGGTAGGTCCACTCTCCCATGACAGTGGAGTCAGAGTGTCTTCAATCCAGACCTATAACATTTGGGTAGTAATGGGTTAATTTTTTTTCCGGGGAAGGGTTTCTATAAAACTTGCAAAGACATTTTAAATAGCCATTATTGAGCTATCAGGATTTGGTTCCCATATAGGAAATGCATTCCCTGTAAATAAAACATGATATTTTTTTTTTCTCTTTACAATTTGCTGAAAAGTCTAGCCAAGCATGAACTTTTTTTTATGACATTATGCTTATTACAGTGATTTCTGCACATGAGGGAGAACTGGCTTTCTAGAAAAACTGTGCTTTTTTCGTTGTTATATCATCATGCTGTTGTTGTGGTTGTTTCTTTCTTCTATATAAGCAGAGCGAATTTTAAAAAGAGAGAACTTAGTGATATACATGAGCAGCCTAACAAAGCCACACTCATCATTTTATAGTTCGTGCACAGCCCCAAACAAAACTGAAAGCCCAAATTCATAGTAAAATAACTTTTAAATAAAAGCATATGCTTCAGCCATAGAACATGGTATGTGTATTTATAATTCTTTCTCACTTGGGTTTATTGCTTTGATTTCTAAAATATTGTTCCCTTAAGTAATTATATACATACCCCCTTTTTGGCAACAATGGCTGCCAATCTCAAATTGGAAACCAGCTTTATAACCTTGAAACCACTACATTTGTGTTGCACACCTGTTCCTCAAAGAACCACCAACTGACTTCTATAGTAAAGCAGAGACAGAGATACATTCATCTACAACGATTTCAATCACCCAAGAATCTGTTACATCTCACTGCACAAGTTTCACATTCAGAAGATTCACAAGATCTTGGATGGGGCCCAGAAATGTGAACAAGCACCTAGGTCATTCTAAAGTACCCATGGGCTACCCCACATTGGGATCACTTGTAAAAGGAGCCTGCATCTCCACACCCAGGCTTACAGAACTGGCAGAAAGACACTCAGGGTGGCTCAACAGGAGCAAAGATAACGGGGAAACACAATGCACATCCACAAAGCAGAAACCTTAGGATAGCCCCTCCTGAGTAGCATTTTGTCAAATGGAGGACGTTGCTGTCACACAGCACATTTGCCTCCCGCAGAGCACTCTTCCCTAACCCAGACCAGGGCACACCACCTTCAGGGCAACTGAACATGGTGGTTGAGAGTGTAAATTCTGGAGTCGGACTGCCTGGGTTCGAACCTTCACTCCACCAATGACATAACTTCTCTGAGCCTCAGTTTCTTAATCTCTGCTATGGGAATAACTATGAGTTACTAGAAAGTATTTAGGTAATAATTACCTAAATCTATAGATAAAGTAAAGTCTATAGAGCAGCACCTAATGTATAAGAGATACTCAGTAATTGTTCTGTATGTATCTGATGTATGTAAGAACACAAACCTCTGCCTACAATGCAGAATACAAAATAAACACTGAAAAAGTAATTTGTAGAACTCCAATATACTAGCTGAGAGTCAAGGTACATGGTTAAAGTTTTATTCATTTAAATTTGTACAAGGAGCATACTCCAATCATTTTCCCCCTCTCTCAAGCATTTCTATTTCTCCACCTCCCCTTCCACCTGGCTTGTTCGCCTTCCTCCCCAACTCACAGAATTAGAGTCTTCTTGCTAATTTACTGTGGGGCAAGCTCCAGGCTGGGAATGTTCAATGTCATGAACCAGGAGTCACCAGAGTAACAGGGTCATTTCAGTGTGGGTCTCCAAACCATGGTTTGGTTTCAGGTTGAAACAGCACCCCACCTGGGTCATGGCTTGGTGTCCTCATCACCTGGGTTTTGTCACAGAAATTCCAGGAATTCAGTTCTCCTCTTTGCTGAACACTTGTTTTCTAAGCCTTTTGTGGCTCACTTACCTGTAAACACACTCACTCCTCCTGTTAGTGATTTCTAGAGGGCTGATGTCTTCAAGCCCCACGATCTTGAAAGATTCAGACACATGTCCATCCCTGTTCTCAATCTCTTCCATGTTAATGCTCTAAATCGCTTTCCTCCTTTGTCAGATCCGGAGGTTCTTCCCAATGAGATTATATTCTCTTACGGCTCTATATTTTGTAACTTGATCCCCTAGTACATCATGGGAGATTTGACTTCCCCATTCCAGTGATTTAAAAACTCCATCACCATGAAGCCACTTCTGGAACCCTAGCCCTCTAACAGGACCTCTTCTTAGATAGCATTAGCTTAAAACAACAACATAAGACTTAGTTACATTGCAGTCTCCTGGTCTCAGCCATCTCTGTCACCTCCTAAGCCACAGGGATCTTGAGGCCATGACTTCAAAACCAGCCTGGTTATGAGATCTTTCCTCCATTTGGTTATTAGGCATCTTTACCATACTACAAGAATTTTATAGCTGAAGCCAATTTAAAAGGATCATCTACTGCAATCTTCTTGATTCTTCAAATACAGGAACTGAAGTTCCCTCACGTACGGGCAGCATATAGTTTTCTTATTCTGCTCCAGCAATCTACCCACAGATGCCACTTTCATGATAAAGACATAATAGACATACTCATCAAATAAGTAGTTGGCATATGAAAAGAAAGATAATAAATACATTCAATGATAGAATTAGGCTTTTAAAGACTGCGATCATACACATACACACACACACACACAAAAGCCCAGAGAAACACAAGGTAATTTTTGGAGGAGATGGATATCTTTAGTGCCTTTACTGTGCTGATGGTATCACAGGTGTATGCATATGTCCAAACTCATCAAAATGTATACATTAAACATGTGCAATTTTTGTTTATCAATTATACCTCAATAAAACTTTTAAAAAGTAAAATATATTCAATAAAAAAAAGACTCAATACATAGTCCTAGGCATAGGTTTTAAAAATAGAATTTAGGATAGTTTGTAGAAGCTTTATTCAAAAGAGCTCAAAGCTAGAAACAACCCAAGTGCCCAAGAAGAAGTGTATAGATTGGGAAACTGTGGTATATTCATATAATGGAAAACTACTCAGCAATAAAAAGGAATGAACTACTTAAACATACAGCAACAGATGAATCCTGACCACATTATACTGAGCAAAGCAAGCGAGAAACAAAAGTGTATACACTGGATGATTCTATTTATGTAAAATCCTAAGAACAGAAAATCTAATCTATAGTAACAGAAAGTGGAGAAGTGGTTGCTTAGGCCCACAGCTGATAGAAGGACTGACTGCAGAGGGACACAAGGGGACTGTGCAGGGTGACGGAAATGTTCCATATACTGACTGTGGTGCTCATTTCACGAGTGTATACATTGGTCAAACCAAGGGAATTTATACTTAAAATGGCTAGATTCTACTGAATATAAATTATAACCCAATAAAATTGACTAAAGAATACATTTTAATCCTGTAGAGGATGGGAAAACTTGATTAACAGATTCCATCTACTATCCCATGAGAACCATAATTTCCATGCAAAAAAAGCATACTGAATTTTAAATGGCTATAAACTTACCATGGAACAAAATAATGGCAAAAGAAAAAAAAAAAAGAGAAATGAAGGAAGAAAGAAAGAGAATGCCATCTTATGTTGTCTTACTAGAACTATATTTTTCAGATGAAGGGAAATTATAACTCTATTATACTATGCATTAGTCAAAACACAGCTATAATGTTATGCTCCTATGGCCTTTGCCTATGCTCCCAAAACCTATACTGTTGTTCTGAGCACCTAATTTTTCTTCCTTACAAAAGGAAATGTATTACAATTAATGTATTTTAATTAATTATAAATTGTAAACTATGTTTCAAACGCAAATAAATAGCAAAAAGGAAACTAAAACTGACCATTATATATTAATATCTCCACCTCTAAATGGCCACCAATCATATGTTGGACATTTACCTGTCATACATATCCTCCCAGTGGATGCAGGCTGGCAGTAGTAGCTCACACTTATAATCCCAGCACTTTGGAAAGCTGAGGTGGGAGGATCACTTGAGGTCAGGAGTTCGAGACCAGCCTGGGCAACATAGAGAGACCTAGTCTCTACAAGAAATGAAAAAAAAAAAAAAAAGCAGGTGTGGTGGTGCGCCCCTATAGTCCCAGCAACTAGGAGGGTTAGGTGGGAAGATTGCTTGAGCCCACAAGTTCAAGGTTACAGTGAGCTACAATTGCACCACTGCACTCCAGCCTGGGTGAGAGCAACACCCTGTCTCTAAAGAAAAAAGAAAATGTGGATGTATGCATGTGCTACAAAAATTGAATAATGCTGCACGTGCCAATTCACAACCTGCCTTTTTTACCCAAAAATATAATGCGACTTTCTTTTTTGTATCATTAAATTTTCTTCTTCATCATCATTTATAATACTTGCTCAGTACTCTATGATCTAAACCAATCCCCTATTCTTAAATATTTATGGTTTTCCATGTTTTTTTTAATTATCAGCAGCTTTGAAATTAATAATCCTATAGCTAAATTTCTAGGTAGAACAAGAAAAATTCATAAAGATAAGTTCCTAGAAGTGTAATTGCTAAGACAAAAAGTATGCACATTCTTACGGCTTTCAATAGGTACTGACAAATTGAAGACCATATTTAAAAGAGACGCCGACAAACTGGCAGGAGTCCAAAGGACGACAACTGAAATGTGTACAAAACATGTCCTGGAAGCAAGCTGAAGGGATTGGGTGTAGCTGGCCTCAAAAAAAGAAAGACTTAGGAAGTTTCAAAAGATAAAGAGGAAGGGAATTTTGTTTCCTGTCTGCTTCTTTGTTTCTCACTTAAAGCTGATTCAACAATAGAACAGAAACCTTGGAAAAGGGTTAGTTCCTGGGTTGATTATTACATCTCAGCTTCAAAAATACCTTTCTGTGCTGTTCTTTCTGATGCTGGGAATCTGCAACCACATTTCTCCTCTGCTAACGTTCCCTATCCACCTCTCCCAATAGGGGGCGCTGGAGGGAAGCTGAAGGAAAGAGAAAGGTTGGCTCCTTCCATATTCAACTCTTGTCAGCATCACCCCAATAGCAGTTCTTCATCTTGGCAGCAGCAGTGGATTCCAGTTTGTCGTTTTCCCCACACTGCCAGAACCAGCCTCGCTAGCACAGTCTCTTCCTCAGAGATCTGGTTCCCAGGACCATACCTCCCTCTGAGCTTCTACATTTTAATAATTCCAACCTCTTCCCTTTGTTCCTATCTCAAGAGACTATACTTCTTCCCTTCTTACTTTTTTAGTTTTCAGTACCTAGTTAACAATTTTTTGAGACAAGGTCTCGCTCTGTCACCCGGGCTAGAGTGCGGTGGTGTCATCATGGCTCACAGCAACCTCCAACTCCTGGGCGCAAGCCATCCTCCTGCCTCAGCCCCCCGAGTAGCTGGGACTACATACAGATGAGCACCACCAAGCCGGGTAATTTTTCTATCTTTAGTAGAGATCCGTCTCTCTCTTGCTTAGGCTAACAATTCTTTATAGTCAATTCTCTCTGTTAAAATAACTGGTCTGATTCCAGTCTCTTCACTGGACCCTGACTGATCCAGTCCCCCACTGCTAGAGCTGGGTAAATTAAGAATGAATTACCTCTGTCCTAAGATATTCTAAAAGAAATTCCTGGACTGAAGAAAAGTTGTACCTGATCAGTAGTCTTAAAATTATTTTTATCAATACAATCCTTTTTTGCAAATACAATCTCATTCCAAACTCAATACATAAAATATATAAAAACAGTGGTGCTTTGGCTAACATGGAGGTGAGAAGCTAAGAGGAGCAACCCGTCCCTACCTGCTTGGCCTCACTCCAGCAGCTCCTTCTACATAGCCCTGCTTCCACCGGCCCTGCCCCACCCGTCTGTCCAACTCCTGCCTTCAGTAGAGCCCAGTCTGCCCAGCACTGCTCTGGACAACTCGGGTTCCCTTCTGATATATCTTCTGATTCTGAAACTACACAATTCTTCTTGCCATCAGGGTTCTCTGGAGAACTATGTGGCCCAATAACAGCTTAAGCAAAACAAAGGACACCTGCCACAGGGTGCCTGATATACACCTAGCTATCCCACCTACAGATCTGGCCACAAAAGGAAACCAAGAGATTTTTTTTTCAGCCAGGCTGGAGTAACGCAGTGGAGAAAGCATTATTATTGTAGCGCTGCCATTCCTGCTGTTAGGTTAAGGACAGGTCAGCGTTTTTCATTATAATCCCCCTTCTTTCAGAGGTTTCTAACATGGCTATAAAAATCTGCTCTAGCTTAAAGTTTGGCATGAACGTTCTTGGCTCCAGGCTGTACTTTCTTTCAGTGACGCTACTAAGAATGTGTTTAGCTACTTTAGAACTCAGAGAGGGCACTGAAAGTTCTGAATAAGAGAAGTCTGTGCTTTGAAATGCCTCCCTTTTCCCCTCCCCCGCCACTACCCCAGAAAAACTATCACACTACCTTTTCTTAAAAACACTTTTTTTTTTTTTCCAGGTCACTGGCTGAAAATATAGCCTTATTTCTTAAGGGAATTTCTAAACAGAACCAAGTCTTTGTGATATTCAAACTCTTTCAAAGTAAAACAGCTTAATGCACACAAGATATTTCATATTAAAGGTGGCTGTCCTGCACCCATCCATGTTCCACTGTAGTTTGGTTTCAGCTTATGTCTTCACCTTCTCTGATACCCTGAAACTGAGTCCTATTGCTCCTGGAGGAAATTCCAGACATTTAAATTTTGCACAGATGACATTTATGACTTGCAAATACTTCTCAACAATGGTGGTCAACAAAGGTGGTAAGGAGAAGGTATTAGAATTATTTCCTCTTCACAGAAGAAAAGCCCAAAGCCCAAAGAGTCTGACTTGCTTAAGATTCTGGTCCAAGGTAAACTAGGAAAAAGACTGCCTGTGCTTGCTCTAAGAGGTATACTGCCTTCCTAAACTCCTGCAAACCATAGTGAAGAAAGCAAAAAGGGGGCCACATCAGCTGGATACTTCTGCAAGTCTGGAGCAACTCGTTTCACTGATGGGCTTTTCTCATTTGCCTGTCCAGGAAAGAACCTCTAATCAGGAGAGGTCAGGGCAGTTGCAAAGTCCTCATCCTGTTTCTCTGCCTCTGGGACATTGTTAAAGTAAAACTCAGGGAAATGCCTTTATCCCCAAGCATGTCCTTAGAGCTGGCAAGAGCATGGGCTATGGAGTCAGAGACACCTGGATTAAAATGCTAGCTTTACTATTCAAAATCAGGAGGAGGCTCCTTTTCTACCTCTGAAAGATGAATATAAAGGGGGGGGGGACCTACTTTGGAAAGGTTCCTGTGAACACTTAAAGCAACCAACACACAAGAAAAATTCGATAAATCATAGCTACTGATAAGCAAACATAAACATTATCCTCTTAAAAAAAAACTAGAAAAGAAGAAAAAATGAAAAGGTACTTGACAGAGGACACTATGAATACTCTCATCCTTAAAGATGGAAAATATGCACAATGATTTAAGGTTACATACAAGGATCCATTTGGAAAATGCTATTGTAAAACAGTTCGAGCAGGAATCTGCCCGATTGTAAAACTCAAAGACTCTGACCATTCTGGCCTTCCTGAAACCAGGCCTCATGACTGGGTTAGAGACTACATGCTATGGTACCAAAACCATCCTCTCTTCCAATTCCAAGATACCTCATTTATTGTTCATCCACTTGTTTTTCCAGCATTCTTGCATTCACAAGCATTAACTGAGTGCCAACTGTGTCTCAGGCATTGTGCTGAGCACTGGGGACACAGAAGTTAAGGACCAAGGCTCCGACTAGGGTGAGGTGTGAGGCATTCCCCTTAGGTGCACAACTTAAGGAGACTCCAAGAACTCAGTAATCAGGATCAAAAACATTTTGATGCAATATTTAAAATAATCAACATTAATACAAAAAAAATGCATGATGAACACAATTAGCAAAATTTTAAATAAAGACAAGGATATTTAACAGTGCTATGCTGAGCAATACTGGAACCGAGGCAAAAAGCAAATCACTAACATGCATCCTGTCTACTGATTACTTTAAATATTACATTAAAACATTATTTTTCTTGGTGAATGAGCTTTTGGCACTCCCTTAGATTTCTGACCCTAATCCTGGCCCCAAATCAGACATATCTTGTAGTTGGCTGAGACCTGAAATCCCATAGAGTCACCAAATGAGAGGCATTTAAGGCCATTAAAGATATATCACAAATAACAAGGCTGAGAAAGATAAAGTGGCAGGACAGATATCTCAAGGCTCTTACGTAGCAAGACCTAAAACCAGGCCTTCTGTTGGATCATCTTTACGCCCTGTCACCTGTCATACAACCTTCATACCCCCTTTCACTTTTCAAGAAAACAGCCTTTGAGGTGGCTCTGCTCACCACGGTCCTTGTACACATGCAGCTCCATGGGGCAAGTGATTTAAGTGATTTTCATTCCACTCCAGAGGGCATTTTTCAAAACTTGCCTGGCTGGTCTTTGATCATGACAATAGAGAGGACAAAGGCTTCCCCAGAACTATCTATCTGGCCATCAGGAATCCCTTAGCTATTTCTGGGTTACACAATGAGCTTCATAGTCAATGTAGGCCAAGAACTCAAATTCCAGTACATCACTGAGGAATACCGTGCTATTTTGTACAGACAGAGCTGTACAAAAATGACCCACTTGACTTATTTTTGAAATATTCTTAAGCATCTATTATCTCCCTCCTAGGTCTCCCCAGTCCTTTGTCCATCCTGTCATCACCACATTCAACCCCTTCTAGTCTGCTGCTCATACTCACTGCAATGGCAGAGGCTACCAGCTGTGCAGTAAATCAGAATACATTTCCCAGCCTCCCTCGCACCTACATTTGACCACGTGTCTGAATTCTGACCAATGGGATATGAACAGAGGCATTCACTCATTTTTCATCCTCCCATGAGTAAAATCCTCTTTTCCTTTGCTCCTCATCTGGCTAAATGGGGAGAACATCGTAGACCTCCATGACAGTAGAATCTAAGATGGATGGAGCCTGGGTCCCTGGATAAACACTTGCAAAGCCCTCTCAACTAGCTGGAAATAAATATACTTTGATTGTGTTAAGTCACTGCAATTTGGGGGGCTGTTATAGCAACTAGCCTATCATGACTAATATCCTTCCCCAACTAGACCATAAACTCCTCACTGGTAGACCCTATATCTGATGCCAGTTCTGTATTCTCAACAGTGGGCTGCACACAGGAGATGTGCAATACAATTCTATCATAAATTAGCCACCACGATTTTTCTCCTGAAGCTCTTATGTAGCTTCTTCTACCACCATACCAATAAAATGACCCATAATAAATTGTTCTTTCTCTTAATCCTATCAGACTTGAAAACGATGGCAAAATATTCCTTGAAACCCATGTTAATTATGATCACTAAATATAATGATTCATGCCTCCTAAATGCCACTTCATATGCATAATCAGATAATAATCTAAATATAAACAAACAGCCTAAGACAGAGGATGGAATCAGAATGGGAACCCTAGACACATACTTGAGTGTTCCTCTGGAAAAATTTCTAATGCATGATGGTGTCTTGGATATGTTTGTGCTCTGTGCATATCACAGTTGACATCCTGTCAAAACCAAGAGAAATAATTGCATCTCCGAGTAAGAGTATCATGCAGGCAGCAATTTGAATGTGGCACTGCTTATCAGCACCAATTTACTAACATCTTACTGTATAAAACCGTGTGTGGTAGGAGAAAAACTTATACATCCTTACCAAGATTCAGGCGTAAAAACAAAATCTGTTACACTTCCAGTTCAAAAGAAGATAGAACAAAGGAAAAGGGAATAAATGAGAAGCTGTGTTTCTTTTGCTTAGAAATAAACTTTTAAAGAAATCTAAGCCCTAAACTTTACATCTTCATTTGAGACGGAATGGGCAAGATATAAGCCAGTTTTCACAGGTCTTGAGGGAGAAGAAAAACAACCTACCTTATGAGGTTATTAAGCTAGCACCTCAGCAAGCCGCAGGCATGCTACTCATTTATTACACAAAACCGAAATCTTCTGACAGTCCGTAATTATGTGCTGAGAACTCTAATGAATAACTCCGCATCAGAAGGATTCACGAAACTTTGATCAGTGTCCCGAGAGGCAGTGGGTCAAGATGAACCTTGAAATCTGATTAACTTCACCCATCCCCATCAAACATTCGAAAAACACTGTTTTGTATGTAGTTCTGCGCTCTTCACTGGGATATTTTGAAAACATAATTTTGTCAGACGTCCTAAAGCAATTATTAAAAACAGTATCCACTTTTGAAATAGACAAGATGGAGTTTATATCATTTCCCATACGTATTTCTTGACATTTCTTTTCGTTCCTAGGCCCATGGTAGTAAAAAAGCCACATTTTAGGATTCAATGCTGTATTAGATGGGTAACTGGCTATAATTCAGGAACTTGTCCTCTGCAAGTGCCAAGGTTGTTAGAAGACCTGGGTCCGAAGTGGTGATGTGTTAAACTGAGTTATCCACACACTCTTTACTCTGTTCCCCTTGGTTTTAAGACATATTAATCAGGGAACAGAAATTTGATTTAATCGAAGCTGAATCATCTAGAAAAGGAATAGAAGCTATGCCTGTGGGTTCACCTGCAAGTTGTGTGTGTGTGTGTGTGTGTGTGTGTGTGTGTAATAAAAACACAACTGCCTTGTGGTCCCTCTTAACAGGGTAAGAGCAGGAATGGCAAAATCACAAAACATTCGCCACCACTCCTCACTGTAGCATTCAAAGCAGACATCACTAATCAATACCCTATACTCTTCACTGATTCCAGCAGTCCATAATATTTACCACAGCCCTCTAGGTAGCTGTACTAGACACATGGAATTGAAATAGTAGGTAACACCTAGCTGCCAGTTTTGAATTTGTCCTATTTTGAATGTTTAAAATAGATATTAGCGCTTATGTTGTTCAATTCCCCCATTCTCTGGGTAAAGAAACTGAAAAATGAAGATGTAATTTACTTTTCAAAGATCACACAGTCAATCTGTGGGGATTTTTTTAACTGAAGTCTTTGGATTACCTTTTATATTTCTTCTTGGCATGATTTATACCATCGAAGATGTGCACAACAAGATTTAAAAATAAAGAGGTCAAGAAAAACCATCTTAGGTGTGTTCTATAAACCAAGCCAAAAAACCAACCAAACAAAAATCCACAGCATAAAATGCAGGGGGAGCTATAAAATCACCCTCTACCTTGAAATCTGTGCAAGATGAACTAGTACAGCTTACCACACTCTTGTCCCACGTACTATTTGCTTCCATTAACAATTTCTGACTTCACTTGCTACTTCATGCCAGAATAAAAGGCAACACACATAGAAATCCTCTCTAGAGAAAGAACCTGCCCCTGCTTGACCATTCTGCGTCCCTCATCATTTATACCACTGCAGTGACTTCCCATCTCTCTCCAGGGGTTCAAATGGAGTCAACTTGGGGCGCAGTTACCATTCACAATCTGAGGTCAGATTTTCAAGAACAAAACATGGTGAATTTTCCAAGTCCAGTTTAATGAAGCTTACTCTGTGTTTTTGGCTTAGTAGCATTAAACAGGCAGCAAGAAGTCCTTTGGGAAGAGAGAAAAAGACTATGAAGCCCTCAAAAGCAACAGCAGAGTGATGTCATGCCAGAAATGTGCAATCTCTCTCTCTCTTTCTCTCACACACACACTCTATTCCTAGTCTTCTCTTAAACTTGGAGGAGCCTGTGAGATATCTTTTATCTTGAGGTTCTCTAAATTTGAAGAACCCTTAGTAAAAAAAAAAAATGCATGTGCAAGGAGAGGAAAAAATAATGGCAAATTGCTGATGCTATCCAGCCAAAAGCCTCCAGCAGGTTTGCGTGGCGCAGGAGGAGCGGCCACTGCAGAGGACTTCACATGGAGACGAGGAGGAGCAGCTGGGGAGGAGGTGGAAGTGGGTGACGGAGACATGGAGCCAGAAACAGAGCTGTGAGGAAGAAGGGGAAAAAAGGCTGAGCAGCCGAGGGATGGTGGTTAAAATAACTCGTGGTAACAGAGTGTTCTTTGTTACCACACACTGCTCTTTGTTATCACACATTACAGAGAATTATAAACAACAGAAGCATGCCATACAGTAAGGCTGCGCTTCCAGCCCCGGGCTCCGGTGACCTAACAAACTCCCTGGCTTCCTCCTTGTGTGGCGTGACGCTGTTTCTAGAACACCACGTCGGGACTGTGGCCGTTCATCTGTACATCTCAATCTACACACAGGAACCGTCTGAAATGTCTGGCACTGTGTTCTTCAAAGAAGTCTGCTGCATTCCCTCACGTTGATGCAGGTCTGAAAGATGCAGGCAGGGTGGATCCCATCTGTGATGAAAAGCGACTATCAAGTTTTACAAGCAAAACTTTTCGGGGTAATAAAAAAAGAAGCCCATAGAAAATGATCTTGTTTGGGTTTATACATAAAAGTACATACACAAGAGAATTGACAGAACAGCTCTCCAGTAAAGGAGTGGACCTAAGCTCAGTGCCGGGATAGCACACCCCACGCTCCGCTCAGCCTTCACCCTTGCCCTGCCTTGTCCACCATCTTTCACACTCTAGGCAACCAACGTTCTCTCCCCCAGCCTCACCTTTACCAACCACTGTGTGCAAAATTACTGAGCAGATAACGCAAGAGAAAGGGCATGCCCAGGCCTGCTTCTCGCGATCCCCACTTCATGGCCAATGGTGACAGTGCCTCACCTCTCCCTTCCAGGCTTTCCACTATGACCTTGCCAAAATAAGTCATATTCTTCCTCAGAAGTCAACGCTGACTTTCTAACTGTCCAAGCTCTTTCTCAAGCTTTCCTTGAGTTGGCTTCAAGCCAAGTAAAGCAATGGTCAGATGCTAAGAAACACCGCTTGCTCCAACTCCCACCATTATGCTATTGTCAACTGTCATTCTGCCTATGTAATCAATCACTTTGCCTCTATCACTGATGGCTTTTTTTATCTGCCCTCCATTTAAATACTGATATTTTCTCAGGGTTCTCTTTTCTTCTCATTTCCTCCTTTGCATTCCGAAGTTGCTGTTTTTCTCTCTAGACTGTTGGCTCTTTCAGAACCAGAGATCATGTGTAGGCCCATCTATGTGCCCTTTGCAGGTGCACAGATCCTGAGATGGAGCATGCACACCTGATACATTCTTACTGTCAACAGAACCTGTCATTTCTCCCTCTAGGATAGCGCTCAGACCTCGTTTCTCTTCATTTCCACTGCCACCTTCTCATTTTATCCTGTCCAGGTGACAGCCAGAGAGACCATCCTAACTGATCTCCACACTGACACTTTCTCCCCTGCCCACTGCATCCTTCAGAAGACATGAAAATTATCCTTTTAAAAGACAGATGTGCCTCAGATCCCTACTATGTGCACACTCCTTCAACCATTTCCCTTCATCCTCACACAGGATGACGTCCAAACTTCACAGGATGAGAAATTCAACGTACCTGATAATTTGGCCTCAACTTCCAGATGTATCTACTACTGTCCATATCCTACTCTCAGACATGTATTGTCAGTCTTCCATTTCTTTGAACAGATGGTTCTTTTGGCCCAGAACTTACTTGCCTCTACCTCAGTCTAGTGAAATCTTCATCCCTCAAGTCCCAGCTGTAGGATCATGACCTCTGTGAAACTTCCCTAACCCCACCCTAGCGCAGTGAGTCATTCATTCCCTCCTCTGGTCTATCACAACACTTACCCCCGTATCTCTGTCCTATCACTGAATATGTAATATTCCAAGTTATGTCTTTACGTGTAACATACTCTGAGCTCTCAGATCAGGATCCCATTCTTGGTATTCCTAGGTCCTAACACGGCTCCTGGCACATATGCAAAATGTTTATTATGTTGGGTTGAATTCAATAGAATTTTAAAAGGATCTTCCAGAAACAAATGCTTAACAATCAATCAGACACAGGAAATTGTGAAAAATGTGTGTCTCTAGAGAGGAAGGATGACGGAATGTGTTAAGAGACTTACTTTTCCACTGTAATCCTTTTGTAGAGTTTTAGATTTAGATTTTTTCCCCCACATATGTGTATATTTTTGAACATAGTGCTGAGAAGGCTCTAAAGTATGTGCCTGGCATCGCGCACAGTGGGGGTTTTCAGCATCACGGAACAACTTCATTGACCAAATACATTCAGGGACTTGGATAATCCCATGTAGATTAATCTTTTCCCCCAAACTCCAACAGAGCCTTGTTGTTCTTCACTGATAGCATTCTTCACAGCCTAACTGATAACAGAATGATTTATTGACACTAGATTGTGAGCCCCTAGAAGGCAGGAGCTCCCCACTCCTCACCTCTGCAGCCTCTACAAAGTCCTGTCATGGTGCTCTGTGCACTTTTGGCAGTCAACTTATAATTGTTTAAATGAATTGGACAGGCCCTGAAAAAACAGCCAAGTTTGAAATGAAAAAAAAAAAAGATTAATTATCCTTGTTTACAGTTAAAAACCCATGTTAAATGGAAACAAAGAAGAGAAAACCTAAAATATTATCAATAGGTAGTAACAACTAATATTAATAGGTTTACTATGGGCAGGTTTACATACCTTCTATGCAAAGGTAGAAGAGCTGTAAAAATGTATCGTCTGTTTTTTCATCCCTTATGTAAGCCATGGATAAACATATATTATTCCTTCTCCACTTATAGTTGCAAAACATACTTTTAAGTGAGTGACTTGAATATATGCATATCCAAAACTGTACAGAACCACTACTGAGTGAAGATGAAAACAAGTCTAGATGAAAGAAGAAAAGGAAAATGGATTCTGAAATGATATCCTCATAAACAAAATACAAAAACAATCAGCATTTTCTAGAGAGATCTAAGGCCTCACTCCTCCAGTGAAACTACCCCAGCTAAATCCTTTAGTGGCAGGGAAAACTCTGAAAATCCCCCAGCTATGGAGAAAAGCAAAAAGTATAGGACATGGGCTCTATCCTCATAGATCTTAAAATAAGGTTGTATTGACAACCACATTAAAAGTTAGAAAACAACAGGAGACTTAAGGGGGAAAAGTACAACATCACAGAATCCATATAGGAAAATAAATATTCATCGAGCACTGAACACAGAAATTTTCATTATTCATTATTCATATTCCTATGTGAACTGACAGCTAACAGTCCCAAGGTACCCAATCCTGTTACACTGTCCAAGACTGATCATTCCCTCCGTGAAGTCTTCGGTGTTTTTCCCACCCACACCCACACAGAATTATTCTCTTTTGCTCCTGAACACACTCAGAGATTTATCCATACCTTGCTTATCTCACGATTGTCCACTTTGCATTATGGTTAATTATGGACATGGAATGGCCTCCAAAGAACTTTAGACTGCCTACAGACAGACTCCACCTCTCATTCACTAATAAGCCCTCCGTGCATTTGCCACAGTGTAACTCAGCTGACTAGCTAGATAGTGTGTGATTATAGCCATAGGGGATCTGAAGAGTTCCTCAACTCTGACATGTCCTACAAGAAGTCTACTTCTCAAAGGGGGAAAAGATAAAAAAACAAGGGAAAGAAAGGAGATGATAGAAAAAAAGAGAGATTAATATCATTTAGGTAAATCCTTATCAGGGCACCTGTAACATCTAATTTACTGACCTGCCTCCTTTAGGGAGCAAGCATTGCATTTTATTTACCTTTGCAGTCATGTGAGACTAGACCAATCCTTGGCATAAAACATATGCCTAAGTTAATAAATAATTATTTGGTGAATCAGGTAATTAAAGGGAATAAGAAAGTAAGAAACATAAATGTTCTCACATGACTAGTGCCCACTGAAATAAGAGATGAATGAAGGTCAACAGAAAAGCAGTACAATCCTCCCTTATTTTCACTATCTTAAGTTGGTCTTAAGTGATATGATAGTGTGCCGGTCACTTAAACCAAATTTGAAAGGAGATTATAAGTAAAACTTCATAGGACAATTATCTTCTTAGTTCTTAAAACTGGCTACTCACCATTTTAGACTGAATTTACTTCAATAAATATTTATTGAGCTTCATCTACATACCAGGTGTGCTTCCAATGCCAGGAAGGACAGAGATAAATGAGACCTTGTCCCCTCCCCTCAAGGATCCTACAATCTAGCATGGTGTTCCTTGTAAATTTTGGAGCCTTTTAGCATGATGAAAAATAATTTATGTAGTTACATATTTATGAAGTCCTACATTTTAAAACAATGGCCAAAATGGATATACTAATACTTCTTTTCAGAAGTCCAAATACTTCACAGCCAAAATCCTACATGGCAGCCTGCCAGTCCAAAGGGGCTCACCCCAAAAGGCCTGTCTTCATTCCTCAGAAAGAAAATGGAATAGACAGCTCTTCAGATGGAGTTATCAATGACTTAACTGTGACAGAAACATCTATATCCACGTGCTGTGTTAAAACAAAGCTAGAAGAAAGGCTGTCCTTCACAATTTGCTTTAAGCAAAATGTAAATGTTTGCTTTACTTTTATTTTTTATAAACTAGTCTCAAATATTTTGATTTGGCCTAGTTTTTCATGTCTTTTAATAACTCAAATATCCATGTTCATTGCAATTGTAGGGTGGAAGTTTAAGATCAGGTTCTGTGGGGATGCATCCCCCCATTACATAAAAGGGACAGTACCAGACCAGCAAGACAAGTATCACCTGTAAAGTCACTTAAATTAGCTTAAGACACAAATACATTGCACAGTCATACAAAAATTATATTTCTTTATATCCTTATTTTATAAGCTTTTTTTAATTGTTAGCTTTTATTTTTTTATTTTTTAAACTTTTTTGTCAAAAACTAAGACACAAGCACACACATTAGCCTACACCTACACAGGGTCAGGATGGGTCATCAATATCACTATCTTCCACCTCCACATCTTGTCCCAATGGAAGATCTTCAGGGACAATAACATGCATGGAGCTCTTATCTCCTAGGATAACAATGCCTCTTCTGGAATATCTTCTGAAGGACCTGCCTGAGGCTGTTTTATAGTTAACTTCTTTTATATATAAGTAGAAGGAGTGCACTCTAAAATAATGATAAAAGTATAGTACAGGAAATACATAAACCAGTAACACGGCCGTCTATTATCATTATCAAGCATTATGCATTGTACATAGTTGTATGTGTTACATTTTTATACAAGGGGCAGTGCAGTAGGTTTGTTTACATCAGCATCACCACAAACACGTGAGTAATGCATTGTGCTATCATGGCTACGATGTCACTAGATGACAGGAATTTTTCAGCTCCATTACAATGTTATGAGACCACCATTGTATATGTGGCTTCTCATTGACCAAAACACCATTATGTGGTGTGTGACCATATGTATATTTAATTATCCTCATTTACAGATGAGAAAAATGAGGCACCAAGTGGATAAGTAACATGCTGGCCCTCCAGCCTGTAAGTGACAGAATCATGACTTAAACCCAGGCAGTCTGGCTCCAGAGTCTGTGCTCTGAATCACTCTGCTATGCTGCCTGAAAAAAAAATGTTAACATAATGAATGAATGTTCCTGCTGGAAAAATACTGAAAAGAGTCAGTTATTTTGACCTCAACATTTTCACTGCGTGGACAGCTCCTGCCATGTGTGCACGAAGGGAGGACCAAGGCACGAGGAGGGCAAACAGGGTGCTCCCTCCTCTCAGGCCTGGCAGGAGCTTTCTGGCCAAAGCCTGAACAGAAGAGTGGCCTCAAGACTCAAAAACTACTCGGGCTGTTGGCCCTGAAGCCAAAGTCACCTAGTTTTCTAGCACGTTTTAAATTGGTAAAGAGCAAATACTTATAATGGGCTTGGCCTTCCAATGGTACCATAAGGAACTGCAGATACTCAGGAGACTGGATCTTGGTCCTGAGGAAGCTTAATGGAGGCCAAGGCATCTTCAGCTTCCCTCCTAATCCAGCGGCTCAGGATGAGTTGTATTTCTACAACTTTTCCATATTGCAGCTGGGTGTGTTGGACTTGAAACTACTAAATAATATTGAATTTTAGGACATTTAAGGTCAAAGATGTATTCTTTGGCCATGACTGGGGCAAACTGACCCAAAGGCCTTAAGACTGCAACATCCCTGAGGCTTCACTTTATAAAATCCCACTCCAAAAACTGAGGAATTTTAGGTCAACTGTGTGTTGAATCAATAGTTTGCTATTGACTAGTTCTTGAGAGTGATTCATTGCTTTTTTTCATCCTTTTTGAATTCAGTTTCCTGCAAATGTTTGAATTCTGTGTTCTTCTAGATCATCTGTTCAGTGGTTGTTCCCAATTAAAGACTCTAAGCAATCTAAAATCTTAACCCAAAACACCAGATGATGGATGGAAAAAGATGAGAAAGGAACATGGCAGGGAAGAGGAAGGAACTGAGGAACAAGAGAGGAAAACAAGCTGCGTCATCAAATTCATTAAAAGACAAATATTGTTTACCTACCAGGTTAGCAAATATCAGAGCATTTGCTAATATACTTTGTTGGTGAGGTGTGGGAGAAATTGACATTCATATATGGCTAGTCAGAGTGCGAATCAGTACAATCTCCTGTGGATATGAAGTCTGCCAATATCTATTCAATTTTAAAAATACACATCCTTTGAATAAGCCATTCTACTTCTGGACATAAACCTTTGAACTGGGTGCCATCTCATGCTATACTAAAAGGGAACCCAAATTCTGAGTACTCCTAAATTTCAGGAGAGATATTAATGAAAGAGTTTTATCATAACCACAATTATATATACTATACCTTTGCCCTAATTAACAAGTAGATGGAGATGTTATTTGCTCAAATATCTAGATGTTTTGGTGGGACTAGACTGGGAGGCTTGCAGAGGTAGCTGCTATTTTTATAGAATTCAAGAGTAAGAATTATTAGATCATGGGTCGATCTATATGACATGGGGAAAGGTCTGGGTCTAAGAAAGGAACATACAGGTTTTAATCTTTTCTCTACCAACAATTCTGTTCTCTTGAATAAGGCACTTCACTCCTCTGATTTTCCTCACCTGTGAATGATGAAAGTGAACTACCTGTAAATTTGTTTTATGTTTAATGATCCATCTACACTGCAGCTAAACTGAGTTGAACCTCTATCTGCCCACACAAAAGGAAAAAGGATCTCACACGTAAGAAGTGAGTTCCTACTAATTGCTTGGCACTGTAGTTCTCCATTACTTCTCTTAACCCTGCCAACAACTCCACAAGGTAAGTATTATTATCTTCGTTTTACAGGCTAGGAAACTGACATTCAGAGAAGTAGCTGTCCAGGTTTCAAAGCCAGCAAGTGACAGGGCAAGAAATCAAACCCAGCCGGTTGTAACTATTAATACAAATCTGGGCTCCTTGTTCCTTGTTGTATTTTCTCTACACCCAGTAACCCAGACTTAAAGAAAAAAAATTTCCCCATCACAGATTTTGTCATAACATAAATACATCTGAATACAAAGCAAAGAGACAAATATATTTTTAAGAGAAAATAAAAGGGAAAAACAAAGATAAATTTGTTAACCAAAGGATTAAGTAGATAATTTTCTTAAAAAACAACACTTTTCTGAATTACTGACTTAAAATCTATGTTTCTACATAGTGCTAAAATAACCAGATGATGTGTTGTTAATTAACTCTATTTAGACTAAGGTAAATATGGGTGTTTGGTCCTTTTTCTCCCACAAGTTGTGTTATAAGGACATAGACTGAATCACTCCTACACCTAGTCCAGGAATAGTTTAACTGAAAGGTCACTTATACATTGTTAACTCATACCAAAAACAAGAGTAACACACTCATCCTATGAATAACTCCAGAACTCTTAGGCTCTCAATGGCCCTTTCTTTAATTCAGTGACCATTTACAACTTTTTAGAAGTGGGGTTGGGGCTGGGGGGAGTGGAGTCCTTACTTAAAGTTAGTGATTGAAGGATTAAATTAAAATTACTTTTAATCTGAGTTTATTCCTAGTGGGGACTATTCCCTCCCTGAGTTTAGGAGAGTAATCTGTGATGTGATACCGTCTTCTGGACAAGGCAGGAGGGGAGAGGGGAGAGGGGAGAGGCAGCCATGGGGGGAGGGGAAGACAGCTCATAAACTACGGGAGGAAAGGAAACAAAAGGTGGAATGAGCTAGAAAGAAGTCACTCCTCACTCCATGTAGAGAGCTTCTATTTGCAGAAATCTTTCTCCCAAGAGAGCCCTACCAGTTTAGAGAGCTGCACATTTCCAATCTGTTGGGGTTGGAACATCCTCTCTTAGAATTTCCAGCCACCCAAAGCCACAGGGAACCGAGGTTGCCTCTACTGCAAAGTAAGAGAAAAGGAAAAGCTTCTTCCAGAATTAAGAGTAAAAAGGTATGAGTGAGTTAAAAGGTCTTGAGTGAAGACCTACCGGTATAACGCTAACAGTCCCTCTACCCTGAGCCTAAGCAAAATCCTCAGGGTTCACCGGGGGGTAGAAGGTGGGAGCTCACCTGATGTGCTTGTCACTCCCTCCTGGAGGCCACTGGCGCATCCTTCAGTGAGAAGGCAGAGGAAGGGAGGAGGCCTCTCCTATGACCACCTCCACAAGCCTCCTCCCTCTTCTGGAAGTGTGCAGACTGAAGACCTCAGGAATCAATGGGTAATCCAACGCAAGGTGTCAGAGATTCTGTCAGCATCACACACTGACCAAAATGTTTTGACAGGATAAAATATTTTAGAGCAGAAACAACCATCAGTGAGTTCTGTGCACACTGCTCAATGACAACAATATCTTCTCGTTCCATCCAGACTCTCATCAACAGGGGCAGTTTACTGGGATCATGTTCTAAGAGCCCAATGGTGCCAGATTTGCCTCACCCACAAAAGCAGTAGGAAGGCCCACTAACCAATTAAGGCAAAAAAACACAACAACAACAACAAAAAACCCCACAAAACAAAAAAATCTGAATTCTGACATACTGTTTCCATTTATTTGTGCAACGTTTCTGGGCTCTATTCTGTTCCATTGATCTATTTAGGTGTTTGCTATATTATTCTTACAGCTTTATGTACGTGGGAAATAGTTCGTAACTTTTTAAAATCAAGGTCTCAGCATCACCCTAAAGGCCCATAGATTCTTCTACACAGCAGGAAACTGGATGATTAAAGAAAAGAGAGCTGGTGCAGTTAAGAGATAGGACAGTAAATACAAATTTGTCTCTCTGAATCTCACTGAAGCTACGGAAGAATTCGCTTTCAAAACTTTGTAACATTTTCTTACTTAAATGCTAATTCTCTTTTGCAATTTTCAGTAATGACTGTCTTTAAAAAATCCTACAGCAACACAGAGCCATGTCATTCACTGACCTTGGTGTATTCCTAATGAGATGTCCCTCTGTGACACAAGAATTACTAATAGGGGGCTGGGAATAATGAATGGGGGAGTAGAAGATGAATGATATGGAAGAGACACCTTTAACATTTTCGGTGAGCAAGATCGATACACCGTGTAAGAGAAACATAACAAATCGCTTCATCAACTAACCCTCACCCCTGAAGAAAGCAACCTATAGGTTTGGCAGCGGAATCTAGTAAACAAATTACTCTGAGAGATTAATTGGATGTGAACTAATGCCTGGGCAACATTTCTTTCTTCCAGCTCCATATCATACAACTGTGCCTTAATATTATCAGCATACCTCTAAACTTAACCCAGTGTCTAATTACTGAAACATTCTGTCCCATCCCTTCCTGTAACATCATACTTCTTTACCTTTTCACTTCCTCTTTACAATAAAAAGTTATGATCAAAGTTGAGACATAAAATTCCAGGGATCATGATTTCAATAAAAATATACCGTGAATTAATTTCCCATAGAAGTTTACTCATTCGTATCCTCAAATCAGCTCTCATATACTACCAAAAGACACAAACCCGCATGCAGAGCTCAAAGTAAGGGACACCCATGTCCAGGTCAAAATGTCCTAACCCCAAAATTCCCCTGAGTTGGCTTCAGAAAAGAAACACTACAAGTGCATTTGAAGCCCTGATGCTCAGCAGACTAGAATGTGTCCCCAAGAGACATCTGGTTCACTCCCACGACCCACAGGCTAAGAGAGAACATGCCCACTTGAGGCTGTGTTGATTGACATGTTGGGGGACTAAGGAAGGGATGATGAATTCAGCTCCTCCTCCACTTGAGATTGCACCCTCCTCATCTCTCAATTGGACCTGTATAAACCCTCCTTTCTGGTCCTAGATTTTGCTCCCACCATGCTTCACAAATCCATTCTCCATACTGCAGCCAAAGTGACTATTTAAAACACAGATTTGATCATTTCCTTCTCCTCTTAAAATATTCATTCCAGTGCCTCCCCACTGCCCTCCAGACAAAGTCCAATATCCCGCAGCATGGCCTGCAATAGCTTGTGGGTGGCTCACACAGACGGATGTCTAGAGTCCTTTCCTTAGGGCTGTTATGACAAAGTATCACAAACCGAGTAGCTTAAAATAACACAAACGTATCCTCTGACAGTTCTAGAGGCCAGAAGTCCAAAGTGAAGGTGTGAGTCTGTTCTGGTCCTCTCTTCTAGCTCCTGCTGGTTTGCTGGCAATCTCTGGCTTACGGACGCATCGCTCCAGCTTCCGCCTTCCCCTTTGCTTGGCATTCTCCCCGCGTCTCTGTCTCTTCATATTGTCGTCCTCCCTGTGTGTGTCTGTCTCTGTTCAACTTTCCTCTTTTTACAAGGACACCAGTCACATTGGATTAGGGCTCATCCCAATGAATTCATTCAACTTGAATCACTCTGTAAGACCCTATTTCCAAATAATGCCACATTCTGAGGTACTAGGGGTTATGACTTCAACATATCTTTTTTGGAGACACAATACAACTCATAATAACCCCCTGCTCCAAGATGGGGTTTGACTCTCTAAGTCCCTTCCAAACCTAATTTCTATTGGTTGCTGTTTTGAAGGACCCAATAAGTTACTCTTTTTTTTTTTTTTTTTTTTTTTAGACAGAGTCTCACTCTGTTGCCCAGGCAAGTGCAGTGGCATCAGCCTAGCTCACAGTAACCTCAAACTCCTGGGCTCAAGTGATCCTCCTGCCTCAGCCTCCCAAGGAGCTGGGACTATAGGCATGTGCCACCACGCCGGGCTAATTTTTCCATTTTTAGTAGAGACAGGGTCTCACTCTTGCTGGGGCTGGTCTCGAACTCCTGACCCTCAAGGGATCCTCCCACCTCGGCCTCTCAGAGTGCTACGATTACAGGCGTGAGTCACTGTGTCCAGCTTAAGTTACATATTAAGTATGAACAGAAATATCGTGTTTTAAAATGTTGTTTGCATTTTGTTTACATCTCAACTCATCTCACAAAGAATTTAAATTGCCTAAAGTTTGTTTTCACCATCAAATTCCTATCGTTTTGATTTACACCGTGATATAAAGACTCTGTCATATAATTTCTTAACTTGGGCAATTCTCTTACATAACTTCTCTGAGTCTCTGTGCGTCCCTTTTACAATTTCAATGGACACACAAAATAAACAGTATCCCCAAAGTTGTTCAATGTTTCCAGCTTTCCTGTAAGCTGGAAACAATTAGTCTGACCATTCTGCCTTCCATATTGGATTTTACAACAATAAAATGACACATACTATATAAGAATATTTCAAAATGTATAAAAAAGTATAAAAATGAAAAGTCATAGTATTATCACTCTTTCTTAAGTTTTTTGTTATATATTGGTAAAAGCGTTCCTACAACAGAAACCAGAACACGTGGAGTAGTACAAGAGTGTGAGGTTTCACTGGGAGATCATTTCACTTCCATCTAAATTGGCCTTGCTCCCTGGCAGGGCTGAACTGTTAAACCACACACTCTGACTATCTTAATCACTAACCTTATCTTTTCACATGCATTTTGGTTGGTCCCATGAAAAGAGGACAAATAACTTCTTCCCGTAAGAGAATATATTATCATGTATTTTTTGAAAATGGGACGTACAACAATGTAGGATAAAAGACACCTGGATAATTAGGGAAAACAAATGGGGGGGGGAAGCTCATTTCCAATAGTCCTTGGTAATACGATTCAGAGATGCACAGTTTTTGTATTAAGTAAAAATGCACTTTTTCTAGAATAATCAAATTCAAAAGCACAAAATCACATCATCTTAAGATGAAATGATTCTCTGTCAAATGCCAAGGTCTTTCTTTAACCAAAAGAATAAAACCAGTGATGCCTTTTTCTTTTTAATTTAGCAGGACTCAAGTGGCTATTTTTACAAGTAGTATTATAGAGTTGTACAGTGTTTTAAGTGGTATAATATTAAGGGAGGGGGACAAAAGAAGAAAAAAAAATCCTGATTCTTTTAAGGGTCCAGGTGTAGAGAGCCAGTTTCTTCATTCACTGACTCGCTCTACAATTTTAGCTAACACTGGGGTGGAAACTGACCCCACAGATGGAATTCTGTCTGGTCTAGGTGCACAGTGCCTCTCTACTTGTGCAATACAATGGGACACACAGAGTAAACAGTACCCCTGACGTTAATCAATGTAGAAGCCCTGGTGGGACTGGAGGAAAGAACTAGGATTGGGGGTCTTGGAAAACAGCAGAGTATGAAATGAGATAAACATAACACACAGTAACTTATGGGAGGCTGTGATGGAAAGGAGAAAAGTGCTGCACAAGGAACCCAACGACCCTGGGTCCTGGTTCACAACCCAGTACTTACTGGCCATTTACCTTAGACAAAATCATTTGAGCTGTTTCTCCATTTTAAAATAGAAATGAAAACTGTAACTTTTTTTTTTTTTTTTTTTTTTTTTTTTTTTTTTTTTTTTTTTTTTTTTTTTTTACTTTAAAGGATTATTGTGAGAATCTCCTGAGATTATACATGGGACAGTGCTTTGTAAACTCGACTTAATAAATGGAAGATGTTACTATCTTGGGTAGAATTCAGCTTCCCTACAGTCTGTCTCAAACTATGAAAACTCTTTTTCACTCTGGGGTCCAAAAGTACATGTCCGAACACAGCTGTGCAGCTGTTCCTACTTAATTTTCTTCTGTCATGAGCATAGTGGGATTTTTATTGTTCTGTATAAGCCACATAAAGCCGCTTTCATTTGTCAAAGTCGATTATTGCTACTAGTCGTTCTGTACAAAATATTCCCAAACTCAGTCTCTACTCAAGTCTCCTGGGTAGAACAGGTTAGCCAAACAATCTTACAATTCGGAAATCATTTTCCTAGGGTAATAAATGTAACTATTGATAATTATACCTACTATTTTACTGATTAAGATTCAGAAAGCTGTTTGTTTTTAAACTACATCCAATTAGCTGATTTTTTAAAAATAGTTTAATATTACATAATCATCGCTGGCTTGACACAGTTGTAGATCTCAAGTTTCTTTTTGGCTTTTCTTATCAAATTGGGATCATGATGAAAAGAGAACTGTCTTTCCTGTTAATGAGTCCTTATATCTAGTGTCATCTTGGGCACCAAAGGTGTACCCTTTCAATGACTTATTCTAAACAGAAGAATGAACTGGGCTTTACCTCTAGATCCAAGAAGCAGAGTATCCAAAAATAAAGACATGGTAAAACTGCAAACTTGGACCATTAATTTTCTGTACATTCTCAGTACATTATGGTTTCATTATGAATATTGGAACTGGTGAGAAATTGGTCATCGATGGGGGGATTATTTTCCATCTAAGGCTAGAATTCTGGCCTAAAATATTGCATTATTTCTGCCCTAGTGCTTTCGCATCAGAAGAGGATAAATTCTAGACACAACCATTCTTCCAGGGCAACCCTCCATTTATACCAGTATTTCTACATAAGAAAAGAAAACCCTAGTGTCAACTAGGTACTTGGAACAGTTTACATCACGTCCTACTACAATCCTGGAAGCATTAAGGATTACTTTCCCATCAACCAGTCATCAGCAGCTACAGTGGTCATGGCCAGGGACCTTGTAAGGCCAGGAAGTGGCCAACTGAAGTTGTTTTTTTAAGTCAAGTATTTGTGTTTCAGGAACTGGCTGAAATCTCAAAATAACTTCCCTGTCTCTACAATGAATGAGGCTTATAAATTCAGGTTCCCCTAACCCAGTGGTTCCCAATCAGGGGCGATTTTGCTCCTTTGGAGACATATAGCAATGCCTGGAGACCTATCTGTCACTACTGGGAATAAAGGGGGCGCTATCAGCATCTAGTGGATAGAGGCCAGGGATACAGCTGAACAATCTACAGGGTCCAAGAGAGCCCTTCATCAACAAAGAATCATCCAGTCCAAATGTCCAAAAGGTCAATAGCGCTGACGTTACAAAGTCCTGTTCTAACTAGTAGATCAGTATCCTTACTAGAGAAAATAAGACAGTCCCCAAATAGATCTAAGCTCCCTAAGATATAGACAAATATTAAATGTCATTGCTTTTAAGCAGTGAATATGCTTTCTTCAGTCACTGGATGGAAACACACAGAGAGACACACACACACACAAAGAACAGCTTTTAAGCACTGTTGCAACCTCCATTTCTCTCTTTGCTGTCACCTTTAAAAGCTCTGCATAGAAAGAAAAGACAAAAGAATGAGTAGGTGCCAGGAAGATGGGAGGATATGTGAGGCAACAGAAGGCAAAAATACATATGGAAATAAAAACCATCCCTATAATGCTCCAGTTAAACAAAAGAGGCATCCCGCTGGAGCCTAGGAAGTTTTACTACCACAGACACGAACATCATAAAATTTTCCAAAAGCTAAAACCTAAGGTTTTGTTCCCTAGCTATCATAATCCACAGCAAACAAATTCAACACGCAGTACACAGAAGTGTTTTCATTAAGCTGTTCCTATGGTAGGAATAAACATAATCGTGTGATCTTAAAATTAAAATTATCTTCTCAGACGCATCGGGCTTCAGTGGCCAAGAACAGCACCTTAGCCTTTCATGCAACATACACATTGAGAATGTGAACTTGAGCACAAGCCATGAGACCTTCCAGCAGTAGCCACTTTATATTGTTCCCTGTCAACACCATGGTGACATCACCAGAGCAAGTCAACTAGGCTACTGTGAAGATGCATTCTGGAATACAAGATACTACAAAATTCACTGAGAGATTAATTTATTAAAAGACAAAATCTTAGAATCTCGCTATCGGGAAGACAGAAAGAAACTGCTGATTGAATCCCCTCAAAACACACTGAGTAAGAAGTCATCTAGTCTATTCCTGGACTCCTTGCCACCCCCATGTCACCCTAATGGGAGAATTGATTTACTACTGTTTCTCAGACTGTCTGCTTACACACTGTTAAGTTCCGTAGGAACCAAGATATATGGATCCTCTCATTAATGCCCCCTAATTTCAAGAGCATACGACCATGATGGCAGAAATCAATTTCTTGGATTGATTCTCTCGGAATATGTCCCCCTTGTTTTCTGTTTGCTTATCTTCTGGTCTGGAAGCATAAATACAGGTATTTCAGTGGCATGCTAACTTGGAAAAATTTCTGTAATCTCTTCAATCCTATCTGCTTGCCTTCAATGCCCCCATGAAATTCTCCTAGACACATGAGAGGTAGGGTCAGGGTAATACAAAAAAAGCAAGGCAAAGGAGATACAAAGTGTTTGGTAAAGAGGAATTTACTCCTTCTACTTCTCTTATCTTTCACCCAACACTGCCCAGAGGAATACAGAGCAAAGATACAAATTTTTTCATTTCTCATTTCACTTTAAATTAGGTCAGCCAATCTCATAACTTTAAATACTACCTATACACAGGTGACCTCCAAAATTTTATCAGTCTAGATTCTCCTCTGATCTCCAGAATCACCATCTGAATGTCTCACAAGTTCCTCAAATTTAACAAGTCCAAAATCAGACTACCTGCTTCCTCCCCAAATCACCCCCACATTAGCTAAAGGTAACTTCCATCCTTCCAGATACACAAACTTTGAAGTCACCCCTGACACTTCTGTCTCCACATCCCATATCCAATTCACTGGGAAATCCTGTTGGGTCTAGCTATATGTTTACATAGCCAGAATCCCAACTTCTACCACTGGACATTGAGCAGGAAGACCAGGCAGAAGGCTACTGCAATGCTCCCAATCCTGGGAGGTTTGGTCTTCCTGCTTCTACTCCTTGTTCTCCTTAAGTCTACTCTCCACATAACACTTAGGGAGTCTATTAAAACATAAGTCATATCCTATCACTCCTCTACTCAAAATCATCCTTTCAGTGGCCTGTAAGGCCCTAAATAATCTAGCCTGCATTTTCCCCTCACCCCTTCTTCTCTCCTCCCTGTTTGCTCCACCCCAGCCACCCTGCATTCCTTGATGTTTCTGGAACACACCAGGCCAACACTCCTGCCTGAAGGCTTTTGCACTTGCTGTTCTCTCTGCCTGGAACTTTCTTCCTGCAGATACCTGCATTATTTACTATCTTATTCTCTAGAGTGGAAGCTGTGGGAGGAGTTTGGGGTATGATCTGCTCACTGCTGTGTCTCCGGTGCCTAGAAGAGAGACTGGCAGGACATAATCATTCAATAAATAGTTGAATGAGTGAAACAGAGACAGCAATCAGAGACCTTTCTGTTTTGCACCTGAGGATCACTTTTGGAGACCAGAGAACATGCACACCTATAATTAGATAAATGACTCTGCGTTAAAATGTAAATATAAACCAAATATTTAAGTATCTAAAATATCTTCCAGTGAAACAATTACATGAATAACTTTAGAATTTCTCCATATAAAGACAATTTTTAACGTCTTTTTCTCTTTTGCATTTTGTATCATACCTATCTGAGTGAAAATGAAAGAGGAAACAAAACAAAGTGAATTAGAGACGGTCAGTGGAATGTTTTTTAGAAATGCATGAATTCTGTGTTTAAGAACTTGAAATTGTCTCATTGCAGACACCTTCAATTAAGCCTATTCTAATCTCGGCTAAGTGAGAATCCAACTTCAAAATTTCACTCCCAGGCACAGCTGTTTGACAAATGCAGCAGGAGCCTGTCAAGACACTTGGCAGCATCATTCCTTTGGAACACAATGGGCTTTTTTTTCTTTTTTACTTTATTTTTTTTTTGGCAACCCCTATTACTGATGGTAATTAGCAAGCCAATCTTTGGAGGAAATGTACAATCAGGCAACTAAAAATGCCTTTTATGAAATGCCTCCTTGAAAATAAATCATTGACACTGCAAATGGTCAATATGTACTTTTAATTTTAAACTAAATTGCTCATTGATTTACCAAGATCTACTTTCCTGACCCTGTGGTGTAGTGAAATTCATTTTTTCTGAAGTTCTGAATTCAAGAAAAGTGACGGTGACACAGTTGTTGATTTTGATTTACTACCTCGATGGAGTAAGCAATTAGAGTGATTTCTCCATTATTTGTTCAGATTGTATACAGCTCCTTCCTTACTTGGTTCCACCATCAAGGCCCCATTCTACGAGCACGGCACAAAAGCAGGGTCACAATCTAAAGCTGGCCTTCTCAGGACACACAATGGGACAGGATCAGGGTGACCTCAACTGTGAGAAGCTGGAGTCTTCACCAGCAGTGGGTCACTAAGCTGTTGGGGGAACCCCTGCTACACGAAGGGACAACTAGAGATAATGATGAACTCAATCCTTGCCTCAAGAACCTGAATACTTTCCACCCTCAATTTGTGGCGAAGTTTGGGACTTTCAGAAACAAACAGCGCCTGTCCCATTGTCACACCTTTATAACAACTTGTATCGGAGCACACCTCCCACCAACACCTCAGACAAGTTTCGACAAGTGCAGCTGAATCACTTGAGATGGGCCAAAAGGTCAGACTCTGAAACTTTGTCAGCGTGATTATCTAAAGCCCCTGGAAAGCAAAATGTGTTTCAGAGAACAGGTAGACGTTTCACTATACAAAAGCAGCTTTGTTTCTGTATATGTGACGCCTCCTAATTAGAATCAATGATTTATTTTATTGTCGTGCCCGATAAGCTTGTTTGCCTAGCTTCATTTTCCTAAAACACTTTAAACATTTCAAGGAAGGGTGAGTGTCGGCAGAACACTGAGACAGGCCTTGAACCAGGGCTATGGTATTGCACGATGTTTACAATTTGTCATCCTTGGGGGTAATTTTGCAAGCTTAAAGACGTTAAAGGACATAATATAAAGAGCCAGGCAATTTCATTTTGTTTGAATATATTTATGGAAATAGACCAAAAGTGTCCACAGAGGCACACTGTCATTTTTTCCTTGAGTGTGTGCCAGTTTATGACCAAAAGCAAGCATTCAGAGAATAGAAGAGCATTTATGACCACACTGTGTATATCAAATAAGCTACTTGATGAACATATGGGGAATATTGTGTTTCAGGGTCCTAGTACAATAGCCCTTCACACCAAATTTCTGAGCACAATGGTGGAACTCTCTCGGTGATTCATTTATGACCTTGCCCTTGGTAATGAGCAGATCTCCCTTAAGGGTGAGTGCCTGTGGGACACGAAGACATCACACATCCTGATGACTTAAAAAAGATGATGAGCAGTGGGGAATTATGCACCAAGAACATGTAATTTGGACAAGGTGGGAAAAACTGAGTAATCCACTAGAGATAAGAAGAGTTTCCCCAGCAGTGGTGACTGTATGGCAATGGAATCCTTGGAGAGTAAATAAGAAAAAAATGGTTGGGCTGGGAAAGATTTAATACGTTGAAAAACAAGTTATAGGAGCCAGCACTGATAAGCAAAAAAAAAAAAAAGAAATGGTCTTTAACAAAACCATTTTGATGAGACAGGGTCGCCATTCATGGAAAGCTCAAAGATCAAGACTGAAATGTTTCTTCTTTTCAAAGAGATACAGAAAACAGGGTTGTCAGGGGTACAGCAGGGGGCACTTCTAGTTCCCTATGGCAGATACTCTGCTCTGTGTTTATTGGTAGGTACTGTGTGTTTAAGTTTCCTCCTGCACACAGAATTAGACCACATTTCCCAGCTGCCCTTACAGCGAGCTGGGGTCATGTGACTGAGTTCTAACCAATGGACCCGAGAAGCCAAGGTATCACTTCTAGGCCTGGCTCCTAAAACCTTGTCCGCAACAACCTCTCTTTTGCCCCTACACTCAGATTGCAGAGCCATTAGATTGAAGGATTCTGAGTCCCTATATGATTGCAAGAAGTCGGCTATATTAGAACAAGAACAAGAAATAAACCTCTATCACAGCAAGCCACTGAGATTTGGGGTTGTCTGTTACAGAGGCTAGATTATCTTAATATATTCCAATAATGCTCCTTTCTTATCATTTGCCTTTTCAGATATCATGTTATTGCCTAAGAGTATCTCTCATCTCATTCTTCAGCAGAGTGATTTCAGAGGCCTTCAAGAGCAATGGAAACAATTAATTTGTTTTCAGATCAGTAGAACATAGGTCACCTAAGGAAAAAAAAAAATGGCTGGCATCATTTTCTGAGGAGTTGGAAGGAACAAACTGTTCTTGTCTTTCCTATAAATTCATTCAAAAACATTTTATTTGTTTCTTTCTAACTTTTTATTATGGGAAACTTCAAATCTTCACACTGGTAGAAATAACAGAATAATGAACCTCCACATGCCAGTTACCTGGCTTCAAGAATATGTGTGTGTATGTACACATATTGGAGGTCTACTGTATATTAATCATTGAGGCAGATGTTGCGGGTAGGACTTAAAGGTGAGTAATAAATGATTTTGAGTATGTAGTAAAAGGAAGAGTCTGAATCCCAAATTCCACAAATTACTCAGCTCTGAGGGCTATCGTGAGGATTAAAGTTATCTAGTAGCTCAGAATTTAGAAGGCAGTCGTTTTCTTTCCCTTCCATTTCCCTGAAAAGTCTTTGGTCTAAAGGAAAGGTTTAATACTTCCTTCCTAGTCAAAATGCAGCTAGCCCTGGGAGGGCCAGCACACTGACTCTTTTCTCAGCCATTTACCATGATATACATGAATTTCTCTTTCCCAAAGCAAGCCTCAATTAGATGGAGAAGAAAAATAAGGCGAGAGTCCAGGGGCCCTTGAGGTAGCATGGAAACCCCAAAGGAAGACAACAGGGGTCACCACAAATGAGATGGGAGATAAATCTCTATTTCAAAATTTTGTTTAAGGCTGAGTCACTCATTTTCCCTTCATTACAACTGTTCCCCGACCCTAAATCCATTCTCTTGGCTAATAAATCATTTTGTCTTTTCTGGGCAACTTTCACACTAGAAACTGTGGCTGCAGTGGGGGAAGGGAGCAAGAAAAGAAGCAGTAACGACATTTCTCATGAAGGGACATGCTCAACAGGCCCGGTACCCATGGCCCAACCTAAAAACGAAAGCTCTTTCAAACAAACATTCTAAAACAGAAACTGTTCTGGGGAGACAATCCTGGGAGGCTGCCTCATAAATTTTAAAAGCAAGGATCCAGGACCAATCAGATGCCCTCTCTGGAACACTCTGAAGGCCTGAGTCCACTGACGTGGGCTCTAGGCTGCACACTCTGGTCACGCAGCCAAATGACCCAACTTTGGGCAGCTCAAACACAGGTTAATAAGGCTAGTGCTGCTGGAGCAGGAAGCTCAAGCGACAAAAGGCAAGTCTTCCCTTCACGCTGCCTTCCCCTGTCTAGAGAGGCAAAGGGCCCTAAGGTGTTCTGGGCACCATTTTGCTGGGAATTGATTTAATTTGTTCTCCTCTAAACAGCTCAAGCATTTAGCTCTGTTCTGTATTAATTCAGTCTAAGCAGAAAAAGAAAATTCCAAAGTAAATCTTAGTAGTGAGGAAAAAAAATCTTGAAAGGGCTGACAAATTCAGCATAATAAGCACCAGTCCAAACCTTTGTTTAACAGTACAATACTTCACTCTCTTTACAGATTATAAAAGGAAATATTTAACTAATGGAAAGCTACTCATACACAGGATAATGTATGCCGCCTCTGTCCACATCTTAATCATTCTACATAATTGATCAAATAGCTGTGGTTTCTAGTCTTCCCCAGGTTTTTAATTGTTTTCTTTAGAGTCCACAACAGAAAATGCTTTTCTGCTTGTCCCCATTTATACGTTTCCATGGCTGATCACTTGGCATAATAAAAATGTGTGTTTCATAGGACAGCTGCCAAGAGAAACGTTTTAATGAGGAATTAAACTGTAAACTTTAAGAGATAATGAAGATGGTTTGGGGAAGTCGAAGTTTCATTTCACATGCACTAAAACACAGTTGGGAGTTTCTTCCCCTGCGTCCCCACTGAAATAGTCTGCATAGACCTATGTAATAGCCCTTGTTTCACTATTTACACAATGGTCACCCTAGAAGACTATGAGCTCCTCAAAGGAATGTTCCATTTATTTCTGCGCCTCCAGGACAGGGCATGGTACATGATTCATACTCAGTGATCAAATTAATGAATGAATATGCATCGAGTGGACACATCAGCGCATATACTATATGAGTAAGGTAACTAACCATATACACTGATTTTCCCAGAACAATCCTGGTTTAGACAGATATTCTAATGAAATAGAACTCCTTTCATCACAAAAGCGTCCCAATTTGAATAATAAATTATATGGTCACCCTAAGTTTGGAGCATTGGGTATATGTACCGAAACATATTTTGCCCCTGACTGCCTAGAACCTGATCATTACATTTTCTAATTTCTCAACAAATTAATCCTTTTAAAAAACATTATTCCAAATTCTCCTTCTAAAGGATTAACCATTCTCCCTACTCAAGTCCAGTACCTATGGCCCAGGAAAACAGAAGTAAATACTATGTTGCAAAATAAGAACATACAGGTTTCATTCCACTTTCTCACCAGATCCCTGTCTACACCAACCTCCCATTAGAGTGATGATGACACCTATTGATCGACCCATCTCTCCTCACCCAGAGTGAGAGCAGAAGTGAAATCAAGCCTTCCCTGCTCAGTTTCTGGGTTTGCCAGCCACAGATCCACCGCCCATGGTTTCAACATCCATTGTCTTATTGATAGTTTAGAAACCCTGACTCAGTAATTACAGTAGAAACTAATAAATCTGCCTGGAAAGAAAATAAACATCTCTTTTCCAAACCATTCTACCCAGAACTTGAAGAAAACATTTCTGAAAGATCAAAGAGAATAAGACTACCTCTTTTTTTGGAAAAATAAATGTGTTTGGTCTTTCACATTACACACTCAAATTCTATCTGGACTCAAAGATGTCAACACGACCACTCAAAGAAAAGGTAATCAAGAAATATTTCAAAGGTCACAAAAGACATTTCTAACACATTGCCAAACTAATTTTCCACAATGGTACAGTCTGAAAGAATTGAGAAAAATACATTTTAATAGCTACATACGAACAAACCTCAAAAGGTCTGACACATATTCCCTTAATCAGATCATTTATGAAAAGATTTCCATAATTCTTTCTCATTTTAAAAACATTATTTCAGGGCATTGAATTAGAGAAAAACCACAAAACAAATATGAACTAAAAGGAACATTAACCATCATGTAGTTAATGATTTTGTTTAATGAGGATAAAGCCTCAAATATTTAACCTCTTAGGGTTGCTCTCATTATCTATTGTTTTTCATTAATCCTAGAATCACAGGGAAAAGAAACATAAACCACGATTAGCTTTGAAACATTTGCCCAAATCTGCTCCAAATTTATTTTCAGGACAAAGTTCAAGAAAGGCTGGGTCCCCAGGTAAACTGGATTAAATGCCTTCTACTGGGAAATCAAATTAAACCACTACCAAATGGCAGGTTTCTAAACTGTGTTTTGGGATGTGAAATCCGATTTGACAGATGCCTCATAGACTGTGGTTAATGCCCCAACTGAGGAGAATTTCTGTGGTTTCGCTTTTACCTACACTAAGGGATTTGTAATTTATGGTGACATATATATGTCTACAGTATGTTGGACATGTATTTACACAGATAAACATGTCTGTATCTCTTTCTTATGTAAAATTGCTGAAAAAAGCCTTGAGATTTGGTTTTATTTTTTTTAAATCACTGAGTTTGCATTTAATATCTGACAGACTGATGCCTTGTGGGATACGATTTGGAAGCTACACTCTCTCTGATCTTTACCAGATGTTTCACTGGTGGTGTTTCAGCCTCAAGAGACAAAGAAGATATTAATGTTAATTTAGTTATTTAATCACATCAGGCAGATTTGATAAAAGAGAAAATTCAATATTTTGATAATTTACCAACTCTTCAGAAATGTCCATAGTAGCAAAAATGTCTTGAAGATCATTTTATATTAAAAGCAGAAAGGCTGCATTGGATGCGGAAGGGAGAACACTCTATCTTACCTTTTAAAATAGGAAAGATGTGACAGTTTTGGCAGTTCCACTTTTAACTTAGGGAGGCAAAGAGGTGGAGAGGATATACACGTGGTTTGGCAGAAGTCTCATCCCAACCTCTAACTGACTATTAATCGTAAAGAAAGAGTATTCTGAATATGAAATGGACACTTGGTTGAAAGCCTTCTGCCACTACCAGAGTTGTTCTAATATCTTATCTCTTGTCTCTGAATATTATTCAAAGGGAATACCAAACTACCCTAATCATTGCCAGGGCATGGATGATAATGAAGATGTAACTCTGTACTAAACACTGCCTCCCTACACCTCAAGTGAAGTAGCAGGGTAGGCTTCTATAATATTTATCTGCGCAAGGTCAGAACTTGTAAAGTTCTGATTCTCAACCGTGGCTTCTCATTAGAGTCACCAAGGGAGTTGCACCCCAGACCAATTACATCAAAAACTCTGGGGGTGGGACCCAGGTATTGGTACTTTGTAAAGCTCTCCAGGTAATTTCAATGTCAGCCAAGGTTAAGAACCACAGCCTCAGAGGCTCTAAGTAGGGAACAGCTAAATAACTTAATAGTCTTGGATCAATTTCTCTAGGCTTTGTTCTCATATGAAAAATGTTACATGTGGAAAGGAGTTGAAGCATTACACTAATTGTTTTTCTTTTATTTTTAGATAAAAATATGTACTCATAGTTATTGAATATTTCAAACAGGCAGTAAAGTATACAAAATATTATAACAGACACCTATGACATGTAAATTACCATCATCAAGTTAGAAGGAAATTAATATTTTGCCATATTTGTTTCAGTTCTCTCTTTCTCTGTCTTTGAAAAAAAGATAAAGCAAAATCTCCATATCCCCTTTCTTCCTATTGCTTTCCTCTCTAAAAGTATTCACTATCCTAAGGTTACTGATTACCCCACCCACGTGATTTCATAACATGATTATTGATCTACAACAACTACACAGTATTGCTCAGTGTGTGTTTAAATACATATAAATTATACTATATGCATATATCCTTTGGCATATATTTTTTCACACATTATTTTTTGAGATTGATCCATATTGATAGATATCTATGTGGGGTATGTGTATATTTAATTAATTTTAAACTCTTTCATAATATTTCATTAGGAAAAAACCAGTTTATTGACTTACCTTATCTATGAACAGTTAAGTTATTTACACTTTTTTATTTTAAAACAGAAATGCAATAAACACTTCTTTATGTCTCCCTGGCATCATATGTAGCACTTTCTCAGGGTAGACACCTAGACATGGTTTTATTGTATATGCTTCAACTCTACTAGATATTTCTAAATTGATCTCCAAAGTGGTGATACCAATTTACTTTCTCCAGCAATGTTAAAGTATTCCCAGTTCTCCATACCCTTATCGTATTTCATATTATGAGAATTTATTCATTTTTGCCAATATGAGGATTAAGTAGGGATTAATAGTTATTCTTAGATGATATTTTCCTAAGGTTCCTTCTGGTCATATAATTGTGGTCACTCATCAATGCCAAGTGTTATCAAAATAACAAAATAAAAGATGTCAAAAAACCTTCTTCCACAGCTTACAATAAATTTATTTCTCCTCAAGAAATGTCTTACATGGCCAAAGCTGGCCCATGAACCCATACATCAGTCCATAAAACAGGAATGGGGACAGGGCCCTAGCTCTGTATTTATTTTCTTGTATTCATAATCCAGTGTTACTCGCAAAGCAAACTGCCCAATATTCAAGCCAAAGCAAATACGCTGGATTTTGCCAGGCAAAATGCCTGTGGAGAAATGAGTCAATTCATACAAAATTCAAACCTGTCTTTGGTCAGGGACATTTTCATAAAAATCTGTGGGTGGGTAAAAGTTTTGCAAAATTCCTTTTTGCTATTGGTTATAAAATTCATCCAGGAAAAATAAGTATAATTTAAGTGGCAACCCACATTCCCCCTAATTCCCTTATTAACACTCCCTGACCTCCTAGCACAACTGCTTTCAATTGTGCTCGAAAGCAAATTATCAGTGTTTCCGATTCTGGCAGCAGAACCCTGGTTCCCTGTTCACTCTGCCCCAATCAGACAGACTTTCTCATGAGAGGCACTAACAGACAGAGAGTACCTGAGCTCATTCAGAACACACCTTACTAGGAACACTACCCAGGCGTTGTTGCACACTCTTCAACTTAATGGTAGAAAGACCTACAGTAAAAACATTCTCAGTGTGCGCTCTGTTGGAACCATTACTATGGATACTGTTAGGGATGGTTAGTGTACTTGTATGGTTTTGGGTTACACTTCATGTTGTCCTTTTAGGAACATGAAACAGGGGGTTGGGAAAGAGACAAATTCAGAGACTCCATGACTTGTTCTAACTTGAGAGTCTGGAAACTAAGCACCTCAGAAAAACTTTCTAGAATTCCACAGTTACACCTGGGAAGGCTCAAACGTTTTGATAATTCCAGAGATTTACTAATAAGGCTGGGGTTGGTCAAAGCTCAGGGAGGTCAAAAGAGAATGATTTGGCATCTCGAAATTGCTTTCATTAATAGCAGTGAAATGGACTCTGGTAGTTTTTAATATAATATTGCCATACCCTGGTTTCTGATTTAGCTGAGGTCTGCCTGTCTGCCTGCCGAGGGCTTTGCTTCTCAAGGCCTTTGCCACTGGCTAGAAATGTCTGTGCAATTGAAGCCAGGCCTGGAAAGAGAACAGCTGTTGGGCTTTCCACAGAAGCAGTAAGAATGAGATCTACAGAAGGGTGGAGTCGTTTGGGTGGGAAAAGGAAAAGAACTCTTCTTCTTCCAGTAAGTTAACCAAATAATAAATTCACAACCCTCTCCCAGTTCTGCCACCTAGAACCCCAAGTGATCTGAATTCTAGGTTTCTGGGTAAGGCTGGGGAGTCATGGTCAGAGATTCTGAGAATGCATTCTCTCATGCATAAAATGGAATTTGGCAGAAGGGAGGAGACCAGTGGCAGCCTCTTACTGTAAGCAAGCTGTCACTGATCAGCCCTTTCACACACCCCTTTTTTACCATGACTTCCAGAAGCTCTTTGTGCTGTTTGTAGTTATGGTCACTAAACACAACGGCGTCAGTCATCATTTCTTTCTTAGGTCAATAAGCTAAGCAAGTAAAAATGATGACTAACTCTAACCATCATACACAGAAAATTACTAGCAATTACACGTAAAACAAAAAATGGTCTGGGTCTTATCATTCAAACTGCTCCTAGCATTTGCAGCGTGTAACATACAGCCACAAAAACCCAAAGATAACTTCCCATCTCCAAAAGAAGAATGTGGCCATGTTACCTGGCAAGCACCTTGAGCTTCGAATCAACTACCATCAGATTTTAAAACAGTGAGAGATGAAACATTTTAGTTGTACAGTTCTATATGTCTGGATTCCAAGATTATTAAGATTGGTTTGGCAAAAGGCAGGAAAATGCATTTTTTCAAGGATGCATTCACTTTAAAAACACTGTCTTCTATCAGTGGACTACAACTTAAGAGGATTGTTAAATTTTCACAGCAAAATCAATTGCTGCCAGTTGGCTATAGCCCTACAAATCAAGCAGATGACATGTAGCAACATAACAGTTTTCAGAAGACACAATGCTCATGATACGTATGTTTCATAAGAAAATGGATGTCTTGCAGCTAAAAATATAGAGTCTCAGAACCAGAATTCCAGCATTAGTCAGCTAAGAAACCCTGTTTTGTATAAATATTTGCACCATAACATGTGTAAGTAAATGCTTCATGGTCCTAGATTTGATATTCTATTAAATTAGAAATCTGAAATTTGTAAAGATTGCATCTAGAAGTGGGGAGTGGGCAGATTAGGAGAGAGAAATCACCTCCCATATCCATGCTAAACAATACAATGAGAAGCTATATTCAGAGGGCTGCAAACATTCACCTTTTAGCTTATTCTTTCACTAAACTATTTCTATTTTTAAAATTCATCATGCACTTTAGCAAAAGTCTACTTCATAAAGTCATATGTCTTTGCAAAGTCTGGGAACATTAAGAAAATGGGGAAATCCTATTGCACACAAATTAATTTTGCAATGCAAAAAGTATTTTTCTGGATAATTCAAGCCTTTATGTTTATTTCAGTAAAGCCAAATCCAGTAAACTATTTTCAGCCAGGATTAGTCAGAACTAAAAGGTTGGACTGTTTTCCTTCAGAGACTGAATGTCTTTCCTGCCTGGAATAGGCTGGTGTGTTCCAAACAGAGTAAATGGAATTGCCTTCAATTGCTTGTCTCTTTCTGGCATTTTTAATGCAGAACCCTAGTGACAGAGTAAGGTTTTGTCGCCTGGAATGTAATTATTCTTTTCACTCATATAACCTGGCATTCTCACTCTCACAATGTATCAGCTTCAGGTTTTCCTTAAGAAAAATCACAATGTGGGGCATAATGTAACCACAAGAAATGCAATTCTATTCCACCGGAATTTCTTAAAACACTTTCAAAAATACCCACTGAGCAATGAAAAAGTGCTTCTAATACGTGCAGTAGTGCTATCACCTGTTTGGTTTGCTTTTACATGAATCAGATGATTTGGTCAATCTACAATCAAACATAAACATGGTCCAGATTCTTTATCATCACGACATACTGTAAAAAGAAGGGACTCTGGCTAGGGGAAAAATAGTCCAAGTAAGTTTCTTTTTAAATTGATTTATATATTTCACATATTCAGTGACCTGCACCATACTCAATATCTAGGGAAAACATGGAAATCTCAGATTTGAACTCCAAAAGAAATATTCCTGTCTATCTAAACTAATATAAAACACATGCTCCTCTTTTTCCAAGAGTTAAGTGAGCTGAGATTGTGCAAAGCCATCCTGTGATCCCAAGGGTGATACCCTGCTTGTAAACCCTGAGGGTTTCTGTGAGGTGTGAAATTGTTGTGAAATCATTTAAGAATCATATTATTCAAAAACAGTAAATTTTGCCAAGAAACAGAGAGAGTTCCAGGATGGATGTTGTGAAAAGGGGAGGCAGGGGAGAAAGAGATATCAGGCCTACTTCCCTCAACACCAGAGGTATATTCCCTTCTCCTTGCTTGCTCCTTACACCTCTGCACAAAATGCCCTCTTCTTAAAATTAGGTGAGATCCTGTGCGATTCTGCTTCTGTGATATCCCTTGTGTGTTTTTAGTGGTGGCTATAAATCATTAACTAGCCTCGCAACCCTGGAAGGTACAGTGTGCAGGCATGTGGGTGCATGCAGCAACACTTTTACTAGCCAAGTTGCTAAGTGGTGAGTTCCTTTCCAAATATCAAAACCACCCCACCCCCACCCCAATTCTTGCCAAGTTATTGGAAGGAAGGAAAAAAAAAAATCACTGAATATTTGCCTTGGAAAAGAGCTAAAACTTGCTGGTGGTGTGGTATGTGTTCCTCTGCTCTTGCACATCCATGCACATTAAGGAAACTCCAAGTGTGGCTGGCATCTCTTTTCCAAGATTGTTAGACAGTGTGACAGAATGACCTCCCCAGCTGGGAAGGCTCGCGTCCCTTTGCAGAAGAGAATCTTGAAATAGAAAGCCACTCATCATTAAAGAAACCTTCCCCTTCCTCAAACTGAAGAGGAGTCCCATCTCATGGACACCTAGACCACCACACACCTAAACTGCGTAAAAGAAGAAAATGTCCCCCGACGCACTGGCCGAGTTTGGAAAAAAACACGCATGAAAAGCAAGCCGGGCCTTCCAGGCGGGTGACCCGTTGGGCTTCAGAAACTCACCGTACACTTGTTGGGCTTCTCCCCGGAGTGGACTCTCATGTGGATCAGCAGTTTATAGCGGGCGTTGAAGGGCTTGTACCTTCGAGGACACCCTGCCCAGAAGCAGGTGAAGTCTTCCCCTTTGCGCTGGTCTATGTGGACCTTCTCGATGTGCCGCACCAGTTCCTCCTGCTGCTCGTACAGGGCGCTGCAGTCTATCCAGCGGCAGCAGTGCTTGCCCCCGACGTCGTCCATGTCGCCGTCGTCGTCCAGCGCGGCCTGGGGCAGGGCCAGCGGCTGGGCGTGCGGCGGCAGGAGCTCCGGGTGGTGAAGGTGCGGGTGCGCGTGGTAGGGCGGCGGGGGGCCCTGGGGCGGCGGCAGGGGG
>VBSM01003204.1:52295529-52341836 GCA_008086735.1 Cheirogaleus medius | reverse complement strand
TCCCCTAATTACATTCTCTGCTAAACACACATTCTTGGGCTAAGATAAAATCCAAAGCTTTTAGTTCCAGGTAAATAACATTTTACCAAGAAGAACAATAAAACCTAATGCTCACTGAAATAATATAACAAGAGATCTATTGTTATAAATAATCTTAATACTTTAATAATAAGTGGTCCTTCTTTTATTTTTAAATAACTTTGTTAATGTAGGGTAAAAATTAGAGCCCTGGGAGAAATTATTGATACCTGTGACGGCAAACCAAATAATTAAGTGTTAAGCACCTACTGTGTGCAGCATGCTCTGATAGGAATTGCAGGGAATACCAGTCTAAACAGAGTCCCAGCCTTCAAGTAAAATCTATTTGGGAAGGTAATATATAAACTCATGCTTGATTTGAAAAAAATTAAATCCTCAAAGTCAAAGGGTAATCCGGGGGTCTTAATAATAATTTCACTTTGTTTCACTGATATTAAGGAATTATTATGATTTTTTTAAAAGACATTATTCACGCTTTCAGGATTCAGTTGTCACATCAAATCATTCCAGGAAATGAAAAAATATATAAAATACAGCTATAACATGTAAGGGAGTAACAAACTGATAATAAGTCATATTATCAAGTCAATTACGCACTAGGGCTATGCAGGGTTAATCACACTTGCTAGTCTGTTTTTTTACGAGCTCTTGTCCTTATATCAGAGCAACTGTGGGCCAAGAGCAGATCCTTCACTTTCAGTAGCTCACTTTTGCAACAATTCCTCCCCTGTTGTTCTTAAACCCTTTACAAAACATGTCCTATGTCTCAATATATTATTACATATCAAAATGGTTCATAAGGTAGCTCTGGCCACTTTAAAATTCATTTTGCTTTACTGTGACACTGTTGCCTTAAAAATAACTGAGAAGAAAAGCTACGTCCCTTGGATGGAAAATTCGTCACAAAACAAGACATAACACAGTATTCCCTCACTCGGTCATGGTGTATATCAGAAAAACCTGGTTTATTTATATGTACTTGCATTGGCTTTCTACCGAGATCTTTTTTCTGACAAAAAGAATTAATCACAAAAAATGTTATAATAAAATGTGAGTCTTCTCAACATGAACACATTAACTATTTTCGGCTGTTAAACATCAACCTGTTGTAAAGGAACTGAGGGAAAAGAAGTATTTTCATCCCACCTGTTCCTCTTACTACATGTCACAAAATGGAAGCCACAAACACCATTTCCTACAAGCATAAGATATTAGCAAGAAAGCATCTCAGCTGTGAAATGCACAGTATAAGGTGGAGATAGCATCATGATGGACATGATGCTACCATCGAGTGAATTAACGTTTACCAATGACAAATGCAGCAGGAATTTATGTCCAGTTGCCCTTGACATAGATTTTTTTTCTTGGTCCACATCCTTACATTCAGGCTGAAGTCCTTTTTGCAAGCCCCAAAGTGGTTTCGGAACCATCTGATTTTTTAATTCCCCAGGGACACTTTTCAATTATTTCCCAGCACACTTGCAGTATGTGGCTCTTCCTGCAGAGCTCAGCTGAAGGCTTCTGGTGATTGGATGTCCAGGGCCTTTTGGTCTCTTCCCCGGCAAGATTCAGGAATTGCTTTCAGACCCAAACTAAATCAGTAGTCATGTCATATATGAGACAGAGACAACTGACTTGACTTTACACCCTGAGGTTGAGAAACTTCATAGAACATAAAGAACCAGAGCTTTACCAGAACTATGTGGCTGAGTAAATGCACATTCTCAGGCAGTACATTCGCCTGTCAGTCATACTGGAACATTTCAGATTTTAAAGCAGTGACTAACAGAAACTATTTTATCCACCTGTATATACTTGGCATATAAAATTAAATTATTTGTTTTGAGGGCAGTCTATAAATGAGATGTGTTCATTTGTTCCATTGTTGAAAGATGATTCTCATTTCTGTCAAATTATACCTAACTACGGCTCAGTTTAAATCTGACCGTAACCCTGTTCAGGTATATTCCATAACTCCCTGGACATCTCAGTTTTATAAGACAGTTATCATATATTTTTCAGAAAAGAAATTCTATACTCTATTCATTAAAACAATAATATGAACAGAGAACTCTCTCTTCTATCTTGAACACCTAATAAAAACAAAACTTCCCAAAATGACCTTTGCCTAGTAGCCAGTCTCCCTCCTGTGCAATTATCCAGATCTTTTAATGTTTTAAAGTTCTAATCCATGAAATCTCTCCCTGATACACTAGCTCTCAGTACGAGTTCTCTTTCCAAAGAAGTTATATACTGTCTGCATCGTGTCTTAAAGGTAGCTAACCTCAGAGATCCATGGGTGTTATATTCTTCAATAACATTCAAAGCCTTTTAAACAGAAGGGATCATTTTTATCTCCCCAATACCTACCAGAATGTTAGATACATACCAAGTATGCAAAAAATTGTTGACATTATATATAGCTTACAAAGCATTTTCCCTATGTGTTATTTCATTTGATGCAGCCTGTCAGGTAAGTAAACTGGATTTTTTTAAATTCCAGTTTTACAAAGAATTTAAAACTGAGGTTTTGTGAAATTCCTCCTGGTGACACACACACACACACACACACACACACAAAGACCAAAGGCCTTATAGAAATATGAATAAAGCTACATTTGCTAGGCAGTGACCTAGCCGGATCACATACATTCTCTATTGTTTTCTTTATATTACACCCCACATGTGGTACACAATCCTCTGCTTGATTGAAAGACCTGGTATAATAGGCTTAAAGTCACACAAGCTATGACTGAACCCAATTTTTCTGTTCTTTCTGTAACAAAATGTTGAATAAATGTGAAGGGTTCTAGAGGATTCTCGCATGTAACCCTTGTGCTACACCCACCAGCCCCACAGGAAAGAAAGTGACAAAATCTGTACCACCATATGAGAGCAATCTCCATTTGCATATGTTCATCTGATCCTAAGGATATTATTTCTGGAGACTGGTTAGTTTGGAGATACAATGTAAAAGGAAAGGAAGTATATTTCAAACAAAATAAAACCAGTATGAAAAACTCAGAAACCAGCAGCAGAAAGATTAGAGTGACTGTTAAAGCAAGAACTCAGTAACTTTCATGGGGTCATAACAGGCAGCATGATGACCAACTTGGATTGCTGGGTTCAATGCCTAGCCCGAAAGAAATTCTAACTTACAGATCACATGGAATTCCTCAAACTAATGCTCAAGAGAATATATATGAAAATATATATTTACATATTTTCCCTATATATATATATAGATCATGGAAAAGAAGACCAGTCCTAGTCTATCTGGAAGTTCTTATCTATGTGCCCTGGCAAATCCCCCAAAAGAATCAGCACTGCATCTGCAGACAGAATAGCTTTATAGAATGTTAGAATTTACAGAGAGCCCATAGTCCCTCCTCAGCGTCCTTAGCCTTCTCTAACTTCTGCGGACTTATTCCAAACCAAAAGGAAATCACCTCCAAGAATTTCTGGTTTAAAAAATAAAAAGCTAAATGTAGAACCATTTTGGATCTGGAATGACATTATTAGGTGATGGCTGAAGTTTGTGACTAACAAGCTAAATGACAATGGGCAAAGCACTTAGACTTTCTATGTCTTGGGGTTGATTAGGTCTTAAACAGGAATAATAATTACAAGTAGTTTACGAATATTCAACCACAAAATGCAGAATCACAATGCATGTAAAAACTCTAGGAAAGCTAAATATTAACATATATATAAAACCCATGTGAGTAGCACCCAATCTCTACTACTGCTCAACCTTTGCTAGATTGGTATATGAAACTACTGTATAAGATAATCGTATCAGCACCTCAACCTTGTCGTTTTAGGGGAAATACATACAACGCCCTCTGTATTACAGGTTTGGCAATGCCTAAAACGAGAATGGCTCCTGGATCTTCAAGATGGTAAGGTATAGTTAGCATTTATCATTTGGGAGAGGTAGTCAGAAATGGTTGGAAAATTAATCAAGGCATTAGAGCATGATTCTCATCATTGCATTAAACAAAACCCAACAAAGCTAAGGAAAAATGTGCTTTTTCCAAGATGAGCACCCCAAAAAATATTCCCAAAAGAGATCAAAAGAAAAATCTACAAACATCCAATAAATCTATGAAAACTATTCAGTATTATCAATTAAGATAAAATAACATTTTACATATCAAACTGGCAAAAGTTATAAAAATAATAATACATAATGATGGATAAGGTCTGAGAAAATCAGCACTCTCTCAGAGTGTTGATGAGTTTATAAATCGGCAGGTCTTTTCTGTAGAGTAATTTGAGAATATGTACAAAAATCCTGAAAATTATACACTTCTTTTAACCTAAGAAATTTTACTTTTAAGAATTTATTCTAATAATCAGAGTTGTGCAACAATAAATTTCCAAGATTGATCCAAAAAAGCATTATTTATAATATTGAAATAAAGGGAAACAACTAAGTGCCCAGTAATAAAAGATTGATTTAAAAAATTACAGTTTTATTTATCTTCTTTCTTTGCAAAATGGAATCTTGGGAAGAAAGATTAATTATATGATGCCGAAGAAGACTTTAATTACAAAAGTTTATAATATATTAACAGGAAAAAAGTGATTATAAAATTATGCATATTATTAGATCAATTTAGTAGAAAGGAAAACCTATGTTTATGATGTATGTGTTGCCATATAACTGGAAGGACGTACATCAAAATATCATCCATGGTTGTCTCTAGGTGATAGAATTCAGAATGGCTATCATTTACTGCCTGGTGCTTTTCATATTTTCCAAGTTTCTACAATGAATACGAATTACATAATCAGGAAAAACAATACATTTTACAGCTTTTCATAGGGCAAGCATCTCTCAGAACAGTTCATAGCCCCCACCCCATCCTCCCCCAACACGCCCCAATATATAAAACACTAAGCCAATGATTTTCTCTCCATCTTCCCTTTACCTAGACACTAAAATATCTTCACATTAAACTTTAACCTCTTATTCTTTCTCTCCTCTGATGAAACACAAAAATCAATTTGAGGATCACAAATAAATGCGACCTTTCCAAATTGCTAAAAGTAGGTTTCATGCTTCACCAAGCCACTTTCCCTATTCCTATTTCTTTGCTCATCCTGGAAAAAAAATTCCCATAGAAGGACTCACAGAATACCTAGTCAAAAACACTTGTCAGTGCATTGCTAAGGTGTTGTCTTTTAAGGACATAAAATTATGCTAAGGAATCAAATATGCCAGAAAACGCTGAGATAATGACTCCTCTCTGGCCAGCCCATGAAAGGGACTGCATAAGGTACATGGCTTGAGCAGTCTGTGCCCTGCCTACTATCAATTTCTCCGTTAATTATGACTTCTGCCTTCAAGGCACGGGCTGGACTTGCCACAGACAGGAAGCTGAAGGCTTGCCAATGACACCCACCCCATGAGCACAGTTAATTTTACATGCAGCACCCAGCAAGTCTGAGGAGTCCCTTAAGGCATAATCATCAATGGGAAAATGACAGCAGCTTCCAGTCACAAAAAGTCTCAGGTGAAAAACAAGTTTCTACCTCATGAAAAAAAATTGGCATAAATAAATGATTCAGGAACTATGATTTCAGAGTCTCAAATAGCAGCTAGGACGACAGCATAGAGATACAAGAGGGGAAAAGAGGGTAGGAGGAAGAGAAGGAGGAAGGAAAGGAAGAAGAAACGGTATCCTCAAACTGCAAGGCACTGTAGCAGGTTACTGCCCCAAAGAAGAGGAAGCAGAGGCTCAGAGTAAAATTCCTTTGCAAGATCATCATCCCAGCAGAACCCAGACTAAGATACAGAAACTTTGGACTGTGTTTTTCCAAGAAGATCACTTCTAGAAGATAATTTATTTCAAACATAGAAATATTAAACATTACACAGTATTTTGGTTTTATGCCCCCTTTAATCCAATAACCTTGAAAGACATAAAAATTTGTCTGAGGGGACAACAATTTCCATTGTCTCTTCCATTCTCTCCCATGGAAATGAAAACATGGCATTTATGGTACTGACTTATTCTGGTACCTAATCAGACATCGTGTTGAAATGTTATGTAATGCATACATGAAAGTATGTCTTCCCAAACAGGTCATAAAGTCTTGAAATTCATGATTTTTTATCTTTACTCTCTCTACTATCTACCTAAACTTAGACTATTATATTATGCAGACAGTAGGTATTTAATAAATATTTGCATAGACGGGTAGATGGGTTGATGAACAGACAGGCAAACAGATTGTAGAGCAGCCTGGAAACTCTGCAACATATACATGGAAAATCTAGCAGGTAAGATAGATGTGCATGGAACATCTGAATTTGCTAGGCCACAATGTGATCTACTCCACCAGAAATTGACAAATTTACACATTGGGCTTCAGTCGCTGAGGCCCAAAAATCTCAAATTGGATATTCATTTCATTCACACCACAGACAGCAGGTATTATACCATTCCTCCCAATTAAGATGATATTATGGCACATACTTAGTTTTCAGACACATTCCCCTACAAAGCTAAAACTGAAAAAGTTGTGTGAGTGTATGTGTGTGTGTGTGTGTGTGTGTGTTCAGGAAGAATAAGGAAAACACTCGTGGGGTGTGATTATACCATAAAGAAGGGGAAAAAAAAAGTTAACTTGAGACCTGGTATCTGAAGGAGGTATATTCAGGTTGGCTGCATTCATTGCCCTCTGTAAGCTAGGACTGATCTGGTTGCATGCTGTAGAGACCTGGCTTGCTGGAGGTGAAATGGGTCCCAGTCGCTGAACCATCATGGGACTGCTGGTGACCACTAGATTGTTGCAGCTGCCTTTTCCAATGGACTTGCACTGAGGCCCAAAGCCAAGAGCCCCTAAAAACAAATGAATCAGGTTAGCTTTCATGTCCCTTACATCACAAATCAGTAAATACAGACATGTGCACGCTTATATCAGGACCCATCTTTAGAGACTGTCCTTAGATCATTTCTTTCTTTTGTTTAGTACTGGCGATATTAAAAAGCTTTCTCTAATTCCAATGAAAAAGCCATAACGCTACGTTAGAAATCCTTCCATAATCATCACTCATACAAAATGTGCTTAAATTATACTTATCTGTAGAAGTGTCCAGTTATATTAAAAATCATATTTTATAATATCCTTAGCAAAAAGGTTAAGGTAGTAAGTAGACAGGATTACCTGGTTTTTTTTTTTCTAGAATAGCTAATATTTTGAATCACCCAGCAAGGAAAGGTGACACTGCTGGAAAAAACCTGTTTAACTGGTTTACTTCATTCTAAGTCTGGACTTCCAAAAAGCCTCTGCAAAATGATATAGTCTGGCTGTCTCTGTGCACTCTTGACTTTTCCTCTTCATCCCAACACATTATCATTGGACATATACCCAATTTTTTTAAAAATCAGGATGACAGAGTCATAAACAAAACACTCATTTGAAAAATAGCATGGTAACCACATTGGACATAGATTTTACAGTCTCATTAGTAACAATCTTTCAATGTAGTAAAATTTGGTACATACTCAAATGGGAAGGGAAAAAAAGGAGCCCACAAGAATCTGTGTTGTTATGGAAAAGAGAAAAGCAAATAGTTTGAGAAAGGCAAATACTGCCATAACTCATTTATAAAAAAAATAATAATTGCTGAATCATTCTAGACATTCTTTTTACATGGATGCACTTTTTCAAACATTTTTTGCCAACTACCTGGTCAAGTCTCAGTAACTATACACTCTGTTCCCATTTCTAGCAAACAAAAATAAATATGATCTCAGTTTTTAAAAAGTTATGCTTTAAAATTTTCTCACCAAATTTCCCATCTTTTTCATTGATATATTTGGGATCAAAGTAGGAGGAAAAGTGTCACTTTAACTTTCCTTAGCCCCAGGGAGCATGATTTCCTATTCTGTTTTCCTAAAAATTAAATCAACAGCCAAAAAGAGCCTTTACTTGTCATCTTTTGTAATATTCTCTTCCAAGAGCCCCTGAAACCAAAGGACAAACAAGACCCATGTTCCCGTCACTGCAGCCACGTCTCAAAAATGCTGAGAGTCACGGCATCATTAGCTGGCAGGAACCCCGGTCTGGTCCATCCTTGTGGGAAACTAAAATCCAAGTGGTAATTGACTTGCCCAAGGTTATGCAGGGATTTAATGACAGAGCAGAAACTGATTGTACTGGAGTATATTTTCCTGACACCTATGTGCCTAAGTTTAGGCTCTAGTATGCTTGGTTTAGTCTTTGGATACTTGGTAAGATCATTAGCATCAATAGAAATTTCTTTGATTTTCTTTCCTAGATGTGCAAACCAGGACCTCCCCTTTGCCCCTCCCATTGCAGTTTATATCTGATCCATTTCCTTGTCCCTTGAAAAATCAGTCAGTTATAGATATTCTGTTTTCAAAACTCATAAAGTATTGTACCATCAAGGCTTCATCTTGACATCAAGAGTGGTGGGTAATTTCTATGCAATGCATCATAAATTTAATATCTTTACAAATCCCAATAAGCTCACGCATGTGATTTTCACACTACCTTTTTACCTTCGAAAAAGGCAACGTGATAGTTCATAGCCTTGTCCCATATCTAAGACACCTGAATTCTCTCCCCAGGTTCCATTGCTATCAGCCATTACTATTAAATACAACATCAAATGTCAAGTATTCTGTCAAATTGAATGTCACATATTTATCTAAGGAACTCAGTTGTTTCATGCCTGTTTCCTCTTCAATAAAAAGGTATTAATACCTATCTGCCTCTAAAACAAAGACATAGCAACTGGACCAGCACCCAAGAAATACTACCTGATGGCAAAGTATATTAATACCTTATCTCATCAAATCTAAAATGCCATATATTGTAAGGCATAGCATTATTTTAGGTACCAGTAAGAATATTAACTGCCAATCAAACTAGTGCATGGTGTCCAGATTTCAGAGATGTCGTGATGTGGAAATATGCACACCTTAGAATCAATACATACCAATAAGATCGCTGAAACATTTATTTTAACCCTAGTCTTGTTCATGCTCTTTTCTCTGCCTGGAATACCCAGACCCTAACTTTCTACCTAGTGAGCTCCTGTGCGTCTCTGAGGTCACCTCCTCTGTGACCTACCTCCCCGACTGTCCACTGGGCAGATCTGACTGGTGTTTCCTTTCATTCCTCCATGTGTCTCTTACCAAATTATCTACCTGAGCACCTATAACGCTTCAGGGGACTGGACTGCTTACACGCCTGCCATCCTTTCAATTTTATACTGTATTGCTTTTTAAAAACAAAGCCCTTGTTTGAGGCATCTGTGCTTCCTTAGCACCTAGCCCAGGGCCTGGTGTACAGTACACAATAAAGTCTGTCTGGGGAAGTTAGAATGAATGAATGAAAATAAAAGATAGTTATAAGTGAATATTAAAGACTGGCAAATTATTTCCACTGAAATCCTCCTGGCTGTCTTTTTTGAAACACAGTACTATGAAAAAAAAAAACACCTCAAGTCAATCCTTTGATGCTTTTCCACAGTATTGCCAAGCGAGGTATTCTCACAGTATTGCTAAGCTGCACAGGTGTGCCAAGCCAGTGGGAATAGTAATTATAAATTCATCTTTCTGGGCCAGAATTCTACACTGGTATTCAAGGCTGCCTGTATAACTCTCTACCCTGGATTTGTACATTCACATTATTTTCTTGCTCTGTAATAAAGACACATCAATCCTTCTCTTCTCAACATCTTCATCAATTTTCACTATACCACCTCCTACCTCCAAATTCATTGGTCAACTTTAACCTCACCTAACCACAGAGGAGGGACAGTTTCTGACAGGTATCACAAAGGTATTCTTGAAGCATGAGAAGGAATGGTGAATTTCTTGGGAACATGCAAATGTTTGTGGTGCAGCTACGAGAATGTTCTCAAAAATGGTACATTTGTCTCACACGTGGAGGCAAACAAGTTTGGCCAAGAACCACTGTGCTCACTGTAGCCGTCTCACTCTCAGTTTTTTCATAATGTCAGACATAATGAACACCTAGACCTCCAGACTACTAAGAATCGTGCAGAGCCTTTGGGTGTGGGCTCTGGAGACAGTCTCTCTGGGATCTGCTAGTTGTACGATTCAGGCAAATTACTTAACATTTGTGTGCCTATGTCTGTGCCTTCTCATCTACAAAACAGGAATCAAATTAACAACATCTCATAAGGCTGTTGTGCATCTAGTATTAACAACACACAGAGGGACTCAGCACACTGTCTGGCACACAGTAGGTGCTCAATAGATGTTAGCTGCTATTGTTGTTATTGTTATTAAGATTGTGACATGTTTATCATTGCTTTTTTGCTCCATTCTAAAGTTTCTTGAAGCAAAAAGAAAACAGTCCTTTCTAATTCCTTGCACAAAACATGATAGTAAATGATACTGTTTAATTCTCTACCCATTTTCCAATGTTCTTTCTGCTTTGAGCCTACAGCCAATTTTTTTTTAAAAACCAGGTGTCATCACAGATAGAAGAAAACTTTTCAATTGGCCAAGTTTGAATGTTCCTTGGCTTGTCGTTCCTGAAAACAAACCATACAACTTTTCTGACTACCAGATGTGCCAACTACTTGTGCACTGGTTTTCATTTTGAAATACCGCTTATTTTTAGAGACTAAACGATATGTTTTAAAAATGTGTTTACTGCTCAAATGAGGATCTGAGTGGATGACATTCTGGGTACCACATACATTCCGGCCAAAATCACTGCATGCTGGTGGGAAGCGCAAACGTTTCGCATTTTCAGATTTCTGAACTGAGAGGTCATCTTAGCAGGGGCATGTTTTTAATTAATGTCTTCATTAGTTAAAACGGCTCTCTTGAAGTCAGATGGTTGATTACGTCACCATTATCACTGCTAAGGCTGCATCCTTCAGCACTATTTATGTTTATCCACAGGTTCTGCTAAAAATGGCATGGAGGGGGAAACAAAAATGAAATATATATGGGGCAAGGAAGAGAAGTAACCAAAGCTTTTCTGGTTGTTACTGTGCATTCAGCCGACACTGTGTCACAAGCCAGGCAGTCCACGGAGACAACAGAGAACGAGCGGACACAGTCGCCCACAGAGGCCACAGTCAGGCCACGAAGATGTACACCAAACCAACCATTCGTTATTAAAGAGGTGATCCCTGAAACTAGGTTGGGTCCTTTGAAACGGCTTTCCCAATACATCCAAAATGATCATGTAAGGGCAATTTCTATATGGTTCAACCTATTAATAATATATACGCACAGTGTTGTGGAAACAGAAATATACACATCAGGGTTTGAGTCCTGCCTCTTGCCTTCCCTGGCTGTGTGATACTGGGAACGTCCTTAAGGTTTCTGTGCCTCAGGGTCCTGTTCTAAAATGGGGACAATAATAGTATGTAACTCATAGGGTTGTTCTTAGAATTAAAAGGGTTAGTATATGTTAATATATGCCTCACTACATCTAAGCATCAGGATTTTCTTCCCAACCTTTCACTTTAGAAGATTTTAAAACCTACAGAAAATTTGCAAGGATAGTACTATGAGCTCCAACTTTATCTAATGGTTTATCTATCCATCTCTCTCTATATATAAGCTTACTATTAATATTGTTATTAATATTATTTTTGAATAGCTTAAGAATAAGTTGCAGGCTGGGCACAGTGGCTCACACCTATAATCCCAGTACTTCGAGTGGCCAAGGTGAGAAAATTGAAGCAAAGTTTGAGACCAGTCTGGGCAACATAGCAAGACCCCATCCCTACAAAAATAGAAAAAATTATCCAGGTGTGGTGGTGTGCACCTGTAGTCCCAGCTATTCCTCAAGAGGCTGAAGCAGGAGGATCGCTTGAGCCCAGGAGTTCAAGGTTACAATGATCATGCCACTGCCCTCGAGCCTGGGCAACCCTGTCTCTAAGATAAAACAAATGGAAAAAGAATAGTTGCAGATTTCATGCCCTTCATACCTAAATAAATAACCATAATACAATCATCAAATTCACGACAGTTAGCAATGATGTAGTATATAACATACTGTCTATATGTAAATGTTACCAATAATACCCTTTAGAGCAATTGTTTTCCAATACCTGATCATGCATTGCAAAGAAAGGTTTTGAGACTCAAACTCACCAGGTGAATCTTCAAGAATGGGCTAGTAGGACACTAGGGAGAGCAGACAGAAAAGTGGAAAAGAAGAAGGAAGCAAAGATGTGAGGTTGACAGCACATAGCACAGTGGTTAAGAACAAAGGTCTGCGTCCTAGCTCCATCACTGACTGGCTATGTAACCTTGGGCAAGTTATTTAATACTTAAGTTCTTGGTTCCTCAGTGTCCTAATCTCTTAAGTGAGGTTAATACTAGAATTTACCTGAGTTTAGAGGAATAAAATATCTAATATAGGTAATATATTTACGGCCTGGCACTTAATAAGTGCACTGTAAGTGCTAGTTATATTTTATTAAAGAACTCGTTTCTGATATGGTACCTTTCTGATATTTTTTCTAGTGCCTCTTTTCTCCTGAGTGACCAGAGACTACATGCTGATGCCTCCCTGCCTAAGACCTTCACACACACACACACACTAGATTTGTCCTCCCCTAGATGGGCTCTAGACTTTATTTAGGCCACTCTCTGCCTCATCTCAATTTTATCTTTCTTTCAGCTGACTGTTTTAGAAAAGAGTCTGATTATTTCAGACTAAAGTGTCAATGACTAGCCTATTATGTTAAGAGCATTTTACTACAAAACAATACTATAACAAAAAAAATTAGAATTTCAAAATTTGGCAAGAAAGACTGGAAGGAGCATTTTTTTTAAAAGCTCTCAATCATACCCTTTTACTGTGCAAATCTGTTTTCTATAAGTCTGGCCTTTTGTTCCTGATGAGCACAAATTCAACATATAATTGAGGTAGAGTTGAAAGCCAACTTAGACCATTTGCAAATAAAGGTTTTTTACAACTTTGAGGCTCAAATCTTCCCATTATTTCTAGTTCTAAACACCTAAATATCCCTTACTAGTAAGGCTTCCTTTAATAAATCCAAATTAATGCCTAATATAAAATATGAGCTTTACACTCCCTTCAAAAGAAACAAATCCCAAATGCTATTGGAAAATATTTTGATTTTGCATGGGAAAAGGTGACTGGCCTCCACAGCTAGTTTATGGATATAACTTTGGTCGTTTAGCAGGTTAATTTTGCATCTCAGTCTCAGCTTCTTCCTACCTAGAAGAAAGATACTATAATATATACCCTATGTGGTTCCTTCAAAGACCAGTGAGATCCAACATACATGATGTGCCTGCTCAGTAAAAGGTAGCCATAGTTTTTGTTATTGTTATTGCCATCATGTTATAGAAGGATATTTTCAGTAATGCAAATTGAGCCATAAGAGGGGAATGATTATCTATCTATGCAAAATGGCAATGACACTTCTTTCTAGCCCCTCATTTCTAAGGAAAGGAATTGTCTCCTGGCCTTTCTCTGCCAAAGGTGGAAGAATATAGGGGCATGAGTAGCTCAGGAAACCCCCCTTGTTTTCCATAGTCCCCCCTTGGGACTATGCTCACTCACAAAGAGACAGAGTTCTCCTCCACACAGTGTAAGCCTTACGTAGGAGGCTTGTCCTGGTCCTGGCAGAGTTACCCAGGACCGGGTGGATAATTCTAGGATCCAGTTAGCAGGTCCACTGGACTTTTGCACAAAGTTATGCCTTCCAACATGTCCTTTATTAAGAAAAAAGGGATATTCTGGTGAGGAAGAAAAGAAATTTATCACTGACCTCCTTGCAGACCCCAAATTATGTTAGGAATTATGGCATATACATTTCATCCCTATGGCTATTAGTTTAGCATTGTCTGGAATATACCAGTTATCTTTTATTTGGGATTATTTGTATTGGTATTTTAAATTCAAAAATGATATGTATTTATGTATATGTGTGTGCTTTAAAAAGTCAAATAATGCAGAAGTAAAGAAAAAGCTCATATTCCCACCCCTCTCCAATATCACTCCCTTAAGATAATCAACTCTAACAGCCGAACGTGTACCCTTAACACATCTTTCTCTAAGTCCACACAAACGTGAGTATGTATGTTATCATTCTAAAAGCAATGTGGGTACACACTGCTCCCTACATTCTTAAGTCATCAGGATATGACTGTTTTGACAACGAATAATTTCTCCAAACTAATACTGAAGTAACACACCTAATATCACAATATACATATTCATTCTTACAATGAAATGTAGGTGACCATCAAAAATAAGGCATATAATCTTGGGCAAGGCATCATATCAATCATATCAGTCCTATCCCTTCATCTTCTCTCACATGAGATAAACATCAAGTACACGAGATAACTTCAGAAAAACGTAGGCTTTTTATCATAGAAGGGTAAAAACAGATCACAGAGGATGAGCACAGGTCATTAGATTTTCCTAGCCTTCACAAATACTCCTCCCTAGAACTAGAAATAATAAATTTCTGCCTACCCAACATACTAGGCTTGTCATGTAGTGTTTTGTCAAATTTGTAATGTTTCACTGCTGAGACAGAGTAGCAACAATTTAATGACTATACATGAGTGTGTAGTGTTACTCTGAAATACAGTAAGGCATGGATAAATGGCTAATAACGCCAAAGAATGAAATAACTACTCCTATACTCAGAGGCAAATATTTCAATTTGGCAAATGTTTCAAATGCTCAAAACTGCACAAAACTACAGGAGATAAGAAATGCCAGATATCGCGTCCTGCCTCCACGGAGCTTACAATTGCTGAAGACACACGACATACTCATTTGGGAACAAGCAGATAATGGACTGTATGGGGTTAAGCATGAAGCTAAATCACAGGGACAGGAGTTCAGAGAAGGAGGAGGGCAATCCCTATGTACCAGAGAATTCATTGAAGAAGAAGAAGAATATTAACCACAAAGGCATTTCCAAAGTTCTGCAAATTGTTCAAAGGCTTGTTAAATGATAAATAAGGCAGACTCTTGGAGATGTCCATGATCACATAACTTTGGGAAACCCTAATATAACAAAGTTAATCATATCTCTTCATTAAACATATTTTCAGAGCTTTTAAATATGCAAATGAATATAATAAATCTCCTAGATGAACAAATAATGTGCAAAACATATTTGTTTAGGGAGTTTTTCCCCCCCCCGGGGAGTCACCCAAGACTGGCATTCTAAGGAACACACTTTAGAAAACAATAAGTAAGCTAAAACACAAGGGAAGAATGGGCACATGAATGAGAAGGAAATAGTAGGGTGTAGACATAGAAACAGAAGGGAGGTGGCACAGAGTGACCTGGAGAAATGGCGAGGTTCCAGGGCTGCCGGCAAGAGGGACTCTGACTAGGAGACATAGAGGAGACAGAGCTCAGAGGGTTGGTTCAGCCAACGCAAAGGACCTGACTTACAAGCTGGACATTACGTATTCACCAGTGGCTCAAACCTGGCTGCACATAAACAACATCAGGGAAGCTTCTTAGAAATGCGGATTCCAAGGCTCCACCCCAAACCACCTAAACCACACGATGCTGGCATAGTCGACCAGCTGATATGCATCTAGGACCCTGTGCTGTTGGCAGTGGTGTGGCCGCTGGCAGCAGAGTTCACCCACGTCTGATCCAGGAGAGATGGGGAGAAGGACTGGAGGAGGACGTGAACCAGAAGCTGGACAGTGAGGACGCCACAGGGTGGTGAATGACAACGTAAGAAGGCAACGGTTATGAAAGCAACTTAAGAGTAAGACTGAGGTTTTTGGAATTAGTTGATAAAGATTTAGGAGACCAAGTTTAAAGAGTGAGTTAGGCAGACATTGCCCCCTATACTCTTAAGAGAAGTCATCGGGATATGCCTGTTTTGACAAAGAATAATTTCTCCAAACTCACACTGAAATAACACACCTAATATCATAATAGACATATTCATTCTTATAATGAAACATCAGTGAGGAGGGCATATAAAGTCTGCTTTGTAATTGCATTCCCAAATGAGCCAATAAATAGGTCAAATCTGAGCCCAGGGACATTCCCATGAATCACGCACTCTCCCGCCACCCTGGCCTCAGTTCGGCTTGAGTCTTCCATGCTTATCCCACAGAGAACGGAACTTTCATACCAACATTCTTCCAGCCTTAGCCGGCACTCAGGAATGTTGTCCACAAAGTACGGACTCACCAGCATTACTCATTTCACCTTAACCCTGCGTTAAATGGAATCACATTTATACCCTGAGAGATTCGAAAATATATTCCTTTCTGGACCACCACCCAATGCCCTGGACTCAGTCTTGCTCCCCACCACTGGGCACCTCTGATAAGATGGTATTCAGAATACACAGTTCCGAGCCACCTCATAAAGATGGAACGATAAATTAAACAATATTCCTGGAGTCTGCATTCTAAAGTCCCATCAGTCAGCTATTGTACATCAATTATCAACTAATTAGTACAGAATGCTTGTGCTGACCCTTCTGTTCTCTCTTGTAATGATTTGCCAAGTTAACTGAAAGCTGCTCTGCTCCATAGAGGCTCTTAGTATAGCAGGAGTGTTAAATAAAGTTCACCAACAATTAGCCTAGAAAACCAAGGAGGAAATGTAAGCACATTTTACTGCTTTTCCCTCGACAAATTTTCTAAACAATCCCATGGGAAGAGAGCAGATATATGTGTTAAATAAGCAAACAGTTACTCTGAAAAACGGAAACACCAGTACAGGCACAATTTAGTAATTTATTGCTTACTGATCAGGTATTCGTTTATTGTGTCCCTGGTCTGTGTTATGGTATATACTCTAGGGAGTAAGAATACCTAGATGAGTCAGAAAATTCTTGCTTACAATCTATTTTAACAGGCTTAAACCAACCAAGGCTTATCTAGTGGATTAATCTGTGAAAATATGTGATGGTAGAATTATTATACTTACTGTAGAAAAAGAGAACTTCCACACACATAAGAAAGAATGAGAGGCGGGGGGTGACAAAGGAAAAAAATGAGAGGAAGGAAGGGAGAGAGCATTCTTTCACAGAAGAAAACTGCCTTGCTTTCCCAAGGACCATGAACAGTCACGTTTACCGGGTGTGGGCTCAGGGCTGCGTCGTACACTAACGGAGGCTTAGGCCACTGGGCTAGCCTCCATCAGAGAGCTCCCGACCAGGTGGAGGGACTTTGAACTAACACAGGAAACAACTTGGAAACCTAATCTTAAACTGAGTTGCCTTACTGCGGAGTACAAAAAGAGCTCAAACAAAACAAAACAAGACAAAAACCCATATAAACTGGAGGAAGCTTAGTGGAAGAGGTGAGACTTGATCTGAGCCTTCTCATGGCAGGAGGGCAGGAGGCAGCACGAGACTGGGCTGGAGAAGTGAAGCGAGGGGCAGGTGCTGAGGAAGTATTACAAAGCCAGCATGGTGCAAGCAGTGAAGAATGACACGCTAGGGCTGGAATGGCCTCGCCTACCAGCTATGTGATCTTGGGCAAGTTCCTTAAACTCTCTGTGTGCCTCTGTTTCCTCATCTTAAAAATGACGATGATGACTGTTCCCACCTTCATAAGGCTGCTTGGAGTACTACGTAAGTCAATGTATGCAAAGCACTCAGCATGGTGCCCAGCATATAGCATGTACTCCAGAAGTACTCCGTAGGCATCCATATTCTCACTAAAGTGTTACCAGATTGCACACAATCTCCAAGGTCAGGCACCCCAAAGAGCTAGAGCAGGTTTTTAAGCATGGGTATGATGTGAGGAGAGACTAGGAAGAGAAGAGTCTAACTATTTTCAGCATATATGGAAGCAAAGTGAAGGCTGAAGGCAGGAAAATGAGCTAGGAAGATGCTGCCATGATCTCAGGATGAGACCAGGTCAGGCAGAGGCAAACAGAGCAAACAGGATAACCCCAACTTATTACGAAAATAAATAAGAGGGTTGTTGACATGCCTTTAAGAAGTACTAGATTCCAAACTTTCTTCTGTAAATCCAGGTTGTATATAATCTAAGCTGCTTCCCTCCACCCATGCCAACCAAAAGCAGAGGTTGGATGAGAAATGGCAAAGCTGCCTGTTGGTGAGACAACTCACAGTATGAAGCAGTGACTGAGATCCCTCTGCCAGACAGTAGGTGCTCACCAAATATTTCTTGGATGAATGGATAAAGGATACGACTTTTAGGAAAATTCATAAGGCAAGTGTAGTTCAAGGCCACAAATGAAGTTGAAAAGTTCCTCTGAAATATGTGTGAGTTGAGATGTGGAAGAAAGAGGTTCTTGAGAGACACAATTGTTGATATGTCCTTGTCTCTAAATTACTGGACAGCTGGAAATGCTACTAGTTTGCCTCCTCTCTCCACGTTCCCTCCTGTTACACACAGAGGCACACATACACATTCAATGTGAAGGGAGTGTAGTCTAAGCCACTCAGTATAAATGAATGGGACTTTTTTTCAGTATCTAAGAGCTGGTTCACAGGCAAGAGCCCAGTCAATCTTTCATATTCGATATAACTTCTTAGTATCTAAAAGGCACAGCTTACACAGTCATCATTATAAGCTGCCAGATTTTGTTTTTCCCCAAATAGTAATTCCCTAGAACTGTCCAAAGAGACATTCTATCATCATAAATTTTTCTGTTGCATATTCTACACGGACTTGCAAGTCCAGATGGGATGCCAGAAGCATCCGACCTGGAGAAAAGGCAAATGGTTATGAAGATTACATTCTTTGATTGCAGTGGTGTCATCATAGTTCACTGCAACCTGAAACTCCTGGGTTCAAGTGAGCCTCCTGCCTCAGCCTCCTGAGTAGCTGGGACCACAGGTGCTCACTACCATACCAGGCTATTTTTTCTATTTTTTGTAGAGACGGGATCTCCCTCTTGCTCAGGCTGGTTTTGAGCCTCCTGGCCTCAAGCAATCCTCCCACCTCAGCCTCCAAAGTGCTAGGATTACAGGCATGAGCCACTACACCTGGCCACATTACATTCTTTTGCATTAAAAATTAAATCACCCATCCTTCTAAGCATGGAAAGTACTCAGCTTCCTGCCCACAAGTCCCCCTTAACTATTTCATCAGCCAGATACCCTTTATTACTCCAGACTATAGGTTCTTGACTCTATGCTCCAAAGCCCACTCAGCAGCTCGGGTACATAGCAAGAAAATTCAGTGAGCTATTATTTGTATTTTGTGCTCTTTTGTCTCAGGAAAGGTTATGATAAAAGGGCTGAGAGTAGACACCGTTTGAATTCGTCCTCTCTTAGTCCTGTGTAGAAGCCTAAATTCACTGAGGTTATTCCAAGTGTTCTGAAGGCCAAAGAGCCTTCTGAAAGAGGAGAGTGTCTCTGGGAAGGAGACAGGAAGAGACTGCCCAACGTCTGGTAAGAATAGCAGTGTGATGGTCCCCAGAGTAAGCAGCGAGGCAGCTCCCAAGGAGGGCGGTGGAGGTGGAAGGTCTGGCTACATGGCAAGCATACAAACGCCAGACCTTGGGGCCTGGGGCTCTTGGCTGCAGCAAAGCTTCCTGTGTCCAGACGATGCACAGGGCAGCAGACTCCTAGAGGTCATGTGGGCTTGGTCAAAGGGCATCTCAGCAGTAACCTGATAGGCCAAGAACCAAAAGCTCTTAGAAAGTTTTGCTCTGTACAAAGACCCTGGCATATTGTCTCACCTTGGCAGGGTATCAGGGTACCCCAAGCAGCAATGACTGAGATTAAATTTCTCACTAATCAGCAAGATGGGGTCTTGGCATCTGATTTGTTTTGACTTAAAGGAAATAATTTAAAGAATCATTTTATGTACATAAATTGGTAGAATTAAGTCATACTCACTAGATTCATTTAAAATTGGAGAGACGAAGAGGGTGAAATATCTACCTTTTGGCTAAAGCAACTTGTCATTGTATAAAATCACATAGCTTTAACCAAAATACTGAAATATAAAAACAAAATCTTAACATCACAAATCTCAACACACAGGCAATCCATCTGGGGCCTACATAATGTAATTCCCTTCTGTTTCTTTTATTTAATGCTATTTTTAAACTTAAAAGAGAACTAGAGTAATCTAAGCATCTCTGTAAACATGATTGGAATATGAGTTAGTATTAAGTAAATATGACTGTTTTATCTCTACACCTAATAGAGCTAATTCCGATCCTGTACCAGCAATCACTCCCAAATAACAATATCTGAAAAGTCAAACAACGAGGAAGTACACAGTAGGTGCTCACTTGCAACCCAAATTCTTTCCCATCAAAATGAAAAAGCAATCATAATACATATTGATGCCAGTATGAAAAATTCTAAATTAAGAGTTGGGCTTATGTTCTCCCTAAAATAATACTTTTGTGAAAGGAGTAGTAATGTGTCTGAATTTGAACACTACAGCTGAGAATAAATATGAATAAAAAGTTGAATACTAATTGAGTTGAAAGCTTATTCCCTGAATAATATACAAATTCTTAGAAGAGAATAAATAACTCATCATAAGCAACATAAGACCCTGTGGCTTTCAATGTAAATGAAGAGAGAAATAAAATCTTTCCCCAATTATGAAAGGGTCAGTGAAGTAGAGGCCTTAACTTGGGGGTTACAGTGACTGCTCCAAGGTGAACCAGGTTTTGAACTCTGCCAGGATGTACTGTCCTCTGTTCTAAACATTCCATAACACAACAAAAATAACAACTACAGGCAGAAGTCTCACTTTGAACCTTGAAACAAATCCACAGTTTGGAAGGAAATCTTACAACAAATCCCTAAAAGTCACTGGGTAAAATTAGCTCCTTACAATGGGCAGAAAAATTACAAAGAGATCTCAAAAATATTTTCAATAAGGAAGATTGTTAGGCAGCAATCTTAACTCTGAATTCTTCAAATGGAATCAACATTATTTCCTTCCAAACCTAACCCATCTAAATGTATGAAATTTTAGCACTTAAGGATATGCATATTTCAGAGATGTTTTGAGAAATCAAATTATCTTTTAAGGCTAAAAGATCAGTGAAGAAACAAATCACTCTGGCCAAATTTCACAGGTATCCCCTTCCCTTTCTTCTCTCTTATAGCTATTAAATACTAGTTAGACAAACCTACTCTCTGAAATAATCAGCCTGAAAAATATCCTGAAAAATAAAGAGAGCTATCTTTTCTTCTATTTTTCAGCTTTACTGGAGCATAACTGACAAATACAAACTGTGTACATTTAAGGTATACAATGTGATGATTTGATTTATGCATACATTGTGAAATGCTGACCACAATCAAGCTGGTTAACATATCCATCACTTCACATAGTTACCTTTTTGTGCGTGTGGGTGAGAAGTTAAGATCTAGGGTCTTAATAAATTTCAAGTAGACAATACAGTATTGTTAACTATGGTCACCAGGCAATCCCCAGAACTTATTCATCTTGCATAACCAAAACCTTGTACTCTTTGACCAATCTCTCCCGCATTTCCCCTACCTCTCCAACCCCTGGCAGCCACCACTCTACTCTCTGCTTCTATACGTTCCACTATTTTAGATTCCACGTATAAGTGAGATCATCCAGTCTTTGTCTTTCTGTGGTATCTTTTCCTCTTTCATCTTCTATCAAACACACTGAGCTGTCTATGGTGAAACCGTCTAAATATTCGGAAGAGATTCTGCTCCATCCTCAGAATTCTAGGCTCAAGCCAGTGAGAAAGAAAAGATAATGGGTAACTTCTCCCTTCCTGTTTAAACACAGGGAGCACCTTTGTTTGGAAAGATTTTCCCACTATCTTCTTTCAAAAATGTGTCAGTGTGGTTTGGGGGAGGGCGGGACGATAGAGCAACTGGGATAGTTGTTATTGTACCTCAGGGGAACAAAGATTGAGAAACTTTGCCCCGTGAATGTTGTTCTGTTACCCGACACCAGTGGCATGAGGAATGCTAGCAACACCTCAGTGCAGAGGAGGAAAGAATAGAGTCCGAAAGAAATCTGAAGAGAAGACATATAATTCAGCTCAACATACTTGTTTCTTGACACGTAGCCTTGAAAAGAACAATTTTACCTCAGAAACTTGGCAAACGCAAACTAATTTTTTTTTGATAGGTTATAACTTGCATTTTACTAAATGCATAAAGAGAGAGTGAGGGAGAGAAAGGCCAGGTATCCGAAGACAGGGAGGTTGTCAGGTTTCTCGTTTCTGTGTCATTTTTGTTTAGTCGGTCAAATGAAAATTCAAAACCATATAATTAGATGGTTGTTTATACATGATTAAGCATGAGTTCATTGGACTCTACATGCCAAAAAGTCGGAGATGTGGTTAAGGGCAAGAAGGAACTATTAATAAAAGGAAATAAAGCTGTAATACATTTTTCACTTATGAATAAAAATAATTCAAAGGTCTCTAGATGGAAAAAGAGAGGAAAAAAATCAACCATGAGTAGGGGCAAGAAACCAGATAATTTTATAAATGGTTTGAATTCATAAGATATAAAACATAAGCCACTGGCATGAAAAAGCTTTTTTCCTCCTCTCTAATTCTAATCCTATTTTTTGCTTCTCGTAAACATAACTCACAATGAGAACATAACAAAACTTACCTGTATTATATTTCTTTAGTATTGTTCTGGGAAATATTTAAGCAAGAACAAGTTGTTCATTTACAAGAGTTACTTGTTCTTCATAACTGCCTTCACCAGTAATCCTCTCTGGAGAAACCAATAGCCGTCAGCTTCCTTGGAAAAGGCACTGTCCTTTCGTTTTTAAAAACTGCAGAATTTTCTTCCCATAGTGAAATGAGCCCATTGAAAGCAAGGGTTAACTGACCATAACCTTGGTAAAGGTGAGGCAGACCTTTCCAGATCCCCCAGATAACCTGTGGTCCTAGACTGGAGCTCTAAAAAGTGGAGAATCAACTGCTCCCAGATCAAACACCGAGCTATGGATGAGGTCAGTGGGCAAGTCTTTCGGATGACACAGGGAATGATCTTACTCCTCCTTAGGTAAGGTTTTCAAGCCACTACTATAACCTCTCCCTACTAAGAAAATTTGCCAATATGGGGGTACCTCTGGAGGCTACCCCAGCAAATGAAAAACTTAGCTCAGAGGTGGTTCAACTGTGTGTGCTATTGTCTACAAGCAAAAAGCTCTTTGGGTTGCCAATGCTGTGACTAGTACCTTTGCACACAACTCCTGCAGTATATAGTAGAGCCAATTGATTGGAACGACACAATCTAAAACTAAAAATGAGTAAAGCCTCTAGGATATCCAACACACGGACCTTAAGAATGAGGCTAAAATGAATCTAATAACATTCAAAAATCCCATAATGCCTAAGAAAGATAAACTGACTTTTACAGCCTGACTCTAAGAGCAAAGTCTCCAACTCACATCAATTTCCGGTCTGCCAGAGGGACCTCCAATTTCAAACTCCCTCTCTTTCTCTCTCCCTTCTTCCTCCTCCCCTCTTTTCCCCTTTCCTCCCTTCCTTCCCCCCCCCTTCCTTGAGCATCAACCAGTTCTGATTCCCAGAGAATCTTCAATCATGTGCACACCTGCTCATTGGAATTTAAACAGAACATACTTCAGTTAAATCTATATGATAAACTACAAGATACATAAACTCCTAAAAACCTTCACTTCCAGGAAACTAGAATGATGGTAGAGTGCATATCTGAAAAGGCATGAACAATATTCACAACTAATTTAGCAATTTTAAACTACAAAACCTATATATTACCTACATGTCTTACATGAGATGGGTACTGTGTTTTAAAAATACTTTTTAATTATTGTCTTAATTTGGTCAAATTCAGTTCTTAACATATTCATTTAGTGTTAGAAGCTATCCAAAGCTGAGGGGCAAGTGCACCTTCATAAAACAAACTTCTTATGCACCAGAAAATTCATGGAACTTGTCTTTAATGTTGAAGGAAGGGGGAAAATGTTACTAAATTAATAAATATTGATTATTTGAAACAGTTTAATATCTACTATAGTTCCAGATAAGAAATGTGATAATTTGTTCCTAAACAATGTGCGGCATGCAACTCAAAACTGTTTTTCATCAATAATTAATATTAATAATTAACAAGTATAAACAGCAAAAATACCTTTTGGAAATGTTTCAGCCTGGTCCTTTCCTCATTCCACAGGCTGCCTATTGCCCCTCTATTTAGGGTTAATAACTAAACTTCCCTCATCTCTGACATGCAACACTACCCAGCAGCAATCTTCCCAAGAATGCGTTCACAAATACATAAGATTGAGAAGAACAAAAGTATTATCGAAGTCATCTGAATCTGGCAAACAGATTTCTAAATTATCCACTGCAGTTACAATCCACTCAATGGTGAATTAGGTTTTTTCTCCAGTGAGGACAGAACCCTGAAGAAAATTCACCCCAAACATCTATTCTCCTACCTAAAGATGGAATTTCTTATGTCGTTAATCCAAGGATTAGCCTAGTAATAAAAATTAAACCATCCTCTAGATAAACACAGTAAAGGGGAGGAGAATGCAAGGGATACTCATTTAAAACAGGCCAGAGACAATGTACCAGGATTTTATTTGGCAATCATTCTGAAAAGCATTCCCTTTGACTTTTTAAAACTATCTTGCTATTCTTTCCCCATGTTAACTGTCTACCCCAAAGTGTCTTCAAACACATTAGATCTTACACCAAATTAAAGGGATTTCACCATCTGCCTCTTCTTTTCCAAACACCCTGCCTTGGCACCTGGCATTTAAAATTTTAAGCTCATTGCAATCAATCTCCTTTGGCCATTCATTCCTTCACTAAAATGAACATTATGTAAGTAATATCCGTATAAGGTTTTAAAGTTCCACATCATGCTATATTTTAATTTTTTACAGCAAACACAAATTCTGCAAGTCCTAATATCCCCTTCCTCCACGTACCTCCATGCCATACATTACCATTATCCTTCCTGAAAAATGATCACAATCATCAGCAAAAGTATCCCATGCTTAAATTATTCATGTTCCCAGGCTGCTTGGCCACTGACATTTCAAAGTGTTAGCAGAATTCCTCGCACTGTGGGGCTTCCATATGCAGTGTCTGCTTGTGGACCAGTGTGGGTACAGAGGTGTTTACATCTTGCTCTTTGCTGGGGGCATCGGCAGCTGTGCAGAGCCCTTTGCACACATTTCTAGGACTACTTGCTCTGTGGTTTCATAAAGTACAGACAGCAGAAACATTCAGGGACTGCTAAGACATTCAGCAAATGCTGGTGTGCAGAGAGGGAAGCATTGGACAAATGCAGCGGAAGAAACAATGTCTCCCTTCAAGTGGAACTGCTGGTGAAGTCAGCCGGAGCTGGCCGGCGCAAACAATACTGGGTAGGTCATTAACTTGCCTGGGTCAGAGCAGGTGGATGGGTGAGCTCACCCACCTTTCTGGAAGCACAGTTTCAGCTGCTGAGTTTATACCAATAAAACCTGTAATTTTCTAATGGCTAAACTAGGAATGTGTTCAAAAATAGCTAACTCTCTGCAAACCCTGCAGAAGACACCCAGGGAATTCACAAAGGTACATCTAAACTGTCTGTTGTTCAAGTTTGCACACATCTCTGTAATAGCTACATATGTATATTATGTTGAAAGTAAGCAACCACATAAGCAAGCCAGGATTCTTTTTAAGTGAGGTGGTTACCGCCATGGCATTATCTTTTCTCCCTCTCATTTTTTCTTTTGCATAGGAAAGAGTAAGTTAGTCGTTAACTACACAAAGGAGTTAACATTTAACTTGAGCACTGGGAATGCTTGAGCTCTTAATCCCTCCCCCCTTTTTCTTATTATAGCAAAAATAGCTTCAGGAAAACTCTTACTAATTATCGCTGATTCTGGATGCGATCTGGCTACTACATCGGTTTCCTTGCTGCACTCACAGGAGGTTTGATTCCAGCCTGAATTCCCCACCACAGTCCCTCCATACATACTCCACTCCAGGCAGCCTGAACTCTCAGACCACCATCCACCCTTAAGCCCCCACACACCCATATTCCCACCCTCAAAGATCAGCACAAATGCCACCTCCTCCTTGAAACAGACACTCTGGATTGCTGCCTCCTATGCCAAGTTTGCAGTGCTCTATCCCTCCTCTAAACTCCCACATAGTTATTTGTGCATCTTTTGTGTTATTGATCATTTCTAGCTTATGTGCCTATATCTTGTCTTTCCCCTTAAACTGGCAGGCCCATGAGGACAGGGACTGTGTCTTATCTGCCTTCACTCCCTACCCCTCACCCCCAGAGTGGCAGGCACAGCTTCCTGCAGAGGGAGACACTCACTAAATGTCTATGGACAGGTAATCCCTATACTATACCTGCAGCATGTTTTAATGCAGGGCCTCTTTCCACAGGTAGGTGGGGGGAGGGCTAACAGGAGAATAGGATTTTATTATTTAGAATAAGGGAAAAAATAAAAATGAAATGAACTAAAATAAAATAAAATAGGGAGATTGCTGAGAGACCCAAAGTGAGGGCAGTATGGCAGGAGCTGCCTCTTTTTTTTTGTCGTCCTGGCCAATGCTAACCTGTTCTCCTCTCTCACGCCTCACCAGGTGGACTCTACACCTTGTCGCACACAGTTCCTATCGATGTAGCCCTTTCCAAACTGACTCATCGCCTTTTCTATGAAGCCCTCCATGGAAACAAGAATATAACAAACTTCTCTCTCCTCTCCCCTTTCTTAGCTATTCATAAGTACCACAAAGGAGGTGTAGAGGTTACCTAGCTATCGACATGGTGATCATATTTCCTTACTAAGAACGTATACTATTACAACTGCTGCTACTACTAGTACTGATTATAGGAATAACAATGACAGAGATTAATCTATACATTAAAGTGAAATGAATGCTAACATTAATGGAAGGCTTACTTGGTGTCAGGGAGGATGCTTGGCTCTATACTTGGATTAACCTATGCAACTAACACAATAGCCTGATTATTACCATCCCATTTCACAAGGGAGGAAAGCTGCAGTTCAAAAAACATAGTAACTTGCAAAGAGTGAGTATTCAAACCCAGGTAGTCCAATTCAAAAAATGCACATAGATGTCTATGAGCTCATATACCCTTAACCACCACCCTCCACACAACTGAACAATTACTCCTAAACGGAGAGGACACAGGATAATGGGAAATCCATTCTTTTCCCAAAGCTGGAACACTCTCACCCACAGCCTCCAACACATTTTGGTTTCCATATATAAGGAAAAGTCAGGTATGACATCTTAATTTATTCTGTGTAGGTACCATTAATTGTCAGGCATGCAAGTATAAATAGATGACACTAGTCTAACCTTTGCAGTAGTAGTTAAATGTCTATTATATAACCCCTCTTACTTTCAGGAATGTTTGATACATAACGTGAAATTCATTTGTTCCTTCACTCATTCAGTGGTTAAACTGCATGGTAAGAGCAGGTGAAACAGAGATCAAGACAATCACAGCACAAAATGATGTCTGGTAACAGGTATGATAAAAAAGCTCTTGATAATGATAATGATGGTGATATTTAGAAACAAGATATGAAATATCTTATGCCCCTCTGCAGACATCTAACTATAAAAGGGATTTACTAACTTACTATTTATTCAACAATAGTCTTGAGTGCACACGGTTCTTGAGGATATATGTTAGGGATGTAAGAACATGCTGCACGTGCACACGTGCACACAGGCAGGCACACACACAGACGAGCACAAAAACAAATGCACACTGTATCAAGTACAATAAGTGAATAGGACAAACTCAAGCTTTTTACAGGGCCCCTTTCTAGTAGAAATCAGCCTATCTTAAAAACAACACAAAGTCCAAAAGGAGTCTTTCTTAAAATTCTGCCTTGATAGCCCAAGTTTTGATCTTGCAAAACTGCACTGACCTAAAAGCAGAGTCTAAGCAGCCATTAAGTGTCCCAGGCAAGAAGTTGTGCTCTGCTTTCACAATCCAAGAAAAATGTTAACATAAGAAAGAGAGAGATGTGGATGAGGGGGTGGGCAGGGTCAGCCATATGGAGGCAAAAGGGCAAGAGGAGTCTATGTCCAGACCAAGTCACAAGGCCAAAAAGCCAAGTTTAGTCGGTGGCTTTGTAGTGGTGCGAATTTGGCCAGATCACTTCAACTAGCTTGGTGAGATCCTATACTATCTAGTACCCGGCCCAGTGCAAACCAGATACTCAATAAATGTTAATTCCCCTTCCCACCTGCAGATTTAATCTCTCATATCTAAAAGAGAATCTTTAAACCAAAATAGATGATGAAACAATTGCAAGGGCTTCTGACATGATAAAAAGATGTATCCCGGCTCCCCACTTGCTTTCATAGATTTAGATGCCAAGAAGGAATATTAGAAATCATGTGTCCAACCTCCTTATTTTATAGATGGTAAAACGCAAGTACAGAGAGGTAACATGACTTTTCCCCAGTCACACAGCTAGTTAATGGCAGAGTGAGGACAAAAATCCAAGTACTTGGGTGCTCCACTAAACCCACTTTCTACTGTACCCCACTAATTTTATTGGGCTGTCAGCTATAAATAATGGTGAATGGTACAAATACCTCTGAGGCAGTTAAAAATGTCTTTTGCCTTCAAAATAGAGTGAAGATGGCAGATGGCAGGCTCCTTCTACACAATGAGCATTGGGTTTGGGACAGGAGCATCCATGAAGAGAATGAAGAGCTGGAGGAGAAAAGGGGTAATCACAGAGGAGGGGGTCAGGGATGAAAGGGGGCAAGAGACCCCCTACTTTATAACTGCACCTAAAGAGCAGCTCCATTTCAGTTCACAAATTGAATCAGAAAACACCCCCAGAGAGATTCCTCTGTTCCTTCTGTCTTGGAGCCTAAACGGTAACAAAAGCCAGCAGCCTCCCAGATCAGACAAAATGTATGACTTTTCAGGAGAAAAAAAGAATGAGACTGATTAACTACACCATTTTCAAAAAGAGGTTCAGCTTGAGTTCTCATATCTCCTTAAAGTTTAGGTTTTAGTAGAACCACAGCTACACCACCAGCTTTAGTAGAACTGGTGCCTGTTTATTTATATGCCAAATGTCAATTTGCCATGGAATCAACATTCAGGCTGTTCAGGAACAGCAAGCACCTAGCTAAGAAAAGGGAAAAAGGTCTAATTTAAGCATATCAAACTTGAAAGCATAGTTTTTTTAAAGATCCCCATCTTAAAGAAAGTTTATAAGCAGTGAGTGAAGCTATAAGGCTATTATTTCCTGGCACAATAATAACTGCAGAACAATTGTCCAATTAGCAGTTATGCACTAAGGGAATTCCTTTACACTGTGGCCTTTCTTTGCCTTTGTTCTCAAGAGAAATTCTGCCGTCAGGAATCGGAAATAATGCAAGGACTCTTCCATTATGTCAATGAGCACAAGAATCATCTAGAATCATATGTTCCTAGTTAAATTTGCTCATACCCTCCACAGCAGGGGGGACCCTTTGGAAGATGACAGAAAGGGGGCAATTCAGTCTTCCCTGATCCAACAACTTACCCACAGGCCCCTCTACAAAAGAACTAGAAAACACAAAAACATCATATAAAATTCAATTCTATTCAAAAGTATTTATGGGATGCCTAGTTCTCATGGGTCTTATATGAAGAAACCAGAACCTCAAATCCTCCCAATTCCATATCTCACCTAGTCAACTAACAAGTAACACAATTTTTTTCTCTGTTAGTTGCCACTTTAGGAGCTGGTGAAAGTTCTGCTTCCCCCAACACCACTCAACCATAAAGGATGTGTGAGCCTCAGGAAGGAACCAAAGGAAGAACTTTCTAGAAATCAGAAGTGACTGGAAACACTTTGTGAGGCAGAGTTCTTGTTCCTGGAAGAACACAAAGTGGGGTTGCCAGGATATTGAAGAGAATGTAGGGGGAGGGGAACAAAGGAGAAAAAGTCATTCCCAACTCTATGACGTCCCAAAGGCTTTAAACACAGTGTCCAGTTTTACATTTTTATGTAAATGATGAGAATTTTCACTGCCCTCATTCAAAGGCTATTTTCTGTGCTTCTCTCCACTCTAGGGTACTATACAAGCAGGTAATTTAATTTCTCTAGGCCTCAGATTTATCATCGCTAAAATAAAGGCAAAGGATTAAATAATCTCTCAAATCCTTCCAGAACAAACATTTTCTGAGTAAACACTGAGTTTACTCTCTCTCCTTTTTAACAAATTAAATTTCAGAAATTCTGTCTACCTATAAAATTCAACAAAATCCACTAAAAATTACTATAAATGAAAAGAAAAATCAATATATAAATATGACAAAGCAATAGGTTTATTATATACCATCAATTATGACTTTCCAAATATAATGGAAAAAATTTCACAAAATTAAAAATTCTTAAAAATAGCATGTAATATGAAAAAAACTACTTTTTTTCTGAAGACATAAACAAATACAGATATATTCATATTCTTTGATGAGAAAATGAAATATAGTAAGTATGTTCATTCTTCCAAACATTTGCATAGGTTTAATGCAGTGTTTCTTAGCCTCTGCATTCCTGACATTTTGTGTCACATAATTTTTTGTTTCAGGGCCAGGGGTGCTCTGTGCATTGTAGGGTGTTGAGCAGTATCTCTAGCCTCTACCTACTAGATGCCAGTAGCACCTCCAGTTGTGACAACCAAAACTTAACTCTGTCCAGTCATTGCCAAATGTCCCCAAGGGGAAACATCACTCAGACAGAGAAGCACTGACTTCATGTGAAGTCTTAATGGGCCTTTCCTGATTCACTGCTTTGTCAATGGCAATTGTCAAAATTGCAGTTCTTCCAGGTAAACAAATTAAGTAAATATATTATAAACCTATAAAAATAAAAACTGTGGAACACAGAAGACTAATTAAACTAAATAAACAGAACAGAAGCATGAGATCATGACCTCAGATATATAATAAAAATTAGCAAACGGTGGCATTACAAATGAGTGGGGGAACAGTTTACTATAGTTTGGAAGGAATACTCAAAGCTAAGTCCTTGTTCACATTACCTGTGCATCTATTCTGATTACTGCTACATAGCAAACCATTCCACAACTTAGCATCCTTACAAAAATTGATTATTATCTCTTGTGGTTCTGGGGGTTGACTGGGTTCATCAGGATATTTCTCACTTGGAATTCCTTATGCATTGCAGTCAGATGTCACCCAGGGCTACAGTCATCTGAAAGATGGACTGAATGGACATCTAAGGGGGAGGGGGCACACCCAGTTGATGTTGGCTGTCAGCCTGGAGCTCAGCTAGCGCTATCAACGGGAACACTAACACACGGCCTCTGCACGTGACTGGGCTTCTCACACTATGGAGGCTGGCTTCCGAGAAGCAGAAAGAAGGACTTTCAGGCCAGTTAACAACCATGCCTGAAAGAGGCAGGGCATCACTTCTGCCAACTATCATCAGCCGAAACAGTCTTGGGACCCACCCAAATTCAAGGGGGTAGGAAAATAGACTCTACCTCTTGACAAGGGAATGGCAAAGTCATACAACAGAGGAGCACATGGAATGGAAGCTATGGCTTCAGTCATCACTGGAAAATACAATCAGCCATAATATGCCACAATAAATTCTAGGGAAATAAAGAACTAAATATTAAAAGATAAAATAAAAAAAAGACTAGGAAATACACTAGCATTCTATAGAAGAGGGCTGAAGACAATACATAAATTACAAATTAAATAAAGACAAACATTCTTATAGGGAGAATAAAGCAAACGACATAAACAGTTTACAAAAAAGGAATCCAGTAGACTAGACATAATATGGACACTCAATATTCTGCAAGTAGATTGAGCTGAGAGTGTAGTATGTGACATAAACCTTTTGGGAAGCAACTATGTAACACAGTCAAGGGTGTTTAAAATGTTCATTTGACCTGATAATCTACCCCTAAGGAAATATTCAGAGGTTTAGACCACCATTTTTAAAGCTATTTGTGATAATATAATTTTAATAAAAAAGAAAGCAAACTTGATTAAACAAAGCATAGTAATTCTGCACACATAAAACAATTTCTGTTATACCTAAAAATTATATTTTCAAAGAACACCAAACTACATGGAGGAAAGCTCATCATATAATGTGGAGGAAGAGAACACAAAACTTCAGAGCAAAATCACAAGATATATACCTATTAACAATTGATATCTGCATCTGTGAAGTACAGGTAGTGACTTTATTTTATTCTTTCTTTTTTTCAGTATTTAAAAATGTTCTACAGTAAACTTGTGCAATATTAATAATTTTATATTCAGAAAAAAATGCTATTTAAAGAAAAAAATACTAGTACTGGCGGGTGTAAAACTAAAAAGGTCACATGTTACTAAGTTACTGCCAAAAGATAAAAAAGCATGTTAAAAAGCAGGAGAATAAGCATGATTGTGCCGCCAGTGACATCAGAGGCGGATTACACCTGGAACCACTGACCCAATTCACGGCCCATTTGGTCCACAACCAAGTCACTTTCCCAGGCTCGTGACCCGGCCATGGCATGGATTCCTATGCAGTTATTCAGTGTGACCGCTTTATAAACTTTTGTTTTTCCCCTTTTGATATTTAACCCGTTTGTTTTCTTTGCTGAGCTCAAAATGTTTCTGCCTTCATAGACCTTTTAAATGAAATATTTAAGAAAAATCTGTACTCACACATAAGGCAATATTAGCCTCCAGTTATCACTTAACCAAAAGCCCTCCCGAATTTCAAAGATGCTAGTCAGGTATAATCTCTGCTGCTCCTTCAAACAGAGGAACCCTAAGTATAGCAACTCCCCAGTACCCCGATTCTCAAACCTTAGCATGTGGCAGAATCCCCTGGAAGGCTAGTACAAAGCACAGGTTGCTGAGCTCACCTCAGTGTTTCTGTGTCAGTGGGTTTGAGGCGGGACCTGAGAATCTGCATTTCTAACAAGTTCCCAGGTTGACGCTGACGCTGATGTTGCAAGTCCCTGTGTTAGGTCTGGTGGAGGGTAAACAGGTGGCAAGGAGGTGGCTAATGGCAGAGAGCGGGAACCGAATTGTAGCTAGGAACCAAACTGCCGCTAGGAACTGTTCCCTGTGGGAACATACACAGTAAAAAGTTCCTAGTAACCTTTGACAGACTTCGAGCTCATTACCGTGTAATTAGCATAACATGGGTGGAGCTTCGTGGAGAATTCTAGGAAAGACACATGGGCAGAAAGGTAAACTGTTATATAATCTACCCTGTTATATAACCAGTCATGTGATCTGTTATATAACACCAACCTGTCAATCACCCCCAAAGGGAGGAAATGGCAACCAATCCTGCCAGGGGCAAGGCGGGACAAACTGGTGGGCTTATAAAAGGCGACATGTGCTCAGCCTCCAGCGTCTTTCCCCACTCTTGGAGGCTGGCCCATTCAACTCTTTCTGGAATGTATTTTCCCTTTGTGTAGCTTCCTTTATTTTCATTCTTTCTTTTACATGATAAACCGTTTGTATGAAGTTGCTCTGAGTCTGTGGTCGCTACATCATCAGCTCTACTTGGTACCAGTCCTCATTCTTGACACTGGGAACTGGGGGACCAGAGAACATCCACACAGACAGACCTAACACCCCGACCCCCTACTTTGAGAACTACTGCTCAAGATTCTCATGTAAACAACTAAGCATCTTCCCACTCCATGGTAGTGGTGCTGCTTTTCATGTATTCCCCCTCCCCATTATTCACATTAAGAATATATTATTTTGTAATCTGTTAACACATTTAATTATCCATAACCCAAATAAATCCTGGGACTCCTCATTCCTGTTTCAGATGGAGCAGTACATGCAAAAACTAAGCCCAGCAATGGATGAAAAAAAGTCACCTGTTGTGCCTTTACTGTCCACCATTCCTTTTATATCCTTCAGCAACTCTGAAGAAGCCTTCCTGCACTCTTCTGTTCTCTCACAAGACAAAACAAACTCTCTCCCACATTCCTATAGAAATAAGGTTCTTCCCTCCCTTCTTCCTCTGGTCTCTTCATCCTTTAATCCAGTCTTAGCCTTTTCCAACAAACATTTCTCTACTCCCACTCCTCTGTTTTTCACCCTTAACTAATTAGCTTATTAAACCCCCAAAATAGGTGAGATGGGGTGGGTTGGGGTGGGGTGTCCTGGGAAACCAACAAACTTCTTTCTTTTCAGGCAACACTACATTTTCCTTAATAGGCATGAGCAAGAGGAGAGAGAAGCACTGAATCACACAAGCTTTAATCATTTTTGTCCCTAGTACACATTTACTCATCTGTCCCTCCCTCCATCCACTCCACACACACTCACCAGCTATCTACCGTACAACAGGCCCTGTGTCAGGTATTAGAGAGAGAACTGAGAAGCAAAGGTGGGCTCATCTGGCTACTGGGGGTGCAGAGATGTTCACTCAAGTAGTGTATCTGACCCGAATGGTAAGTTCAGACCTAAATTTTATGTCCTCTAAAACCCTTCCACCCACTGGCAGATATCTGGACTACCACCTGCATAGTTTCATTCCTTCAATTTCACTCTTGTCGCCATTTAAGGGTCATTATACTTAAATATGAATAAGAGTGAAGAAGTCCCTGGATATCTTAGAGAAAGAATAGAAACACCCCTTAAAGGAAGAAAAAAGGTATAAAAATAAGATGTCCCTGAAAAACGGCCCTTCTCCACCCTAGCTTGCACTCTATACTGCAGCAGTTCTCTAAGTGGGGCGCCTGAACTAACAGCATCAGTATCACTCCAGAACTTGTTAGAAATGCAAATGCTCAGTCCCCACGGCATACCTACTGAATCAGAAACTTCGGGGGTGGAGTCAATCCACTGGCATTGTCACAGGCCTTGTGGCGGATGCTGGTGCACACTCACGTTTGAGAAGCTCTGCTCTAGTGTCTCTCACAGCCCCTGCATCACTACATTAGTATCTACTGTTACCGTAGGTCTTAATGATTTGTCAGACTCCTTTATGAGTGTATGAATTTTCAGAAAGATGCAAGTGGGAAGTATAAGCCACCTGAGGGCTAGGTTCTAGGGTAACAAGGCAAAGAGCAGGTTCTTGTGGCTGAAAGCAGGCAGGCAGTGACTGCAAAGGAAGATGGCCATTGATAAAGGTCAACATTAACAGCTTAGTTAGGGTAAGCTGTCTGCCTCTCAAATTGGTAGGACTTACAATGACTGCCGAAGCAGGACTGGTTTTGCCTGCTTTTTAAAATTCTCAGAGCTCTCAGCAGGGCATGTTTTTACATGCAATTGAAAAAGGCCCACATGAATCCCTGCTGCACAATGAAATGTTCATCTCATGTTATTTAGCATCCGTGGTCTCTCTTTGTGGGGAAAGAGGAAGGAGGAAGATGCATATTTTTAGAACCAGGGAACGATTCATCATTCAAAGAAACAGCATAGATAGAGGCTTAAATCAAGTGTGTGGAAATAATATGTTGTTATTACTAGTCTTAACTCTGCTAAATTATAACCTATAAACCCTGCAGTTCTTGACTTAAATATCCCATCCACGTTTGCAGGAAATCTAAATGGTTATTTCCTCCTTTGGTGCATGCATTACAGGAAGATTTACTATTGCTTCCATAAAGCATATATGAGGAGTATGTTATCCAAGATGTCACTGTAACCAGGCATGATTGATAAGCACACAGCCCACATCACGTATGCATTCTGGGAGCTTTTATGTGCAGTTAATTAGTTTAGCTATTGCTTTCATGGTTCATTTAGAAACTTCATGCTTCATTAAATATCAATAAATTTTATCCTCAAAAAACCTTTTCAGTAAAAATATGATTGTCTCTTCAAGTGATAATCTTGTTAATGGATGTATATATTGCAATCATGTCTATCAGGACCGACAAAAGTCTCAATTGCCATGGTTGCAGTACCCTGAAGTAACATGCAAATTTTATTCTTTAGTTTAACACACATGCCTCATCCACACATATTTTCTTACAGTAGAAGGGAAAAAAAAATCTTTTTTTTTCCTTTCCAAAAACGATGCCTCTTTTAAGCTTCTATTTTTATTCCGTCAAGAATGCCTACTTATGTTTCATAAGCTCCTTTTCTCCATTACATCAATTCTGAGTTTCGCTTTATTGGAAAGACAAGCTTTTAGCAACTTTCTGTAGCATAAAAAAGAAGTTTTCAGTAAACAGGTGTTCTCCACTTCCCTGATACATGTGTCCAAAGAAGGCAGAGGTCACAGTCACCCAGCTACTACTGTCAACTCTATCAGTGAATTATCCAGGCTGCCCGCTGAGGCCAGGATCAAATGGGTCAAGCAGGGAGAGGCAAGATCAAGCAGGAAGAGCTTCATCTCCCTAAGCAGAAGCAGCACCTTCTGCTACACTCTCTCCTGCCTTTCAGGTCCAGGTCACATGTCTTTTTTGAGAAGATATCCCCAACGTGCTCAGACATAGAAGCTGTCACTCTTTTCCTCATTTTCCTATAGCACTTTGTTAACGTTTTCATTACAGAATGTATGACAATGAATTATAGTTATTCATTCATGCGGCAAAAATCTATTGCTAAGGATACAGTGGTAAACACGACAAATAAAGTTGCCTCCCACCCACCCCCATCCTCCCACCCCCGTTTTCATAAAGTGTGCGTTCTAGTGGTGAGTGTTGAGGGGATACACAATACACTGAGTGCATGAATAAGTGAACAAGATAATTTCAAGCAAGGATAAATGCCATGGAAAAAATAAAGCAGGTAGATGGGATGGGGAATCACGAGGCAGGGGGCTACTGGACTGAGTGGCAGAGAAGGCCTGTGGAAGAGATGCCTTATGAGCTGGGATACAAACAGTGAGAAGAAACCAGCTATGCAATAATCTGAGGGTGGAGTGCCAGGCAGAGGAAATGGCAAGTACAAAGACCTGAAGCCTGAACTAGTGTGGTGTGTTGGAGGAAGGAAAAGAAAGCCGGGCTAGTTGGAATAAACTCAGCAAGGGAGAATGTGGGACCATGTAAATTTGCAGATGACCTGCCAGTCTCTTGACATTAGACTATAAGCTGCTACAGAACAGAGCTTGTGTCTTCCTTGAATCTGCAATTCTAGTTCCTACCCCTTATGTGATTCACATGATCAACAAATGTGAGTTGAATGAACTGTCTGAACTATCTCCCAGGGTCATGTATGAGACATTGGGGATTTTTCTGTCATTTGGTATAATCTCTGCCTTGTCTTTGCCCCCTCTTTCAACACGGATAATCGTGTTCTATCATTTCTACACAAAGAGAACACACCATGGCCTCTTAAAGTTGGAGAAGAGTATTGAAGTTATTTTTCCATAACAGATAATGAATTTGCACTTGGGGGTGGGAGGGTCCATGTGGTTCCACTGATCACTTTTGTGACCAGCAGTGAAATACACTCAGGAGGGAAGAACTAGGAGTTAAGAGGGCAAGCCAATAGGGTTTCAAAAAGTATCTCAGACTTGTGTCCTGGGACTTGTTTATTTATACAGTACTTTCACTCAGCCAATAACAGACAAACAAGAATGAACATTAATATTAATATCATCATTGCCATCATCATCATCTCTCTGAACACGAAATTATACAAATGAACTTTTCCAGTGAACTTTATTATCATGATGGATAAGGAGAAAGAGGACAAGGAGACAGTCTGCTAGAAATACTTTCATTTCCACTCTACAAAATATTTTCAGTTCTTCCAAAATTGGTCTATCTATTTTGTCTCCTCTATTTCTTCCTCGTCACAGGCATAGTATATAGGAGACAATTTTTAAACAGTGGATGAATGAACGCCTGGTTCCATCTCTTCAGAATAACCTCCAGTGGAGAGAAGGAACTGACCATGCTGGCACTGAAAGCCTTCAAGACCACCACAAATCTGCCAAGCCAAGCGACTGCATTGGATATGTGTGGGAAACACAAACTCGCAGGGTTTATGCACACCAGTAAAAATTCCGAAGGGGCCTAATGCCAGGAAAATGCCTTATTTTGTCAGAAAGTACATCTCCCACACAGCGGCAGGTCTGGCATAGCTTGAGCCACATGTTAAAAACAAAGCAAAGTGACATGTGATATGGGCCTCTCTGCCTGATGACAGAATTCACGAGCTGTCTTCGCTCTGAGCTTTTCTGGAACAGAGTCCACACAGCCCAAGCCTGTTTGATGGTTTTGTCTTATCATGTTATTTTCTTCAAAGTCCTTGTCTTTTAAGTAACTAAGTCTTACTTTTCTTATTATAATTTCAAGACTCATCTTCAAAATACAAGTAATAATCTAATTCTAAGGAAGTCTGTACTTTCCAAACCTATTCTGTAGCCAAGTTAGTGTTTCAGGCAAACTTTAACTTCCAGAAGCATGTAGATGACTTCAAAAGAATATTTAAATAAACTGGTGAACAGTAGTGGCACCTCTCTTAATAGTCATTGTGTGGACAACACAATACAGGATATGTATTGGTGATCAGTGCATTTTATAGTATATTGATTTTATGAAAGTCAAATTTTTAAAAATAATGTTAGCCTACTAAAAACCTGATTTTCATCAAGTTCTCTGTTTTGGAATTTCCATGACACCTGTTCTGATCATGGACAAGGAGAGTAAAAAAACCTTTTAGATACACTGGGAAGAGGAACCACAATGACAATCAATGGCTTCAAAAATACACTTTTGTGGATGCATTGCATTTTCTTTCCCCCTTAGTCAGTGTCTATTTGCTTCCCTCCCTTTCATCCAGCCCTGATTATTATGATTGGAAATAGGGACCTTACTTGCTGTATTAGTCCTTTAGCACGGCTGTCACAAAAGTACCACAAACTGGGTAGCTTTAAACCAGGGGTCCTCAAACTTTTTAAACAGGGGGCCAGTTCACTGTCCCACAGACCATTGGAGGGCCGGAGTACAGTTTAAAAAAAACTATGAACAAATTCCTATGCACACTGCACATATCTTATTTTGAAGTAAAAAAAAAACAAACGGGGGTTAAACGGGCAAAAACACCCGCATATGACCCGCGGGCCGTAGTTTGAGGACGCCTGCTTTAAACAATAGAAATTTATTCCCTCAGTGTATATTTTTGTCTGCTTTGTCAAAGATCCGATGGCAATATGAGAATGGTTTTATATCTGCATTCTCTGTTCTGATCCATTGGTCTAGGTCTCTGTTCTTGTGCCAATGTAATGCTGTTTGGGTTACTATAGCCTTGTAGTATAGCTTGAAGTCTGGTAAATTGATGTCTCCTGATTTGTTCTTTTTGCTTAAGGTTGTTTGGCTATATGGGGTCTTCTCTAGTTGCATACAAAGTGTAGAATTATTTTTTCTAGGTCTGCAAAAAATGACAGTGGTATTTTAATGGGAATTGCATTAAATTTGTAAATCATTTTGGGTAGTATAGGCATTTTAACAATGTTGATTCTGCTTGGTTTGTAGGCACATCTCTCCAATCTCCTCCTCTGCCATCACATGGTGTTCTCCCTGTGTGTCTTATGTGTCCACATGGCATTCTTGTCTCTGTGTCCAAATTTCCCTCTTTTTATAAGGACATCAGTCATCAGATCAGTTCCCACCCTAATCCAGTATGACCTTATCTTTTGACTAGATTACCTCTATAAAAACCCTATTTCCACAAAAAGGTCACATTCTGATGAGGTTCCAGGTAGGCATGAATTTTAGGGGGATACTATTCAACCCAGTATGATTCTAATCCAGCATCCTTTTAATTACTACTTGTTCCAAGGAATCTGAAGAACACTTACAGACAAAATAATTGCCCAAGAAAAAACAATGAAAAGAAGGTGTTATAATTCAGCGAAGAAGTCTAACAGGAAATGTGCCAGAATCTAGGTAGTTTCATGACTGAATATTCTCATCTATGAAAGCAATCACCAACAGATCCATCCATCCAAAAATACCTATCCCGCCACCTCTTCAAGAAAATGTTCCTTTTGGCTGCACCAATCTCTTTTCTGGACCTAGCTCCCAAAGTAGGGTACCTTCTATCCAATTCTTACCATCCACATGAGGATAGACAGGGGAATTAACAATGCCCAGGCACCACGCTAGGGACTTTACATGTATATCATTAGCTCCATCAGAAAAAGAAGCTAAAGTTCAAAAAAATAAAGCAACCAGCTCCAAGTCATATAGGATACTTACGGTTTGAACACAGATCTGACTAGGTCCAAAGCTGCTACCTCATTTTTTTATGTCTGAGCATGCACATTCACACATACACACACACACACACACGCACACACACCACTCCTTCAAAATGACCATTTCATTTACACTGTATCTGAAATCCATAATTTTCTCAATCCATGGAGTAGTGGAGCTGGACGATACCTCAGATATCATCTAATATAATTTCATTTTACAGACGAACATGCTGAAGGCCAGAAATGATAATTGAGTGATTTTTTCCAAGACTACAGGAATAATTTGTGACCAAACTGTGAATAAGGCCTCAGACTGTCTGACTTCTAGTCCAGCCTGGCAACATGTAGCCTCTCAAGTGGTATTTCCCACCCAGGTAGTAAGACCATATTTCACAGGCAGCGTGGTATGGTGGTTTGGAGTATGGGTAATGAAATTAGAATGCTTAGATTCAAATATAGGCCTGTCACTTATAAGTGTGAGCCAGTCATTTAGTAGTTGAGCCTCAATATTCTGAACTAGTGGAGGTAATAAAAGCAATGGCCACATAGTATCTAGTATCTCATAGGATTGTTGAGAAAATTAAATGTGCTCACAACGGTGACTAGTACACAGTAAATGCTCAGTATGTTAGTTGATGGTGGTGGTTTTGTTGTGGTTATTACATTACTATTATTATTACTGACATACAATAAAAAGGTTGCAAATGAGTGATGTCAGTGTTTTTCACCACTGTGTATTTCTAGCAGCCACAGCGTTTATAATCCCTCATTCGAGGACACAACGGGTATAGTGATTTCCTGGTCCTTCACAATAATTAACTTTAGCCTTATTTCATAATCTACTTTATGCCCATCCAATTGCTATGTCTTCCTCTAAACACAAAATGTAAAAGGTCTGTATTCTGGTTTTAATTTCCCTGATTGGGCGAGTCCATATTTAACTGCCTTTTTCAAATGATGGTGGGTAATTTAATGTCCTTATTACATCCTGGCTCTGACAAATCCTTGCTCTTGTCTCTCTCTTCTTATCTCTGTGAGTCTCAGGAAGGCAAACCCTGGGAAAATTATACAAACAGCCCCAAATATTTGAAATCAACATTGTCCTCATATGCTTATGCCTCTCTGAAAGCTTAGAGCATTTCTCTTTCGGTTTTATTCTTTCATTAGCCCAAGACTTGCTGATTAATTGGAATTTTCCAGAGCTTTTGTTGTTATAACAAAGGGGAACAATATAAAAGCTCATTCCTTCATGTTAAAGAGGGTCCATCCACCCTCCAAAGGGTAGCACAGAGACAGCCGGCCAGATAAGAGGGAGGATTAAGTCGACTCTGAAAGGGGCAGACTTGGTGAGTTCCTGCTCCCCTCTCCCCTGCCTAGAGCTGCCTTCATCTTCACCAAAACTGATTTATGGGAAGTGACATCTTAACCATGGCTTTTATCCCGCCAAAGGAGAGGCTGCTTAGAGGGCATTCTGTATGATCTAAAATTAGATGGCAAGGAACATCCTTATAAGCACTGAACAAACAATATCAGGAAGCAAAAGATACTGTATAAAGTGAGAGGCCTATTCAAGAATAAAAACCTATGGATCAGGGAGAAAGAGAGTAAAACCCAGAGGAACACTCCCAAGCAAAGCAGAGACCAGACTTGAAAGAAACAAAAAGATGCTTAATCTTAACAAAAATAGCACTGTTTAAACCAAAGATAGCAGAGCAGCTGGAGACGAGGGGAAGCGAAGGGGAGTGAAGAGAGATTGATTCCAAATTTCATTCTTGGTTTCCTTTTCAAGGTATCATGCTCTGGTTTGGTACAGTGGGTTACTGGAACTTGTGGAAACCCACATGGGCTGTGTTTTATCCACACTGTGAGAGGTTCTAACATATCTCTGCCTCTGAGGGGCAGGAGAACTAAGGCTTTGGGGGACCCTCAACCATGGCAAACAGACCATTCCCAGCAGCATCTCTGCAGAGTTCCTTTTGACATAAACACCTCTTTGAATAGCAAAGGCAAAAAACAAAAACAAAAAAACGAGTCCTATCCTTTTTAAAACTACATTCTTTTCCATAGAAGAAAAAAGGTTTTGTAATTTATTTGTTTATAGGTAAATGCTTGTACAAAAAATAGTTTCTAATATCCAGACCCATACTTTTGACAAGTAACTACACCCAGAATTTCATTGCAGCAGACTCAGGAAAGCCTTCAAAGTATCTCCTCTTCCAGGATGATGCCTGAAGGGCAATCACTCCAGCAGCCTAGGGAACCACGTGGTTTTGAACAAGTTGAATATGAGGTGTCTGTGCAAAGGTACAGATGGAACTAGACATATGCAGTTGGAAAGGAGAGCCTGGAAATGGGGTTAGAACCAGGTTCTGGGAATATCAGTAAGTACAGAGTCTTCAATATGGATGAGATTATTCAGGGATCACACATATGGGGGATGGTAAAACAGGGACAAAGATGAAACTCTGAGAATCTCCAAAGTTCAAGGAGACAGGCAGAAAGAAAATCTGCAAAAGAGAAAATATGTTGGAGTTGAGGGGAAGTAAGAGGGAGCACGGTGGCAGGGTACTATAGCATTTAGTGGCACGGACTCTAGAGTGAGACCACTTGGCCTCAAATCCTAGAACCGCTGCTTACTGGACTTGGAATCTCAAGCAAAGCATGGAACTCCTCTACAGTTCAATTTGCCCTCTGGAAAATGGTGAAAAGAATAGTATATCACATAGTTGTTATAATGCAAAGTACTTGACACAGTGTCACAATCATGCTAAAAACATTTAAAAACTGTTAGCCATGATTAATATGCTTATTAAGAAGGAAATAGGAATAGAAGAGATATATAGGGGTTAAGGATGACCAGGGGCATCTTAGATACTTTCCTAGAACTGCTTTAATACACTTAAGGGTGGAAAGGAAAGCTTCAGCCCAGAAGACATCGGAGAGAACCCCATAAGGCTAAAAGGGACCACAGTACAAGGAAGATGGGGACCTCCAGGACTATTTGTCACTTAAGAGGTGATGTGAAGAATAAAACATAAAAATACCCCTTAGAGCAATGGCAGAGTGAAAGCTGCACTAATGATTTAAGTTCAAGCTCTGGCCTGACTGCTAACCAACTGCCCATCTTTAGAATGGTTCTTTCTCATTCTGGGACTTCAGTTTTATAGATTCCCAAATAGCCACTAAAGACCCCTCCGCTTCTCACCATTTATGATTTTGGGTATTTTATAATCTAGCTTAAGGATTCAGTGGCTACAAATGAAAGCAGCAACACTGATGAAGACATTAGGGAACAGGGGCTCTTTAGCCTCATGTGCTCTAAACATGAAACAGAGAACCCAAGATCACCTTAATTAAGGAGACAGATGATAAGGTATAGGGACAGCTATGTCTTCCCTCCTCTTTTCTTTCCTCTTCCATTTGCCCCAAAACTGGAGATGGGAGGATAGTACAGGACAAAAGCAACGGAATCAAGGTTCAAAACCAAAGCCATGTTCACCGACAATTCCAACAAAGCTTTGCATGTTGGGGACAGGGAGAAGGTCTACATAATAAAGATAAGCATGCACATAACATAGACTCAAGTGGAGAATCAGAAGTAAAATCAGTTAATGTTGGATCAGAAGAGATAAAGGTCATGCCTAACTACAATCCCAAACCCTCACTGTACCACTGAGAGAAAGAAGTCCCAGAGAGGGGAAATGAATTGCCCAAGAGCAAGGCTGGCATAGGAGCTCATGTTTGCTGACTCAGACCAGGACAGTTCCATAGAATCACGTATCTAACTGGTCATACTCCAAATTATGATAATTCTTGCTAAGAAATTTTGTGGGAGAGTTTAACGGGAATAATAGACTAAAATTACTGGGTTATTAGGAAATTTTTAGATTTCCCCATGTTCATGGAAGGCTGAGAGAACAAACAGGAAAGGAAAATGAATACATTAAGCCACCACAATGTGCCAAACATTCTGCTAAGTAGTTTCACGTACATTCTCACATAAGCCTCACCATTCTGTGAGTCCGGCGGGCCCTGAGCCAACTGAGGGGCAAGGGCAGTGTCTTACTCCTCAATGAGTTCTCAGTGCCTGACAGGGTGCTGGTACACAGTAGGTGCCCAATATATGCCTGCTGAATGAATGTAAGATTTTCCCTGTGCATAAAGTGAGGATCAGAGAGATTAAATAACTTACTCAAGGCAGTCATGTTGCTAATAAAAGTGGCAGCATCGGGATTTGAACTTGGGATTGTCTGACACCACAGCTCATTCATGTGCCTTTCCCTGCGCAGGTTGCCTTTCATATGCTTTTTCTCCAAATCCAACACAAATACTTATTTTCTAACATACGGACTGGCTGATTTATATCACACCTTTGGCTACTGTATCCTCTTCTTTTCCTGGTTCTTTAAGCGTTTCCTCTTACAAGGTGTTTGTTTCAGGTGCTGTTTTTGTCTGGTTACTCCTGTCCACTGGCCAAGCCTTATCAGAAGCTCTAAGGGCACTAACCAGACACATTCTAAGGGCTGGCAGCGAGGAGGAACCGCAGGAGGAGCACACTGGTCTGGGGCTTTAGTTCGAAGTCTGTTCCTACCAAGTGGAGATTATATACCTAGCCATGCTTAATGTAATTTTCCCTTATCTCCTTGACAGCAAAGGTTTTCAACTGAAAACTCAGCAAGTAAATCAGACAAGTTTTCTCCTCTCCTCTCTTCTCCCCTCCCCTCCCCTCCTTTCCTCTTCTGTCTCCTTCCCTGCCCTCCCCTCCCCTCTCCTCTCTCTCTCTCTCTCTCTCTCTCTCTCACATACACACACACACACACACATACACACACACACATACACACACACACACTTGCCAAAGCTTCAGACTAGCTCTCTGTTGTAAATGACTGTCTAAAGTATATCAAAAATAAAGGGTTTTTTTTTTCTAATTATATATATAAGAGAAATCGTGTCTTTCAAATATTTTTGACTTGAGGCTGTTAACCTGACTCTATCTATTTGTTCTATCCAAGAAAGCCCAAAGAAATGGATAATGATCCAAAACAGACTACATTTGAATGGCTCTGTATATTACATGCAAAGAAATGTTCCCACAACAAAGTCACTAAATGAATGTCACTATGCTTGAATAGAGGAATAAAATTGAATTGTGATAAAAGCAAGTTGTTTAAAGGATCTTGTTCATGTCTACCAAATTATCCTGAACATTATGTGCTGAACAAAGGCTCTGATAGTCATATTATTAAGTAATAAAAACATTTTGAGAAATAAGCCAACATTTTTACTTTAAAAAAGATTTATGTATCATTTTCTAGTTTTATGAGTGCTGTAATTGTCCTCCAAACCTTTGAACAATGCCAAATTCTTTCCTAGCTGAACATTCTGATGTGCTATGTTCTCTTTAATGCTGGAGGCCACGTCAGGATGCCTACGGTAAATTAAAGAAGGAACCCCATGAAAATAGACACAAGCCTTGGTCTCTTCTTAGGCCTAATCATTAAAACATCCATCTGTTTAATCTAGATTCTCTGTTAGATAACCAGAAAATTTTTTCTGTAAATCACGGTAGCAATGTAGGAAAACATGTGTTGTTGAATTTATAAGTGGTGAGCTATTTAAACTAAATCTCACATAGTGTTTTGACATTTTTTTCCTATGGGGTCGAAGATCATTGCCACCATCTTTAAGTAAGAAAGGAGAGGTAACTAACTGTCTTGTATCCACATTTCAGGAGTCTGCCAAGGATTTTGCTGCTGTTCAACACTGTCACCTGGTAGTTCTCTGAATTCAAATCCCATAAATGAGACCTCTACTCCTTGGAGACATGAGGAAAGCATGAGGAATGTCATCAAGATTTCCATTTGGTATCTGCTCACTTTTTAAAAAAAAATCATTACTAGCCCCAGATTGTTCAATTTACTAAAGAGCTTTGAAAGCCCTAAGAAGTTTACCAAGGCTTCCCCACAACTCCACGGTGTTGTCAGAGGTGAGGTCTAAAGATGTCATTTTAGTTTAGTGAGGCAGAAAGGACGGGAGAGAATGAGTCGGATGACCTGGGTGCTAGGCTCACAGCTGCCACTGAACGTTCTGTGTGACTTTAAACACTGTGCACATGATCCAGTGTTTTTTTTT
>VBSM01003204.1:52261419-52288412 GCA_008086735.1 Cheirogaleus medius | reverse complement strand
CTAACAATATCTGTACCCCCATAATATAATGAAATAAAAGAAAAAGAAAAGAAACCATTCAGCCTATATTTTATAGGAAACTTTGCATAAGGTTATGTTCATTTAATCATATATTAAAATTATCTTAACACTTCCTAAAAAGCTATTTATAAAGTTGATTTTAATATTTTACCATACAGACATTTACTTTTACTTAACTGTTCCATTACTATTATGCATTTAGGGTAGGAACAATTGTTTTCACTATTTAAAAAAAAACACAGTGAAAAGAACATATTTCTTTTACCATATTTCAAATAGTTTTCTTAGGATCAATTTCTAGAAGTGGAGTTATTAGGTCGTATGAGGGAGTGATGTCAACACATTTAACCTTTGACAGTATGAGTATCCCCCCAGAATTCACACCATCATTACCAGTGGATGGGAGCCCCAGTCTCAAGGAATGCTGCTTATCTATTGAGTATTAACATCTTTGTCAATATGATGGGATAAAAAAAAAGCCACCATTGTTTTAATTTATATTCCTGAATTCAATGAGGTTTAGCATTTCTTCCCAAGAATTATTTCCTTTTTCTGAGGGGTCTCTTCATGACTCTGCACATTTATCTATTGGTTGGCAGCACATGACTTTAATTATCTTTTCATAAGGTGCAGCAATATAACACGACAGGAGGACCACAAGATCAGGAGACATATTCTCAGCCTAGACTTTGCCATTAACTAGTTGGAACATTTGGGACTAACCACTTCACTGTATCAGAAGCTTTCGAACTGTGATTGTTATGGACAAAAGAAATTCTACACAGAGCCCAGTGTATCAACAGATCAAAGTGAAGGTGCTGAAGCTTAAGCAAGAGGCCCCACCTTCACCACACCCAACTCCCCCATAGCTTCTGAGACATCATGGATGAACCCCAAGGTTCTGAAGAAAAAAAAAATAAAACACTGTTGTGCTTGTTGATTTCTAAGATCTCTTTTAGTTTCTACAAAACCAACCTTTGCTAGGGTGCAAAAGGAAATTTTAGAAACCACACTAAGATTGGGTGAGTTTGGAAAGCCAGTATCCAAGAGACACAGTAAGAAGTCTTCACACGGAAAGTATTCCTGGTGAGTCTGAACGTATTTTTTTTTCTTTCTCAAAGTGCAATTGGTGCAAACAAAGAAAGCAATACTGAGTAATTTGTGTGGCAGAAAGACAGAAGTATTCCAAATGCTGAATGTTTCCAGCAGATGCATCAGCCATTATTCAGAACTCACTAACTCCCATCACAGCTTGGGTCCCGGGTAAGATGAATCCATGTGAAATATTTCTTCCGTGATTCTTCCAGCTGAAGCTGAGAGTTAAAGCACATTGATGCTCACTACCTTCAGGGATATAGAGTGATTTATGGAGCAAAGCTTGCCACTATTGCATCCTTTCTCGAAAGCCCTATGTTTCAGTACATCTTTTTGTGGGACTGTTTCTTATTCTTAAAGATATGTTCCTATTTTCAAGTGAACCAGAATGACATTGGCCAGTTGCATAATGCAGGCTGGGTAGGTGGACTAGACATTTGTACAAGGAGATCTGAGGGTTGCTGAGGAAGACACAGCCCTGCCCCCAAAATTTCTGCCCCCATAATTCACTCTGTCACGGTGCCTGAGACACCCACTTACTCTTCTAGGTCACTTTTCTGAGAGATTTTGCAAAGGAGGGTACTGAAGGTTGGATAGGAGATAATGCAAACCATTATCACTTATTTACAGCCTTTAGGCTGAGTAGAGATCAGACTCAAGACAATGAGAGACAGAAGGAAGAGCTGGGGAAAGGAGGAAAGACACTAGAAAAATCTGGAGCCAGGAGCATCCAGTTCCTAGACTGCTGACTACAAATAAATAGCTACTGAGTAATTTTGAGTTTTGCCTGTTTCATGGTTTGACGTAGGGCTTGATCTACATATACCTTAGATGTCCCAAACCTGTCAGTGCAAATATAATCCATGTCAAAGAAATCATAGTTTATGATAAGCACAGGAAAATATAAACCCAAATTTTTTACAGAAATTCAGAATGTTGACTACACCATTTTTAAGTGCATAGAATTTTCCCTGATGTACAGAGGTTGATCAGAAGTCTTTCAAGAAAGATTTTTCAGTTATCTTCCTCCCTACCCAGTATCCATTAATAATATTTCATAAACATCACTAATAGAAGAAAGAAAGAAGCATCTTTGAGGGGATCTAACATAAACACTAGTCATTTAAATAAATTTAAGAATTTGGAGAAGAGGTTTTACTATTTGGATTCTTATTTTACAGTTTCTACTAACTTAAAAATAGATGTTTAAAGATAATATGAATTCTTTAGGGCTGTAATTACCAGGGTTTTTGTTATACAACTTGGCAAACAGCCATTCTGCAATCACAAAAAGTCACACTTCATTCTGAGTTATGGATGGTGCAATAATTCACACCTTGGACATTGTTTCACCTCAGTATCTTACTGCTTCATTAAAGATGTTTATATTTGGATAGTTTGCAAATGTTCAGCATGAAAGACAGAATCGGAATGTGCGAACCAGACAAGAGAAACTTACTGGCAATTTGAGAGCACCCAGGCTATTAATAACCAGCAAGCCAAAAAGTTCCTCTTCTTTCCCTGTGTCAAAGTTTGCCCTGCAGATATGTGTGCATTTTCTTTAAAATTATTGAGACACTATCTAAAACAACTTGTCATGAAATTACAAAATATGTGCGAGTAATCCCCAGCTTTCAAAGGTGTTCTCTTCTAAAATTCCCTTATGTAGGTAGCTATAGGTCCCTGTTCGTTTGGGATAGTCCTGAGGTATTATTAATAGTGCCACTTTTACCCTCAGAAGTGCTCAGTTTAGATGATAAATTATTTGGAAACCCTATTTATTAAGTCTTTCTAGTTTTAACCCAAGACCCAATCTCCCAGAGAGAAGAGATATAAGCCTTTTAAAAAATCATCGTTTAAAAATTAATTTCTAGCAACAGAAATGAATTACCAGTGTGATAGCATTTCTATGCAAAAGTAGGCTTGAAATTCAAATTCAACATTTCTCCATGAGCCCACATCCTATTCTTGGACCTGCAACACACTGTTTTTGCAATTTGTTGGATACTTCATGTAGAGACTCCTCCAGTTCTAAGTTACCAGTGGCTCCCCATGTCAAGGTTCAGCTAGCAGAGTCAGTGAGCCACAGAGATCTGGGGACAGGGAACAAGACAAGGGGCAGGGGCGAGGGGAGGCATGCACAGGAGAGCGTGGGGACTGGGGAGACCTAGGGAGAAAGAGTTCTGGGGCCGAGTCTTTCCTAACTGCATGATCCCCAAAGCTACCCCAGTCCTAGGTCGCCGATAACCCTACCCAGTCCACATACCTCCACTCCTGCCCACCCATTTAGTCACAGGAAGCAGCATAATACAACAGCAGGAACACCCTCTGCATCCCCCTAGCTCAGTGGGCATGCTCGGGCTGTTTTAGCTGCTCTGGGCCTCAGTTTCCTCATTAACAATGAGGACGTTCCCACATAAAACTTCAGAGTTATTTTGGGATCAAATGAAACATTCCTTATAACATACTGCCCAGTACTGCCCATAGTTGGCACTCAACAAATGTCAGGCCTATCATCAGACATTTTTAGTTTCTGTAAACCTTCTCCTTCCAATTTTGATCGGAGAATTCTGTCCTTCTTGCCCCACCAGAGAACAGACGCCACTCATGTAACTCTTTCCTATCCTTCCTTCCTTAAGACAAGTATAGTTGATTGTTTAAAAAAAAAAAAAAAAGCCATCAAATCCTCCTGTTTTATGTGCAAGCCAACCTCCTCCCTTTTTCGGTGCATTGATTTCATTTTACATACGTAAGAGTTTTAAATTGGACAGTCACAAGCTAGAGGTAAGTTCACCACCATCCCAATCTGAGATGTGGAGGAGTAGTTGGGGCAAACTGTCCATGAATAAAATCTCACACTGGTTTTGTCCAGAACCACCCAAGTACAGGTGCTGGTCCCAAGTACAGGTCCCGTTTACTCCATGACAGCCACCATCTCCCTGGGCAACCAGAATTCCACCCTCTATTTTCAAGGCAGAGAATAAGGGGCTAATAAGAGCTCCTGAAGGTTGAAGCATGGTGTCCACCCCAGAGAGGTAAGATGAGGCACAGGTGTGTGTCAGTCCTCCTGGAAGATGAGCAGATGCCTGGTAGTCAGCCATCCTGGGATGCTTTTGCCTGATGGTAATGAGAAGGGCTGCATGCATGGCTTGTCTCTGCAGGCACCATTCAGAGATGCTCTCTTAAGGATTGTGAGTATTGGCCAGGCCCCCCTCATTTCCTGAACATTGGGATTGACCATGGACAGCATTCACTCTGTGAAGATACCCTTTTTTCTTCTGGTCCTCCAGGGTTCACGGGCACTATCCTCAGGTCCACTCCAGCCACTTGGCTACTCTGCCTGCTCCTCCAGATCTCTCTGCTTCCTGCTGCTAACAGCCAGGTATTCCCGCATGGCTTGCTCCATGGCATCTAGGCCGCTACTGCCATGCTGACTCGCACAGAAGGGTGGTACCAAAAGGCAATGCAATGGCCATCAGCCACTTTTGTTTGACCATCATCCTAATCTCCTTCCTATATATTTGGAAAATTTTGAACCAAGAAGAGCCCTTTTTCCCTACAAAAGCTAAAAGTACTGTACGGTCTCCCACAGACATGCAAGTAACGTTGCCATTCCTCCCATTAAGAGGTAGAGTCTAGCTCTATACCCTTTGAAGCTGTACTTGGTCATGAGTCTTGCTTTGGCCAATGGGACACAAGCAGAGGCTTGCAGAGCGCTTGAGAATTGGAGCTTACTGGAGTTTACTCCCCCCGAGTCCTGTGATCACCATGCGAAGAAGTCTGGGCTAGCATCCTTGAGATGGAGAGACTTTACATGGGGAGAAACTCTGTCCCAATTACCCCAAACTAAGGGCCCAGGTACTTGAGGCCATCAGCCCCAGCTGAGTCAGCCCAGACCACAAGAACCACCCAACCAACCCATGGGATAGTGAGAATTAATAAACATGTATTGTTCTACACCACTAAGTTTTAGAGTGGTTTCTTATGCAGCAATGGAGAACTGATAAAGCTTTTTGGAGATGCAAATACATCCATTCTTTAAGTACATAGATGGTGAGCTATTATGTGCCAATGGAAAGACAAGAAGGAATAAAAAGGTTGCTGTAAGGACCTTTTTTGTTTTGGGGGGTTTGTTAATGTTACTATTCATTTTGATCAGAGTTATCAAATTGGTGCCATCTGGCTGAATTATGTAGATAAACAGTTTAGCTGAGCAGAGGTGTGTTGGAATTTTTTTCAAATGTAAATCATTTCATGTGGGGCATGTACTCTTCAGTTCTGCCTCAGCCCTCACTGCTCTATAGTGGGAGAGTTAGTCTACACTCCTTCAACACATTTAAGTTTCCTGCCTGGCTTCCAGAGACATATGATTTCCCCCCAGTCTTGACCATTAAGGTGATAAATTATGGGTTACCAGGTATAGAAAACCAGAAGCACTTCCACACTGTTGAGGGTATTTATCATCAGTGCTAGTACAGGGCAGAGAGAGAATTGAAAAGCAGATTAAAACCTGGGAGTGATGTAAGATACAGAAAGTTGTGATTACCATCACCAACATCTTGGTGGTGGTAATAGGAGGTAATAGGTTCATAGGAGAAGGGATTCAGTCTACAAGAGCTCACTCTTCTACTTCCCCTTCTATATGGGAGAGGTCTCCGTGAATCACGGTTCCCCAAATAAAGAAAGTAAAAGCAAAATAATATATTGGATCACTGAGGGCTGTCTTGGAGAATAGCTACCACTAAAATCTTGAGAAAGCAAAAGCTATGATGATCAGGATTACTCAAGGGCAATAACAATTGCTACTATTTATTGAACACTTAGCATGTAAAAAAGCATCGTTCTAAGTGTTTTGTGTGTAACACTTCATCTGATTCTCCCAAAAACTTCTAGTTTAAAAATAGGGAAACTGAGGAGCACAAATAAATGAAACTTGCCAAAGGCCACACAAAAGCTAGTAAACGGCACCGTTTCTCCCACTCTGTTGTCCTTTCTCAAACCCAGAGAAGGACGAGTATGGGTGGTTGGGTGGCTGACACAACTGGGTGGTTGACACGCTGGGTGGTAAGGCCCATCTGCTTTCTAGAAGTCACTTCCCGTGGTGTTATTTGGCCTGGAGAGGCTTGGAAAGACAGTCAACTCTCTTTGGACTGTGAAGGCACTGCCATAATGGAAGAACAGTATATGACTTCCATATACTGTGACATGACTTCCGTGTCACTTCTAAAAAACGAAGCTGAAACCAGGTGGTAGATGTCACAAGAGCAAAACTTTTAGTTCAACATAGAACTTTAAGGAGAAATTCAGTGACCATCGGGGGTCACTTTAACCATGAGAGTACATGGTTCTCTGAAAGCAACATTAACCTTACAGCTCAGGAGTTCTGCAGGAACCCACGTTTCTGCACCCAGATGTTTCCATGCCATTTATTGCTGGTTTGATAGATTTCCTAAGCAAAGACTCCTTGCCTTTTTCATTAACTTTATTAGCCTCATTTTCATTAACTTAATCTAGCTGCATTTGCATCGTCTAGCACGCGATCCTGGAGGAAGCAGCAATCCTAAAAGTCTATGAATTTTTGTCTGAGCCCTGGCTCCTTTACTCAAACCATGTGACCTTATAAAGTCTCTCTACCAGTCTAGACCTCTGTTTCTCCGTTTGTAAACTAGGGCACTGATTGTATCTATGTCAAAGGCCTCTTTCAGCCCAACCTTTTCTTATTATGTTATTTCTTACAAAAAAAATTATTTATTTCAAAATATTATGGCAGTACAAATGTTTTTGGTTACATGTATCAATTTTGTTATGCTTGAGTCAGCGTTATAAGTGTGCCTATTACCCAAATAGTGTTTACTGTACCCGTAAGGTAGGTTCTTGCCCACCCACTCCTCTCCCTTGCCCCCTGCTTGATTTCTGCTGAACTTTACCTCCCTCTGCACACATGTGTGCTCATCAGTTGGTTCCAATTTAATAGCAAGTACATGTGGTGTTTGTTTTTCCATTCTTTAGATACTTCATTTAGGATAATAGTCTCCAGTTCCATCCAAATTGTTGCGAAGGCCTTCATTCATCCTCCTTCATTGCTGCATAGTATTCCATGGTATACATACAGACATGAGACTAGCAACAAAGAAGCAATCAAGAGTGAGTGGCAAGCAAGCAAGCGAAGCTTCATCTGTATTTACAGCTGCTCCCCATCACTCACATCACTACCTGAGCTCTGCCTCCTCCCCCACACCACCCAACCCCCGGGTCTGTGGAAAAATTTTCTTCCATGTACCAGTCCCTGCTGCCAAAAAGGTTGGGAAACACTTATATACCACATTTTGTTAATCCACTCATTAATTGACAGGCACTTGGGTTGATTCCACATCTTTGCAATTGTGAATGGTGCTGCAATAAACTTTCATGTGCAGGTGTCTTTTTGATAAAATGACTTATTTTCTTTTGGGTAAATGTACAGTAGTGGGATTGCTGAATCAAATGGTAGGTTTACTTTTAGTTCTTTAAGGAATCTCCATACTATTCATCCATACTGTTCATCTATTGAGATGAACATAGGGGTCTTTGTTTTTGCTTCTGTTTATGTGGTGAATCACATTTATTGATTAACGTATGTTGAACCATCCTTTCAGCCCTGAGATGAAGTCCACTTGGTCATGGTAGATTTTTTTTTATGTGCTGTATAATTTGGTTTGCTAGTATTTTATAGCATCTTTTGCATCTATATTGCATCTATATTCGTAAGGGATATTGGTTTATAGTTTTCTTTTTGTTGTCTTTTCCTGGCTTTGGTATCAAGGTGATACTGGCTTCATAGAATGAGTTGGAGAGGATTCCCTCCTTCCCAATATTATGAAATAATTTATGCAGTATGGGTACCAGTTCTTCTTTGCAAGTCTGGTAAAATTTGGCTGTGAATCCATCTGGTCTGGGGCTTTTTTCTGTTGGTGTTGGAAGATTTTTTATGACTGCTTCAATCTCATTGCTTGTTATTGGTCTATTCAGGAGTTCTATTTCTTCCTGATTGATTCTTGAGACATTGTGTGTTTCCAGGAATTTGTCAATTTCCTCTATGTTTTTGAATTATGTGCATAGAGATTTTCATAGTATCACAGATTATATTTTGTATTTCTGTGGTAACCGTTGTAATATCTCCTTTCTCGTTTCTGATTGAACTTATTTGAGTCCTTTCTCTTCTATTCATGGTTAATCTAGCAAAAGGTCTATCAATTTTGTTTATGTTTTCAAAAAACTAACTTTTTGTTTCATTGATCCTTTGTATTTTTGTTTTGTTTTGTTTTCCATTTCATTTAGTTCTGCTCTAACCTTAGTTATTTCTTTTCTTCTGCTGGCTTTGGGTTTGGTTTGCTTTTCCTTTTCTAGTTCCTTGAGATGTGTCTAGATTGTTAATTGTATCTTTTCGATGTAGGCATTTAAGGCTATGAATTTTTCCCTTACCATTGTTTTTGCTGAATCCCATAGATTTTGGTAGCTTGTGTCCCCTTTGTCATTCAGTTTGAGGAATCTTTTGATTTCCAGCTTAATTTCATTATTGAACCAATAATCATTCAGCAGCAGGCTGTTTAATTTCCATGACTTTGTGTAGAATTGAGAGTTTCTCCTGGAGTTTATTTCTAGTTTTATTTCACTGTGGTGTGAGAAAATACATGATATGATTTCTATTTTTTGAATTTGTTGAAACATGTTTTGTGGCCTAAGATATGATCAAGCTTGGAAAATATTACATGTGCCAATGAGAAGACTGTATATTCAGTAGTTTTGGGATAAAATGTTCAGTAAATATCAGTTAGGCCCATTTATTCTAGAGTTCTGCTTAAGTCCAGTGTTTCTTTATTTATTTTCTGCTGGAATAGTATGTCCAGCTCTGTCAGTGGGGTGTTGAAGTCCCTGGCAATGCTGCTTTTTATCTCTTTGCTTAGATTTAGTAAGGTTTGCTTTATGAATCTGGGTGCTCCCGTGTCGGGTACATAAATATTTAGGATTGTTATATCTTTTAGTTGAATTACTCCCTTTACCATTATATAGTAATATTCCCCAAATCACTTTCAACTAGAATAGCTTTACATCCAACCGATTGGGGAGCTCTTTCTATTTCTTACTGCCTTGTCAGGATCCTGAAGGTTTGTTTGGATCTTTTATAGGTTAGTTATTTACATGTCTGACTTTCAATTAGCCTTTCAGATCCTTCAGGGCAGAGAACTAGAAATGATTCTTCTAATATACAGTTTCTGCCTACCATAGTAGGCACTTTAATTAAATACTTAAATTAGCTGCAATTGCAATTTAAATGTATGTGACAAATTTCAATGCCTTTTATTTCCATAGGAAATCAATGAGGAATATGAAAAAATGACCTTCTGATTAATAAAAGAAAGAAACTCTGGAGAAAAAAATTTTTTTTAACTCAGGCCATTTATACTGAAAACACCAATTAACAGGAAATAATATTTACATATAATTCATCACACATTCCAAATCAAGGGTATAAGTTATTACAGTCAACTCTTGATTATCTTTGGCAACGTGAAGGGCATGGATTAAGCAAATTTGTAGATAAACATTAAATCTAATCTAAATGCAACCAAAGAGAGCCTTTACATCCTTATATCAAGATAGGGGACTGCACAAAAATGTTGTTCAGAAAAAAACTTAATAAAAAGTTTATTTCATTCATAAAATGAAATATCATGCAGCAATCCAAATAAATTAAGGAATATAATAATATAACCCTATTTTTAGCAGCTGTATTAGAATATTCTTGCCCTAAAGAAAGATATTTGTTTTTGTTGGACAAATGCTTGGATAAGCCCCCTTCATGGGCATCTGAGAGTGAGAAGCCACTAGAATCCATGACTGAGAGGTGTAGATAGAACTGCTTTGCAATAAGCAGGATCAATGTGTTTTCTTAAGAGAGAGAAGAGCAACCAACACAGGCTGGCATTCATGCAGGGGAAGAGTTTCAGGAGTGGGGGAACGAACACCTGGTTGGAGGAGAGGACTGGAGGGACTTGGGACAGCAGACCTCTCTGTCTAGATACCAACTCTCCCCTGCACAATCTTTGATAAAGTCAGCATTACTTTTAGCACTTTTATGCAAGTACATAACTGGAGGAGAGGGAGTGAAAAGGACTGAGGTTGTGTATCCATCAATATTACATGGCAGAAACACAAAGAATTACTAATATATACAAAAATATTAAATGTATGGGTTACTGTTGGAGCCACTGACATAAAAAGATAACCAATGTGTACTTTTTCAAAACAACTTCATTGAGGTACAATATGCATACCACATAATTCACCATTTTAAGCATCCAATGCAATGATTATCAGTAAATTTGCCAAGTTGCAACTATCACTGTAATCTAGAATTAGAACACTGCCATTATCCTTATAGGACCCATGATAGCTACATACAGTTAATCCCTATTCCCAGCCTGGTGTGGTGGCTCACGCCTGTAATGCTAGCACTCTGGGAGGCCAAGGTGAGAGGATCACTTATGCTCAGGAGTTCAAGACCAGCCTGAGCAAGAATGAGACCTCGTCTCTACAAAAAATAGAAAAATTAGCCGGCCATAGTGGCACGCACCTGTAGTCCCAGCTACTCAGGAGGCTGAGGCAGGAGGATTGCTTGAGCCCACAAGTTTGAGGCTGCAGTAAGCTGTGATGACACCACTGCACTCTAGCTGGGGCAACAGAGCAAGACTCTGTCTCAAAAAACAAAATCCTTATTCCCATCCCTAACCCTAGGCAACCACTAATCAACTTCCTGTCTCTATTGATTTAACTTTTTGAACATTTTGTACCAATGGAAAATGCAAATCAAAACATGCTGTCTTTTGTGCAGTTCCTTTCACTTAGCATAATGTTTCTGAGATTTGTGCCTGTTGCAGCATGTTTCGGAATTCATTCCTTTCTATTGCTGCATCATATTCCATTATATGGATATACCACATTTTGCTTATCCATTCACTAGTTGATGGACATTTCGGTTGTCTCTATTCTTGGCTATTATGAATAACGCTGCTATGGACATTTACATGCATGTCTTTGTGCTGAAATACTGACATATACTTTTATGTGGGGAAATCTGTAGAATACCATCAATTCTAAGAGTTTTACATTTAATGCCCTGGAAATCAGGATGTGCCTTACAATGGATGGTTTATGTATCAGTCAGAGTCCCAAAAGGAAACACATGGCACAAACTAGGATGCTTTAAGGGAGGTTTAATAGGGGACTAAATATAAAGGCAAAGGTCAGTTTGAGGAAAGAGTCAATCATGTAGATAAGAGTTTGACACCTTGAGAAGAAAGTGTCCTTCTACCTAGGAGCATATTCAGTGCAATGTACTCTTCAGGGACAAAGCTAGAGGAAGAAATTGTCCTTTCCCACTCTTCTTCTGTTTGATCTCCTACAAGAGTTCCCCATTGGCCAGAACAAACTGGAAGCCAGAGGGCAAGGAAGCCCACTGACATGACCCATATCCATCCTTCTAGGGCACAGAGCAAGGTGAACAGATACGGAAGGACAATCAGAATACATATCTGGCACAGTGTGTCAATGCTAAATTGGTAGAGGTTTCTTCTTCAGTGATACACAAAATAATGGTGCATCTTCTATAAAGCACTTTAGATTTGATGACATGAGGTACAAGCCCAGTTTTGCAAAAATCGTTATTAATATGTCCATATATGCATGAAATAAAATCTAGACCTATATACCTCATCTGCAAGGGGGAGAGTTTAACAGGAAATTTACTTATCTACATTAAAATTTTCCATGATGTTCGGATTTTCTACGAGTGTATCCTTTTACCAAGAAAGACCTGATCTTCATGGTTTCTGAATACCAAGCCTTGTTCTTCCTCTTCAAACTTCCTTTCATTCCTATTGACTCCTCTTTGTCCTTCCAAACTCTTTTCTCTAACTGACACAAAGCCCAGCCTTCTACCTTACATTTAAAAAGCATTTTAATAAATATGTGCTGAATAAAGGAAAGATTTACCCAACAAGTAAATTAATAAATGAAAGTGAATCAAGGCTAGTGGTCTTATAATTAGCTCCACTAGTACCTATCTCTCTCCCTATCAACGTACAAGGAAATTAAAGACAACAAAAGAAATACTGATGAATCGGAGAGGAAAATGAGGAGGAAGAATTTAAAAAGGAAAGACAATATTTCTAAAGTAAGAGAAAAATAACAAAGATGGAATTTTGCTAAAGGAGGAATGGTTAAGATTTTTTTTGTTTTGATCTCTGAAATGTGTCTATGCATCTTTACATCTGAGTCCAAAAAAAAAGACCATAATATTTCTGATGAGCTCAAAAGAAGTTGTTATGATAAACATTTAGCATGGCAAAGAAAACCGTAAGTTCTGAAGTATAACAAAAAAATATAAAGAACTGATGCTCTTAAAAACACTACTTCCTGGCGGGTCGCGGTAGCTCACACCTGTAATCCTAGCACTCTGGGAGGCTAAGGAAGGAGGATTGCTGGAGGTTAGGAGTTCGAGACCTGAGCAAGAGCGAGAGTGAGACCCCATCCCTACTAAAAATAGAAAAAGTTAACTTGGTGTGGTGGCACATGCCTAAAGTCTCAGCTATTCGAGAGGCTGAGGCAGGAGGATCCTTGAGCCCAGGAGTTTGAGGTTGCTGTGAGCTATCATGATATCACTGCACTCTAGCCAGGGCGACAGAGTGAGAGTCTATATCCAAAAATAAATAAATAAATAAATACCACCTCCCATGGAATTTTTCAAAATCTCTCTATCTTCTTTATCCACACTAAATCTTTACTAGAATTCAGTTTTGTTTAATTTATAATATTACACAATGCCAGAAAATGTCTTTTAAAGTTTCTTGAAATAAACTGTGTGCTTATAATATGTTAATAAAATTTAAAAGGTGACACCTAAATTATTATTTTCTAATTTTATTTCAGTGACATGATGCACCAAATAATCTTTTTGTGGACTAAGCTGCATAGTTAAGCATAATTCATAACATCGTTTTACATGGGTAAATGTATTCCAAGTTCTGAACAACTTTAGCTTACAAACTTTTAGAACCCAACTCATTCCTATGTTCAGAACTGCCTGTACTAGTTTCAACCTGTGAACTCACCAATACTTTGGTCTGGGTTGTTAACAAAATAGCAAACTTGGCTCATTTAACTACGGTATCCCATTCTACTTCTTCATTTGTCCGTTCATTCACAAATGCACGCATACATGCATTCAGCAAATATTTATGAAGTGCCTACTTCAGCAGGGCCCTGAGCTAGAAGTGAGATGACAGGAACGCAGGGTCAGGTAAGACATGGTCTTGCCAGGAAGAAACCTCTTAGTGGAGCAAAAAAACCAACAATTCTAATACATTGGGAAAAAGGAAGGGAAAAAAAAGAAAGAAAAATATATAAAGGAAAAACATTTCAGGAAGAGAGGTCAAGGTCTCAGATAGAAATATCTCAATGTGGGCAGGAAATTGCAAGAAGGACAGTATCCTAGAGAGTGCAGGGCAAGATTTGAATTGTCAAGAAAGGATGCTAGAGTTCTGATCATGAGGAAATCAGTAGGCCATTTTAAGGAAGACGGACCCTTTGATGGGTTTAAGCATTCAAATTAAATGTTCAGACATACTTTGGTCAGTTCATTCTGGTAACCAGATAGAACTTGGGTCAGCAAACTATAGCCTGTGGGACTTTTGTATGACCCACAAGCTAATAATGGTCTTTACATTCTAAATGGTTTATAAAAATCAAAAGAAGAATCGTATTTTGTGACACATAAAAATTACATGAAATTCAAATTTGGGTGTCCATAAATAAAGTTTTATTGGAACACATAAGTCACACTTGTCCATTTGCATAGTGTCAATGGCTGCTATTGCAAAGGCAAAGTTAAGCTGTTACAACAGAGACCAGATGGTCTGCAAAGCCTATAATATTTACCATCTGACCCTTTACGAGAAAAAGTTTGCTGACTTCTGGTAAATAAGATGGATAAAAGAAGGAAACAATGGTTTTTTTCACACACATATCCCAATGCTGTCTAGAATATATTTGGCTTTGGCTTTTGTACATGTAACCATCTGATACATTTTCAGGAACTCATTAGGTCTGAGAATGGGAGACTCCTTGCATTCATCTGCGAGCAGAAGCTGAGAAGACAAAGAAGATGAAAGTAACCAGTGAAAGCAAAAGGAGGAAGAAGAAAGGGTTGCATTCTGTAGAAACCAGTGCTTGTTGGCAAGCAGAGTAAGAGAAGCCCACAAAGGAAACTGAAGATGCAAAAAAACAGGGAGGTTAGAGATACCAAGACAGAAGGAAGTTGATGCCAAATGAGTCAAGTTTCAAGAAGGAGTAAGTTATGAACATTTCACAGCACTCCAACTTGCCTCCTTCCCCACTCTCAGTGGTGTGATATAGATTTATAGCTCTAAAGATGGTCCTTGACCAGCTTCAGTAAATCCCCATAGTCCCACTTCCCTGGCCAGAGTGACATAGATTGGTTCACGAATAGGCAGGACCCCAAGCAGAAAAAATAGGCTACAAGGAGATAGTTGCTGGAGATTCTGAGAAAAAGACATGTTCTCTTTCTTCCCTGGAAGTTTGGAAGTGAGCATGTGATGTGTGGAGCTGCTTCCAGACATAGTACCAGAAGAAGGGAAAGTCTAGAGCTGAGGGGTAGAAAGGTGAGTGAGTAGTAACGGAGGAGCCCAAACAGGAAGCCAAAACATGGACATAGAGAGCACCCAGGCTCTGAGTGAATCATGTTAGACCCTGGATCAAGCCTCACCAAAGGCCAGCACCCACTTCAGGGTTTTCAGTTACCTGAGCCAAGAATTCTCCATTATTGTTTAAGCTAGTTGGAGTTGGTTCAACAAGACAAGACAAAAAGAATCCTGGCTGACAGAGGGGGTAAGCACAGGGATGGCAGGGATGGGTGGACACATTGAATGTGGGTGACTTCTCTTTTAAGAAATATGAAGGAAAGGAGAAAGTTTAGGCAGAACTCGAAGAAGGATCAGGTGTGGTCAAAAGAGGATTGTTTTTAGTTTGGTTTTTGTTCATTGTTTGTTTATTCACTTGCTTGTTTGTTGTAAGATGCAAGGTACTTAAGCCTGACTTGGAAACTGACAGAAAGGATCTAGGAGAGAGAAGAGTTGAAAGTATGGGAAGAAAAGTAGATAACTGGTACAAGATCTTTCTACTTTCAAATTATGGGAGCAAAGTCTATATGCTTTCTGGTCACTGGCCCTAAGGAAATCTATAACAGGACAGTCTGGAAAGGGAGTCTTAAAAGCAATCAAGGGGTATCACAAATGAGTTTTATCTTCTACAATTTTACTGAAGATAAAAAAAGAGGTCAAATGTTTCATTCTGGAAATGAGGGTGCTCCAAAAAATTACTGAAAGTCTGGCATTCACCAAATCTGGGTATACAAAGACTAGCTGGCATCTCCTAACCTTGAAAGAGGCCTGTTTTCTACAAATAAAATTACTATTTCCAGCTGAAAATTATGATAATGTAAAACTCAGAAGGCCTATGGGTAGAAAATGTAGGCATAGCTTTATGAACTGCTTAGGAAAATTCCAGGCAGCATATGTGCTGGAGACGTTTAAAGAAACCACCAATATCCCCTGGCCTTTGAGGTCACTGAAACAAGAGAATACTTTATAATCTCTCCCACAGCATGTTGCTGGGCTGGAAAAACCATGGGCCTCACACCTTAAATTCTCAGGTCTAATGAAGAGTCTGAATCATTCATAAATGAAATGATATATTGGTGGAAAATGCAGAATTGTGGTAACTGCTTGAATGAAGATCTTTGATAGATATGAACTCTGGGTCAATTTACCCAGGGCTGAACTGTTTAACTGTCTATTGAAATGCAACCTGTCAAATCTGGGTACAATTGAGAGATTAGCATAGTTTTCACATTTTAATGTTGATACTTGGCATATTGCACTGGGAGGAAGGGGGAGGACTAAATCCATGATACTGACAAACAACAACTGCTTAACGCCTTATTTGGACATTCACATCCACTGAAGCCAAATACATTATTTTGTGGAGCCAGAGGGGCTGGAAGACGACAAAGACAACTTGGCCTTTTCAAATTACAGAATCCCGAAAGTCAACACATTCACTCCTACCTCCAGGTCACTCTTCCCAATTTGTAAGGATATATGGATAATAATCCGTAACCTCTTCTGTAACCCAGCTCAGTTTTATAGATCTAACCCCAAATCCCCAGCTCACACAGAGTAGCCACATGCTGAAGCTGCCTTCTATGTCCCCTCACCCTGCGGAGAGGACATGGCCTTGCTGGCCCTACCTCAACTTAAAGGTGCACACAAAATATGCACAACAGCCAGCAGGAGAAGAAGAGCTCTCTCCACGGAGGAATTTCCATCTTGCCCAAGCTAAATAATCATCAGTAATTGGTATTCCTCCCCTGAATGCAAAAAGGAACATTTGCAGGATTAAAATGTGCCTTTTTTTTTTTTTTACCATCATGCCTTTACCTCAAAATGGGGCTTCAGAAGCAATTTAGAGACAGGTTACAAATCTGAGTGGATTCGTGATTTTTCCTGTTTAAAGTTAATGAGAGCTAACATACCATGACGTACCTTACACATAGTAAGATCTTTACAGATATTATTGCATTTAACCTTCACAGCAATGCTATGTCATAAGCGTTACCTTTCTCACTATGCCTGCAGCGTGGATGAGGAAATGGCAGGACAGCGGGGATCAACAGGGGCCCAAGGTCCCACAGGACCTGAGTAGCAGAGGGGAATTCAGAGAGGGCAGCCTGGCCCAGGACCTGTGCCCCTAACCATGATACCACACTGCCTCCCAGCAGGGTACGAGGCAAGCAAGCAAATGGAATGGTCTTTTAAGATCACGTTTAGGTCACTGATTCTATGATTCCAACTTTGCTTTATCTGGCTAATGTGAAGTACTTCCACCTTGACGGCCACAGAAACACTGTATATCTCTTGAGCAAAGCTGGGGGCAACGAAAGTGTGCTTAAAACAGCAAGGTTAGTGCGTGTGACCCAATAACCATTCTGCACACCAACAGCAAAGTTATTTCTACTCCACTAACGTCACATCAGCCTCCTTGCCTGCCAAGAGCAGGCCTAACCAGGCCTGCAGTTTTCATTTGAGTTCAATCCCCTGGGAGAATAACTTTTATTTGTCAAAAGCAGATTCTTGCCACACGTAAGTAATCTAAGAAACTAGCTGATGTCTAGAATATGGCTTCTTTATATGACTGTAAGTACACAGTCCCCCAAGTTTTAATTGACAAAAGGAGAACTGATCGTTAAGGGGCTTGGACTTAGGGGACAGAGAGCATTTCTATTTCAAATCTTGAGAGGCAATGGCCACAGACAAGTTCTGGTCTTCAATAGGCACGTCTCCCTGCAGCTCGGCCTGACGTCAATGCAAGGAGACTGAGCAAGGGCCATGCCTCTGAACAGCTTCCAGAGAGTGGGCTTAAGAATATAAAGCCATACTAAGTTGCTCAACATGGTGTAGCATGAGTGTTTGGAAACAAGTGGGCTATTCTGCTCATGCTGGAGTGGACGGGATTGGAAGAGGCCCCTTCCACTCAGGGCCCTTTTGTGAGAGGCGATTATGCAATTTAACCACGTCCCAATGTTCTTTGTAAAGTGTGAATCGAATTGTCTGTCAGGGAATAGTATTTTCCACACTCAGGGAGAGAATACTTAGAAAAACCCTGATGGCTTGCCAGTTTTTTAAAATTTTGACTCTGTGACAAGGGAACATGTCAACTTTCTGCCCAAAGCCCTAAGCTACTCTCTAAATGCCTGGAGATGAAACTTAGTGGGTGGCTGCTTCTTGGTGACATGTGTGTCCACCACCTTGCGTGCCTGTCAGTAGAGGTGAATCTGTGTGCAGCTAGAAAGCCTCCAGCTTCCAGGATATTCCTTCCTATAATTCAGGCTGCTGGGAGGGGAAGAGGTCTGGGTCCCAACTTCTCTGATGATAAAACATAACTGAGGACGTTTCTCATAATGTACATTCATCTTTAGATAAATAACATACCCATGCTAATGCCCATGCCAGAGGCTAGCATAAAATATACAAAAAGTGCCATTTTAAAAGATGACATGAAAAATAAGTAAAATTACAGAAACCCTAAGATATTCCTACTGCACTAAAATGGATGCTCACGTTCCACTTTGGAGGCCCCTGATCTAACCCGAACCCCTCATTTTATAGATGAAGATGCTCAGTCAAAGACGTAAAATTACATCCAATGGGAGTCACCAAATTCATCTAGATCCCACACATCCTAACCCATCGGGGCTCGTTCCTGAAGGTTTTCCACAGGGGCTGTGCTACCTCCCTTCTGGGGCATTTGGAAGCACGTGAGGTTATCTGGGTTTGTCATATGTCAGGGCATGTTACTGGCATTAATGGGTGTGGACCAGGAATGCTAAACATCCTGTAATGTGTAGAACAGTCCCCCAGACAAAGAACTCTCCTACTCCAGGTAGCAACAGAACCCCTATTCAGAGAACTCTCTCAAGCTGGGCTTCCTCTTCCCAATAGAAATGTCCTCTGTGACATGTCTGTGTTATTCTCATTGCACCTGTCTTCCTCTTGGATTCTCATAAATAGCATTAATCCCATTTCACTTTTTTTTCCTTCAACGTTAATCACAATACTTGTCAAAAAGAGGCTCATTGCTAGAGCCTTTGTAGAATTCCTACCGTTTTATTTTTTTCTCTGATAGGGTTTCTTAACCTCAGTGCCATTAACATTTTGGGTTAGATAATGCTTTGCTGTGGAGGCTGTTCTGTGCATTTCAGGATGTTTAGCAGCATCTCTGCCCACTACGCCCAGAATCCAATAGCATCCCCCAAGCAGTGACAATCCAAATATCCCTAGGCATTGCCAAAATCATCCCCCGTTGAGAAGCACTGCTCCAGGCCAAGCCTGCAAAGAGGAAATCTGTGTACAAGCATAAAGGAGACAAGGCATCCTATCACCCCATCCTTAATGTTTTCTATCAACATTAGTCTATGGCTTGACGTCAAGACAGGTTGCATAGTTCATGGAATGTAGGAATAATGTTTGTTCAGCTTGGTGTCCTCAGTGCTGGTATAATACCTGGCACGTAGCAGGCATCCCATAAGTATTTACTGAATGAAAGAAGCCTTCTTCAGAACAATACATACCTTAGTTAACTCAAGCCTTAATAAATGAGCCTAATTCCAGTAACAGAAGCCCCAAAGACCTTCTTGAGAAAACATCAGAAAGTACTTATTACGATAGCTTTGCAATATATAAAGGATTTGTGGTGTGGTTAATCATTCCATCTTTGAACAACCCAACCAGAAAGTAACCATCAGATTACCGTGCCTCTTCTTATCAGTGGAGTTCAGCATCCAATTGCCTTTCCTATTTTGTGGTGGCCTTAGTTTATCTTAACATCCCTCTGCATTATCTGGGAAAGCATTTGAATTGCCAATCTGAAAACAGGGCCGTACAGCAGGCTTTGAATTAGAATAGAATAGAATTTCAAATTTGGCCTGCTTAAATTCATATCCAGCAAGCTATTTATGACTGCTAAGCAGGGATTTTGTTTTTAAGAGCCAAATTTTGTGAGCTGCCCCTGGGACTCTTTTCTGAGGTGGGGATTCTACAATTCAGAAAACTTAAGTCTTCAGTTTAAAAATAAGCAAGGCTCTCTGGGAAATGATAGAGCTACAAAATACAGAAAGAAAATGTAACGCGTATCTTGCTAGTTCAAAGAAGCAGGGACCTGCGGGCCCCCATGGCTCTACACTTCAATGCAGCTTCACTGCCCTGAGCCAGACTCCTGATGGTCCCACCAATAAGCCATGGGCCTGCTCACCTCTGGGCCTTCTCTCGTGTTGTCCCCCCACCCGGAATGTCCCCCATTCCCCCTCTTCCAAGGTAAACCCCACACCCACTTACCCTCCCTCATCTAGGAAGCTTCTCTGACAGCTCCAGCTCCCCGAAGCTGTCCTCTGCTCAGAGTTGCTACCACGTTTACAAATTTAGAATCTGTACCACGCTCCTCTCCACTTAAGTAAAACCTGTCTTGCAGGGTTAGGCTGTGATTTCCTACGGATGAAACTGTCTCCCCAACAAGGCTAAACTCTCTGAGCATCTGTGCCACCCACGCCCTGCCGGCATCTAGCTTGCTCCTGGCCACATGGTGAGTGCCCAATAAAAACTTGTTCACTGGGCTAGCCCAGATTGTGCTAAATGTATGAACCTGGGCTCTGTTCTTTATGTATATTTGCGTGGATTCCATGTGATTTGTGCAAATTTAAGGTCCACTTGGTTCTATTCTAACAAAACCCACAAAATGGAATTCTCACTGGGATGGCTATAGACTGTGGGTTTTCCAGTAGGCTCCTAAGACACAGTGTGTCTCCTAAACTCATTCACACTCAGTGCAGAAAGAGACCCATCAAGCCTGGCCACCATCTCACCCATTCTGCACACACCCTGTTCTGTAAGGAAAGAGACATTGTGTTACTAACTGCCAGCACACAACACGAGGCATTGAGATGAAAGGGTATACAGCCTTGGATAAAGTTAGCCCTTGATAGCCAGGCAGAGTGGTGCAAGTCTGTAGTTCCAGCTACTCAGAAGGCTGAGGCAGGAGAATCACAAGAGCCCAGGAGTTCAATACCAGCCTAGGCAACATAGAGAGACCTCATCTCTAAAAACAGCCCTTAGAACAAGGGTCACTCTGCATATATTGCTAGTAGAAACATAAAATGATGCAATAACTTCAGTAGTTTCTTTTTTTTTTTTTTTTTTTTGAGACAGAGTCTCGCTCTGTTGCCCAGGCTAGAGTGCCGTGGCATCAGCCTAGCTCACAGCAACCTCAAACTCCTGGGCTCAGGCCATCCTTCTGCCTCAGCCTACTGAGTAGCTGAGACTATAGGCACACGCCACCATACCCAGCTAATTTTTTCTATATATTTTTAGTTGTCCAGCTAATTTCTTTCTATTTTTAGTAGCAACGGGGTCTCACTCTTGCTCAGGCTGGTCTCGAACTCCTGAGCTCAAATGGTCCACCTACCTCGGCCTCCCAGAATTACAGGGGTGAGCCACCACACCCGACCAGTAGTTTCGGGTTAAACATTTATGTTAAAAGTTAAAACATAAAAGTTAAACATTTATGTTTACTTACCCAGAATTCCCACTCCTAGATATCTATTCAGAAGGAATGAAAGCATCTATCCAAGAAAGATATGTATGCAGATGTTCATAGCAACCACTTTTTGGTTCATAGCCAAAAAGTGGAAACAACCCAAAATGTCCACAAACTAATGAATGAATAAATAAAATGTAATATATCCATACCATGGAATATTATTTGATAACAAAAAGGAATGAAATACTGATATATGCTACAACATGGATAGACCTAAATGAAAGAAGCCAGACACAAACACACCATAAATTATAGATTACATTTGTATGAAATGCCCAGAAAAGGCAAATCCATAGAGACAGAGAGTAGATTAGTGGTTGCCTGGGGCTGGGAGTGGGAAGGAAGATTAATTGTAAATGTGCAAAGGAATCTTATTGGGGTGATGGACATGTTCTAAAACCAGATTATGGTCATAGTTGCACAATTCGGTACTTACCTAAAGTCACTAGATTGTACTCTTCAAGTGAGTTAACAGTATATGTAAATTATATCTCAATTTTTAAATATTAAATGTAAAAACAAATAACATGGGTCATTGATCTGCTTTCTTCAAAGACTGACTTTCATCTTTTTCCCCCCAGCAGTCGAGTTTTAGGGGTTTCCTCTAATGTGCCACAATGATATCTGCTGCTTCACTTCAGAGCCACATTTGTGACAGATCACACCTTGGCAATGGAGATGGATCATCGAATTCATTCATTCATTCATTCAAAGAAAAGATTTGCTGAGCTCTTTTTATGTGTCAGGCACTGTGCTGGGTACTTGGGATGAAACAAGAAAGAAGGCAGATGTGGTCCCTTGCAGTTGCAGGGCTTAGAGTTACAGACACACACACACACAGGAAAAATAATGCAGAGCAGTGTGTGCTACCATGGGAGAAGGGGTGCACAGGTACGCAGGTGAGGCCCCTCACTTTGATTTCAGCATCAGGGGCTCCTGAAAAACCATCTCTCAGCTGAGGTTTAAAGGACAAGTATGGAAATAAGGATGAGGCAGGAGATGAGAACAGTTTTCCATACAGAGGAAACGGCAGTTGCGCAGGCCTAGAGGCTGGAGAGATGGGACTTGTGTGAAACTGAGGCCACTCTATTCTAGGTGGCTCACAGTGTGAGAGGGGGAGAGGAGAAGAGAAGTTTTGGAAAAGTAAACAGGGGACAGACCACCCAAAGAGCCTCATAAGCATATGAAGGAGTCTGGGCTGTATCCTAAATGACACGAGGAGGCAATGAAGTGTGGCTCAGCAAGTGAACACCATGATCAGATGTGGGGTTTGCTGGCGACGAATGGTAGGAGCCAAAGCAGGAGCAAGAAGACCCATTGGGACGCCATTAGAGATTGTGGTCTGGGCTGGAGAAGAGACAGAAGCTGCCATGGAAAAAACTACCTCCCTATGGCTTGTTCCTACACGCTGTCCACCCACCCACACCCAGACCTCAGAATAAAATACCAGGCCTCCTGCAGCTGACCAGATGAAGGCACTGCTCCTAGCCTTTTCTCCCCTAGCTATTCCTTTGACTTAGACACCCTCCCTCCTGTGTCTCCTTTCGCCTGTCTAATCCCTATGTAACTTTATGTCTCAGTTTAGAAGTCCTCCAAAAAGCATCCCTACCCTAATCTGAGCTAGTAACCTCTCACAGATGCTCCCTTTGAAACATGTACTTATTCTTTACAGAGCATATATTATATCCCTCTGCAATGAAAGTATCCGCATGTTGACCTGTTTTATCGCTAGAGGACTATCCAGTAGAACTTTTGATAATAATGGACAGGTTCTATATCTGCACTCTCCAATATGGTAGCCATTAGCTACATGTAAGCACTTAAAATGTGCCTAGAATAACTAAGAAAATGAATGTTTATTTTATTTTGTTTTATTTTAGTTAATTTCCATGTAAATTACATAGCCACATGTCGCTAGTGGCTACCATATTGAACAGTGTAGCAGCAGACATTATATTCTGTAAGCACAGGTACTGTGTCTTGTTCATCACTGAAATTCTCATAGGTAGGAAAGCACTAGGCACATTGAGGAACTTGATAAATACTTGTGAATGAATGAATAATATACACTGCACTAAGTGCCAACATTTTTATTCATTCATATATTCAACAAACATTTATCAAGCACCTACTATGTGCTCAGTATTATTCTAGATATCAGGATTACAGATCGAGTGCCCTACTTTTGTGGAGTTTATGCTTTAAACATGGAAGCAAAAAACACGCAAAAACTAAACCAAAAAAAAAAGCAATTTCAGAGAGAGATTGGTGCTATAAAAAAATAATAAAGCAAGATAAGGAGATAGTGATGGAGAGAGTATGTGTGGTCTTAGTGACATTTCATCTCACTAATAGCCTTTGCCAGAGCCTCTGCCGTCCCAGCCTAGGTTGCATTCTAGCACATATCAAACAAACTCATGATGAAAGTTAATGGAACAAACTTTAACAGAAAGTAGGATAATTGCTCAGAAATAAATTCTGCTCTCTGATCATCGTGTCATAAAAGCTTTCAAGTATGCATTTTTGTGGAAAGGAGGCAGTGGCAAAATTGACCCATATTCTGTTTCAAAGCTATTAATGTGTCAAATGGTTAGCCCCAGCAGGCGGAGAATTTCTGCAAACTTCAGGGAAAAAAAACATCTTCTGAATTACTTAGTGTCACAACATGTGTCAGAACCAGCAGCCAATCAAAATCTCCATCTGCAGCATGTGTCTTCTGTTTTGCAATTAAATTCACCCCAAATTTACTAAGCATCTGCCTAACTGCCAGGGCTGTGCTAAGCCCTGGGACAGAACCCACTGGCATCTGCCTTCCAGCAGCTCCCACACCAGGAAGAACAAGAGGAACCACACGTAAAACACCGAAGACATCGTGGGCACAGCCATGTGTATCACTTTCTGTCTTTTCGTTTTCATTTAGCTTCTTTAATGTTCTTTATCCCTGGTCATAAAATCTCCGAGGATGCCGTATTCATTCCTGAGACCAAGGTTATTTCATAATTTCCCATCTTGAATAAAACGAAATTTTCCTTAGCTACTCTGGGTTCTAACACCATTGAGCTTACAAATCGTGTATCTGGGAAACATGTTAGAATATAAAGTGCATTTTGTAAGGCTGGAAGAAAATTAGCTTTGTGAGGTTGGTCAATGGCATAAAACTTATGCTAATCATTCATCCAAGAGGAGATTTACTGACAGGCTCACCTAGACTTCAAAAATACTTGCCCACCTCACCCGGCTGTGAGAGTTAAGTGAGACTGGACAGGACAGCGCTCTGTACTTTGAAAAGCCCTTTATAGTCATGCAAATAAAAATGATGGCTCTGCCCTCATAGCATGAGTTGAATGGTGCACAGGTTCACAGAGAGCAGAGCAGAAAAGAGAGATCGGAAATGCAGTCTCATGAAGACAAGGATAAAACTTCTTTGAGATCATCTCCAGCCCCCTCCTTGGAAGAAAGGATTTACTATGCAAGCAAATAAATCCATGTGAACTCTCCAACCTCCCCTCTGAATATTTCCAAGTAGAACTGGTCAAGGTTTCCACATCGACAGTCACTGGCCATAGGTTTGCCTGTGAGGGAACAGATAAGAGGAAAGTAGTGTGTGTGTGTGTGTGTGTGCGCGTGTGCGTACATACAAATACATATGCATGTTATAAATACACTCACTTTCAGCTGGAGAGCAAGTTCACCTCTTCCATTAATTATAATTGCAAGTTTTGTGGAGGATGACACATGGCCTATCATTTAGGGGGAAGAAAAAAAACCTGGCCTTATCACAACCCTATTAAGAAAAGATCCCTGGATTTCCCAATGCTCTGCTTTCATTTTCCAAGTGTCCGTCAGAAAGTCTGGAGCTTCACTCTAATGCCACTGCCTGGGTCTGTGCCATGGAATTATCTTTCTATGATTCAATTTCTATGCAATGAATGTTCCCGTCATCAGCTCCCATTCCCAATACCTACTGAAAGCTGTAGACTCTGAAAACATGTCTGTATAATTTAACCACTTCAAAGTTTCCTCATAACATTGTGTTACTACAAAGTCATGTTCCAGCTTCAATGTTTGTCTTCTTCAATAGTATGACAATACTCGGTTGGTATTTGCCTGCCTTTAAAAGAAAGGCAAACTTAGCTGTTTTCAAAATTCTTTTCAGAAATGGTTCAAGCAATATAGGGATAGACACACAAGAATTTAAAAATCAAAAGGCTGGTTCTAATGAAATTATTAATTCAAATATAACTCTCATTTTTGGTGCTGGACTCCATGTTGCTTGGGGTGATGGTCCCATTGTGGCCTTCCTAATGCTTGGGAAAATTATGTCCCCATAAATTGATTACATATGGTCAGAGAAGATTGTTAAGGGGGAAAAAGAAGTCTTTGACTTTTCTTTCTATTTAAATAGACAGATGCCAGGGCAGTTTTTCTTCCTTAGCTCTAAATTAATTCCATGCAAGAAGAAATGTGGGTTGAATTGGCAAATTCACTGGACCCAGAGAAGCCTAGACAGGGTTCTGAGGAAGGCCAGAGAAACCCGATGCTCGTCTGCCACTTACAACTTCACCCCGATGCACACCTGGTGGGTTTTTGTTTTTAGTTCTTTCCCCACGTCCCCACGCTTTCCACTGCACTCAAAGTCCAAGGTAGCCTAGAACCCAGGTTTCAAAACTCCCCACACTTTCCTGGTAAGTTGTAGATCTGTAAATATTCCTTCTCTACCTGAGGAGCAGGATGTGGGAGAGGGACTGTCACAATGAAAAAGGATGAGGCAGTCAAGGAATGTCACGTGCATGATATGAAAAACCAAAACCCTCCTTTCTTGAATAGCAAATTGGAACCGATCTGTTGCACACAGCAGCAGAGGAGGATGGAGACCCTCGACACATTAATGAGTGAGCACTCAAAGGGGAACAGAGCCACGTTAAGAGAGGGCCGCTGCTACCAGGAGCTGTGGTTCTGTAAAACACAAGAGTGGAGTGAACAAAAGAGAGGGTCATGTTTCCAAAGTTAACTCCAGTTTGCTTTGTCAGCCCCTTCTGTGATCTCTCCCGCTCCCAAGGATCAATTAAATGGGGTCTGGATACATGAAGTGGGGCACCAGGATGGCTGGTTCATGACCACAGTAGCGGTGAACCCGAAACCCTAGCGGCCAGAGAGGACGCCCATGCTTCGGAAGAGTGTGTGTCAGGAAGAACACAGTGCGTGGATGTGCACTCATTCCCTTGGCTCAGACCCCATGCCTGGTTGTAAGCCATTTGCCATAAAAGCAGAGTGGTATTTAAAAACAAAACAAAACAAAACAAAAAACAACTCATTCAGCCTTCCTCCTGAGGCTACTAGCAGTATATTGCCTCTCACCCTAACTATGGGCATACAAGTGACTCCTTCCAAACAGAGGGCAACACTGATAGAGATTTCCAAGAGTGAAAATCTTTAGGTGCATATCCTTATACACAGCGTACAGCATGGACTGTCCATGTGTCTCCAAGCATCACCTGTCTGTAAAGAGATCAAGAAATGCCATTTGGTTTTAAAGCAGGCCACTTGCAGTACCCTCATCGCCCCCCCCCCAGTTTCTCCATTGGAAGACATGACTTATCTGTACATTTTAG
>VBSM01003204.1:52234918-52261349 GCA_008086735.1 Cheirogaleus medius | reverse complement strand
CCCCCCCCCCCCGATCCCTTAATAAGTAACCGTTGAGCAAAGATAACTCTTCATTTTCTGGTCACTTTCAGTTGGTATTCCAAATCACAATTCAAACAAAATTAAAATAAACAAAGGGATTTCTGTGGAATTAAATTCTGCAGCAGCATGAAATAGTGTTTAATAAAACAACCAACAGACAATAATGGCCTCTTTAAAATGAAAGCAAGATGAGGACTTACAAACATATGGGACTTATTTAGCATCTGCTATGAGATGGAAAAGCTCATCAAAATGGGCTTTTCCTGCTCCCTCTGCCTCCATTAAGATTTACTTGGATTCTGCTCTAACAGAGATGGCATAATACATCCAAAGCAGATCTCTTGATTTCTAGGCCCAATCCTGTTACTCCACACCCATCCACCCGGTCCGTTGCTCTAGCTGAGAAGCCACACATCATCCTTAATGTGTCTCTTCCCTTCTACCACCACGTTGTATCAATCAGAAAGTCTCTGATGCTATTTCCCAAATCTATCCCCAATCCATCTACTTCTCCCCACCTCCACTGCAACCACCATGGTCTAACCCAGAGATGTCAGATAGAACTTTCTGCAATGATGGACATATTTTATATGGACTGTCCAGTCTGACAGATACCACCCAATGTTTCTATGGACCACTTGAGATGTGGCCACTGCAATTGAGAAAAATTTGATTTTTTTCGTGTTAATTAATTTTGAATTAAATTTAAACAACCACATGTGGCTAGCAGCTACCATATTGGACACAGCCAAGTTTCAATCATCATCGTCTTTCTCCTAGTCTCTCACAACTACTCTTTGCCTCCCAAATCCAACTGATCTTTTAAAAATGTAAATCACAGCATAGCAGCCCACACCCTCCACCACCCCTAAACACTCTCATTTCTTTATTTTCTGCATAACAGTCATAACTCTCTGCAATGGTCCTTTTCTGTTTGTTTGTTTCTTTATTATCTTTCTCCTCTTCTAGATATTGAGCCCCATGAGAGCCAATTGGGGGCATCACTATATCCCCATTGTCTCCAACACTGCCTGGCATATAAGTAAGATCTCAATAAATAACTGCTGAATGAATAAATGAATGAATTTGTAACAACATCAATGGATTGATTTACCACAATCCTCCACTAATGGAGGTGATTAGTGAATCCTCCGCTAATACAGCCAAATGCTTTCAGCTTCTGAACCTGATATGCCAGTGGGTCATCCTGGGACATCTATTTCTTCTTCCAGGGTCTCCCTTGTGACCAATGACACAAATCTGACACAGAGACCTGGCCAACATCAGGCACATAGGCTAGAGACACAAGATTTAGGTCTTCAAACTATCTTAGCAGCTTAGGTGTGCCCTGTTCTAGCATAGAGCTTTCAAAAGAATGTGTCCCTACTGGGTGACATGTGTAACAAGACAAGGGTAACCTAGACACCCACAGCCCCAGACCTGTTGACTGCATCCTCTACGAATCACATCCATTTAACTGTGTGTGGCATGCAAATATCACCATTTTCTCTGCATGTCAGAATAGGATACAAAAAGGGCTGAGAAGCACTACTGAGCCACTGAGCCTACTCCTGAATAAATGTGACCAAACCCAGAAATCTCAAACTATCATTCACATATTTAGAAATCAGTCACATCTCTCTTCCCCTTAGTGAACAGGGAGAAAGATAAAGTATCACCAGTTACTAATTTGACTTTAGTTAAAGTGATCACTATTATAAATATCTTTCAATGAAAAAAAAATCATGAATAACTGTTTTTTAAAACCCACAAATAGTGCAGCTGATCTGGGAGGAAGTGGGAACCTTGGTTGGTATAGTCAACATGTGCCACAGACCCAAGTTGGGCAAAGCAGGGGAGAGGACTTGTCAGGCTGCTATATTTTCCTAGTTTTCCCAGGTAAGAGAGCCTAGAAGCAATGATACCTCAGTAGCAATAAGCACATCAGCACCCGGATCCTGGTTTCTAAATACCACTCTCCACTGAAAGGAACCAAGGCTCTTTGCAGAAATGGCTGATTCCAGGGCTGGGGCGAGAAGTAGTAGATGAGAACATCTTGTTGTACCAGAAAGTAAGGAACTGCTCAAAGAATGATAGGGACATTTCTGAAGGACTCAGGAGGCAGCTTGAAAGGGCTCCCATTGACTAAATCTGGGACATTTTAAACATCAAAAAAATATTGATAGTAATGGTTTATAAGGCACTGAAGTAAAAATAAAAATCCATGACATACTATATAAATAAGTAAATAATCTTCTTTTACTTTCTAATAATAAAACTAATAAATTTAGAAGAAATGATGGAGTTAAAAAATAATCAGTATAACTGATTAATCTGATAAATAATCAGTAAAAGCAGAGGGTAAACATTTGATAAGCAACAGGATATTTAAATAATCTCAAAATAGCTTCACATCAGAAATGTATTAATCGATTATAAATTCATGAGTACAAAATATTTATTAATTAACACTACAATGAAGAAACCTGTAACTCACTATCTTAACCAAGGGACAGAAGTTAACATCACCAGCACTGGACAAATTGATGCCTCTTGATGTGAAGCACTGAGAAAATACATACGGTCTGCGGTATTCCTGCCCAAGGTATAGAGCCAGGGCCTCATAGTGAAGCAACTTCTGCAAAGGAAGTGAAAAGCACTCTTCGAAAATTCTAAGTCAAGCTGGGCACAGTGGCACACACCTGTAGTCCCAGCTACTTGAGAGGCTGAGGTGGGAGAATCACTTGAGCTCAAGAGTTTGAGGCCAGCCTGGGCAAAATTAGCGAGACTCAAAACAAACAAACAAACCAAAAAGCTAAGTTATCAAAGTAAAAAAAAAAAAAAATGAAGGCTGAGGAACTATTCCTGATTAAAAGAAACTAAAGAGACAGGACAGCAACAAAGTGTGACTCTGGGTTGGATCCTACGGCAAAAGGAAAGGGGAAAATGGAGACAGATTTATTTTTTTCTTTGCTTTTCTCCTTTTCTAGGAAATATACACTGAAGTATTTTGAGATTTTAGGACAACATGTCTACAACTTACTCTCAAATGATTCAGAGAAAAATACATATGTAGGTCAAAACTCTTGACATTTTTGAAGAGGAGAGAGAGAAAATGATAAGATAAAATTGAAGTAGAGTGTTAAAATTCTGGGAATCTGGGTGAAGGGTGTATACGGGAATTCTTTATATTATTCTTACAACTTTTATGTAAGTCTAAAATTATTTAAAAATAAAAACGTTAAGCAAAAATATATGGGTAACAAACGAAAAGGGAAAGAAATAAATTATTTTTTATTTGGCATTTTCTTGGAAACTTCAAGCATGTGCAAAACACATGTATAATACAGGGTTCATGAATTAGCTGGAAAATATTTTTCTACCATTCTCCTTAGATGAATGGAAATATAAACAACAATTAGTGGGGCAAGAGGCTTTGAAATTTCTTTAGATTTAATTCAGATACCTGACTTGATTTTTTTTCACAACCATCCTTTAAAATCAAAGAATGTCTGAGTAACGAACTAGTGGCACATGGAATGGGAAATCCAATACTTGCCTGTGGTTACCATGTGATTACACCATAAGAGAAGGGGGCAAAGATAACATATGGAAGTACCAGGGATAAAACGGAGAAAAGCACTGTGTACCTCCCATAAAAGGAAGAAGAGGCTGAAGCAAATGTGATGAGAGGAATCAGACAATCTGAAAAGGCAGCATCATCTGTCCTTGCATAAGAGGAAATCCCAGTGCTGGGAACCACCTCTAAGAGCTATTGAAGGGGACCCCAGAGGTCACCCATGCACATTCCCCACCATAGAGAGGAGGGAAGGGAATTGAAAACCACAACCAGGCCATGGCTTGTCTCCAGTTTGAGACAACAACTCAGAGCTCCTGCCTCTCAGGTCACCATAGCTCCATCTTCTATGCAAAACAGTATTAATACCTTTGGGACAAAGGTGACCATCTGCATGGCAAACCCAAGCAGACTTCAGGCCACTTATTCAGGAGTCTCAGCTCCATGCTATACGTGGCTCTGCAAAGCGTGCTGGGATCCAATCAACTACCTGTGGACAGGCCAAAGAGGGATGGAGGAAGAAGCTACTTTGGCTCTTGAGTTGGAGTTTTGCCACAGGTCCCCGAGGAGCCCCCAGATGTCTCTGGTTTTGCCCATTCATGCTGCCAGTGCCACCTCTAGGCTCCTCTCCCTTTCTCCCTTTTCTCCACCCAGCATCAGTGAGATGCTGTGTGCCATCACTTTGCAAGTTCTAAGTGCCGTACAGACATCAGCCATTAAGGACCTCAGCTTCTTCTCCACACACTGCAGCGAAGTACACCTTCCTCTTTCTCTTCTCTCCTGGTGCAATCTCCAAAGAAAACACTATTCTATCTCTCAAGCATCCTCCCACTACCCACTTATTTAAAAGACAACTTCTCTCAGCATCAGATTTCTCATGACTCAGGTTCTTCCAGAAAGCCTTACAATGACTCATCTTAGGACCTGTGAAATGGACATGCAGAAATTAGATGCTTAGCATGGGCCCACCCTATGCTCTTGTGTTTACCTGTCTCTTTCTTTTGTGAATCACTTAACACTTCACCACCTACAACAAACATAAACAGACCCAGCCAAGGCTTTGCTTAACCCCATAGCGCTGGAGCTTGCCAAATGTTTCAAGTCACAGTGTCACTATCTAATGTTAAGTGCATGCACAGACCACTAATTCAGCAGGCAAGTTTTTGGATGGGAAGGTTAAAGAACAGTGCTATTTTAAAAGAAAGAATAAAAGCATCCTCCAGACCAGGTTTGGGCAGCACCAAGTCAAGGAGAATGCATTATACTTTAGGGGCTAGCAATTTGAGTTTAAAAATGTGGTGTATGTTTTGTATCTTAACAAATGGGCTTAACGAGTGCATCTGTTTGAGATAAAAGATATCAAATTCATTTTGCTGTCAGTAAGATTAAAAAGATGCAGCGTTCCATTTCTTGGGCCAACATGTTCATTCACAAGACTATACTGAGCAGAAGAGGAATAACGGATCATGCCTTTGTTCTGTTTATCTCAGTAGGTTTACTCCTTTCACTGTTATTCCTTAGGACATTAGGAGAAAAAAAACCAACACTCCTTCTTAGGTAAGCTGGGATCTTGCCAGGCAAGAGAAAGATCACTTTTTGAGTACTTAACATCTCCCACGTAAGTGTCTGCTTGTGAAGGTACACTTGATGAGCAGAAAACTTTTGATATTTATGAAGTTGCTGTGAGATAACCTCATCCAAATTTTTAATTTTACAAATTAGGAAACAAAAAGACAGCTGGAAAAAGGAATTTCACATCTGCACTGCCTCTTCTTCTCCTCCACTCCAGCACATTCCCACACAGCTCAAAGAATGGAGGTTTAGTTCTCGCTTGTGACACTTTGGACAAGCTACTTAATCTGGTGGGTGAGGAGGATACACAGTTTACCATCGCTTCTGCTATTTACCTTCTACGATTCACTACCCTTAGGTTAAAAGTCCCCATCCGGAGCCAAGTTTCTCTGACATGTCTCAAGCCCACGGCCTGATCCCTTTTAGAGACCCACCCCGATTTTCCCCAGAACCTGAGCCCCCTGTTTATTGTCAGGGTTGATCTAAGTTCCTTGATGAAAGATGTTTGTTTTAATCAGCCTCTAAAACACCGCAGGAACCTCTTCAACAACCGAGACACACATTAGAAGTCACTTCCCATGAATGTGAGCAAACAAGCTTGCTATAGAAGCTAACCCAAAATTCTCTTAGGCTTCTGGCCAATATTTTTAAATTCCATCTATGTTTCAAAATTAAGGTTTGGGGTTTTTTATTTGCTTAAAATATTGATGTTTTTCTACATTTTCTGGTTATGAGTACTAAGGATACTTTATCAGGAGCGGCATCCCAGGCAGTATAATTACAAATGTGGGAAATTTTACATATGAAGACCTGTTCTCTACAAATTTCAGATCCAATTTTGCAGGCTTAGTGGTAGCTTCTACAGTGAAAACAAAACAAACAAACAAACAGTATGGGAAAATGCCATCAAATTCAATAGCTTCTACACTTCTGCAACAAACATCCAGGGGGAAAAAAAACCCACCACAGTAAACTGTTAAACTCACAATTAGAAACATGTTGAAAGTGCCAAATGGTATTTACACGGAGACAAGGAAAGCTCCCACAATCACGCACAAAGGGCTCAAAACAAAGTGTGTTCACGTGGAGTCCCTTGTGCTCTGATACAAACCCATGACATAACCTTGAGCTTTCACTCTACTCCTGTAGGCCTCAGTTCTCCAAGCCATAAAACAAAGGGCTGGACCAAGGTGATCTCCAAGATTATTTCTGGTCTTAACAATATACTTAAGTGTGATTATAGCCAAGTAAATAAAAGTGTGTTAACTGAATTTTTCACTAATTTTTCATCTGGCCATCACACCACTAACAGCTTCAAAAAGTGTATGGATGTTTACTATCGAGATGTTTTGTAGGATGTTGTTCATCACACACTGGCCTTTTGATGAGGACTCTCTTGGAAAGTCATGGTCTTGTGTCTCATTAGTAGGAATGGTCCTGCTTCACTACTGAACTTTATGGGCACCAAGATTCACACAGCTGATTGGTTTCTTATTGCACTGGCTACAGGAAAACCCAGAACCAAATCTCTGACTCACCTCTAGCAAAGGGAACAGGGCCTTATGGGATGCATTTGGGGTCTTAACTTCACCCTTTTTCTCATCCCACTTTCCCTTCTCTCATTTCCTCACTTACTGTTTTTTCATCTTTTTCTGTTGTTTCTAACTCTGAAAACTGCTTTTAACCTTTTTTGAAACAAAGGAAGTATTTCAAGCTATTTTCATTTACTGACATCCATGTTGAACAGCAAAATCATTCCTTTAGTGACTTGCATTTTTCAAACACTGTCACCATACCAACACCTAAAAGCATCTGAGCACCCATCTAATATTCTGGTATACATAATTCTATGCCAAGATTTAGATCACAGCTGTCACAGTGAGTATCATTATCAATACTGCAATATTTTTAAACTACAATATTATACTATTTACATAGATCTTCATAATATTTTTCCAGTAAGTCTTCACATTTGTGATCTCATTTGATTTCCTCAACAATCATAAGAGATTGTTACAGCAGGAATTACTACTACTGTCTTCATTGCTAGAGATGAGGAAAATTAACTCAGAGAGGTTAAGCAGCTTCCCTACATACACAAAGTTGATAAGTTAATAAGATAAGACCTGTCGTTTTTTTCCTCCAAGTCTAGCATTTTTCCCCTAACTACAAAAGGTTGTCTCTCATTGACTTCACTCTTTGAAATTTTGGCCTAGGATCTATGACTCAAATGTTTTATTTAGTTGATTCTCTAAGTAGTATCAGCCTGCTAGTCAAAATTATATCAATTACTCTTTGGTAATGGAACCTTTGCATGATGGGAACTAGACAGCCAAGACTCTGGAAAATTTTTTAACCATTAGAAAATGCATGAGTAATTTCTTTCCTCCATCGGAATTCAGTGATGGCATTAAGAAAACTCACTCCTGCAACCTAACAAGGAACATTAATGCTTTAATGTGGTCTGCTAAAGTAGTCACATGGAGTAAAACTGCCTCTTGAGTCACTAGAACTAGTAAAACCATTTAGTAGTAGAAGATGAAATTTAGACAAGACAGGCTAAAGAGAAGAGCTAACTAACTGCATCTTAATGATGAGCTCACAGTACTTTAACCACATCTAAGGGGAAGAATCACGAAGTTCAAATCATATTAATTTCCAAGTCATTGACATTGCTAATGTGTAAGAGGGTGAAATGTTGACAACTTGAACTCTTGAGACCTTGAATAAACCAGAGTCTATTCATCCTACGAGTCATGAATTTGAGAAGTAAGGGGAAGACTACATATGCAATTTCTCTGAGTTTTAATTTCTTCAGGGAAAATGAGGAAGGAGAAGGTCAAAGCAACCCACAACAATTTCTAACTCAATACTGTATGACTGCAAGAACACTTCTTAGCGCCACCTACCTGAAAAATTATCACTTTAACATTGGCCAGAATTTTAAGGTATATTTATAAAATGTGTGGGCAATAGGTAATGTTCCAGCACATTTAAATCATTATTCAGGCATCTGACTATTTTCCTTTAATCAACTTCAAACATATACTGGTTTGAATTACTAATTCCTGCCAATGAGACAGTGTATTCATTCTAAGTGTCTCTTCTCAACAGATTATGTAATGGATACTCGAGTTAATCCTGCTTTCCAATGGCTTGACAATAAGAATGAACAGATATATGATGGTCTCTTACTTAGTTAATTATTTTTTCTTATTTACATATAGCCTGAAATATTCCCAACTAATCTATAAAATTCCATGAAGATAGGTCCATGTACATCTTTTTAACAATCTTATACCAAGTGTTTGGCACGTAGTCATTATAATAAATATATTTTGAATAAATGAAGAAATTACCAACAGAGACAACTTATGGAACTCAAACAGAGAAATATTAGCTCTTCCCTAGAGAAGGTTAAAGCTTGCTGTGCCTTGGTTGGAACTCTGCGTGGCAGAAACAACCTGGCTATGCCTAAGGGGGAGTGAACGGTAAGAAAGAGCTAAGCAGGAGTCAAGATAAGAAATTATATGGCTTCCTGCTTCTTTCTGAAGTAGAACTTTATAGCATTGCTTCAAAGTGTGGAGATAGCCAGGTATGAAGAGAAGAGCCAAGTTTCCTGAGTCTGGCTGCTTCTTATCTGTGTGACCTTAGGCTAGTTACTCAATTCTTCTGAATCACAGTTTCCTCTACTGTACAATGAGTTGGAAGTAACAGTATTGACCACACAGAATTATTGATGAGGACTAAAAAGACAGCAGTTGCAAAATGTCTGCTTTTATTCCAAGCCCTCAGTAATTGGTGGCTGTTATTATTCATTATTTTTAAGTAAATTCCTAGAGAATCAACCCATCCTCCAGTTGTAAAGGGAATCAGAATTATTCATTCTTAAAAGGTGCGCAGCTGATCTTGGCCACACAGAAATGAAATCTGGTGAAAATAAGCAGTAGGAGAATCCTTGGAAGAAAAACAAAAGTGCTGGCATGGAAATAGGAGGTGTAGCGTGGGGAGGGGTCTGTAGAGGGTGACACAGCCGTTCTGCCCCTTTGCTTTGGGGAGGGGTCTGTAGAGGGTGACACAGCCGTTCTGCCCCTTTGCTTTGCTGATGGGGAGTGGTGACAAAGAAGGCACTGCAGTCTCCCTTGGGTCTTTCTCTGCAGCGGCTGGCAACCTCACCAAGCACCCTTATTTTTCTCTTCCTTCCTCTCTTGGGTCTTAATCTCTGAGGCAGGTGATCATTCCTTCCCGGTCCTAGAAAAACAGGGCAGAATCTGCCAGACTCTCAAAGATGGTTCTGGGACATGTTATGTTTACAAAGAAAAAACAGGTAAGGTCCACATAATAATGGTCTTGAGTGAAAAAATTAGCAAGAGCTATTAAAGGTCTTAAAGCAGGATTTATGGAAAAGTCAGCGACTCCAGGATTGTACTGTCCTCTTTGGTACGCAGCCCTGACTAACACAGTGGCAAAATGTGGGACATAGCAGTTAGAAGCTTTGGGCTCAAAGAATATTCATAATTCTGAACATGTGGTCTGGTGTTTCTGTGTGAATATCTCACTACTGACCGAAAGAGTGACTTGAATATCTTAAGAAGACGGTAATTCTAAGAGCCCAGTAGTACCTTATGGAGGACAAAGGAAGATTTGAGGAACTGTGGAATTTATAAGTTCTGGGCATAAAGATACACAGCAGACCTATCTGGGACTTCTATAAGATTAAAGGTTCTATGAAGACAGAAACTCAATAGTAGCATCATGGGATGAAACCAAAGCATGAAGGCAGTGGAAGCCAAGGAGCTCAGAAGTCCCTGTAGGAAGAAAAAGCAAGAGAGAAGCCATGCTGGTTCAATTAAAAACCCCCGCTGCCAAGGGCCATAGAACCTCCCTTCACTTCTTGATTTCCAAGCTCTTCCATGGACCCAGGAGATGCAAGCAAGAGGGTAGTGACATCAGACTGTGCTTTTGTCAAAACTATTTGGGAGCACATAGTTTGTCGAGATCAGTACATGTTTAACTTAGAAAACCTTGTCGAGGACCAACATCAATTTTCTATCCTCAAGTCAGGGGAACTGTTCTCCCCACACTCGCAAGAACAAAAGAGGAGTGGCCCTGAGAATCACACAGTTATAAAGGGATTAAAGCCTTGTATTGTTAGGAAACAGAAGTAAAAGCATCTTTTGGAAGACAAAAGAGTGCATCAGAAATTAGTGAACAGTAGTCTAAGGTGGTAATAAAAAGAAAAGAGAGGAATTCTACTCTCTGGAGAATAATGACGAATTTAATTTTAAAATGCTTTGTTTTAAATGCTGATAGAACCTCCAGGCACAACTGACAGGGGAAGGGAGGGGTGGAACAGAGATGGAGAACTGTCAGTGGGACCCTGACAGCTTGAGCTCTGAGAGGACGTAACTCCCCAGTGCAATGAGACATTCTCATGGTGTGGCCAAGACCCAATTTCCACCAAAAGAAATCTCAAAAGATTCACCTGCAAAGATCTATTTTGTATATAAAATCATCTTCACAATTAGTTGAATCTAATGTGTTATCTAAATGTCTGGTCTCACTAGACGATGGCTACAAATACAGGTCAGAGTGAGGGAAGAAAGACAGCATCGCATTACAGGTGCCTTTCTACAAAGTGCTTCTTCATCCTCTATGTATGCATGCATGTGCAAGCCTCCGGGCTTTCAGGTAAACACATCTTTGCTCTTAACAATCCGTGAACACAACGATATGAAATGAAAAATGATCAAAATGATGATACTTTCCATCTACACGCAGCCCAAATACAGAAATTGCTGGTGCCACCTATTGTTGAAAACACAGAACTGAAGAGGCAGCTTGTGAGCGGACCTGCACGCAGCGAAACTCTGCTCTGTTATCTTCTTGCACACGAAGCTTCCAAATCTACCCACCAGGAGAGCCGAATCCAGAGAGTCCACTCTACTTTAAAATAAAACAAACATGTGATGGACTTCAACATTTCCTACATAATCCTTTGGCGAGTACAACAAGGTTCTAGCAATAGTTAACTGTTTTAATGTACAAAAAAATAAATCATGAGGCAGTTTTGTGTATATCCATAGGGAATCAAATTTATTAGGTGTGAAATACAAGATTCATTACAGTGTGTATGATATGCTACCACTTAGGAAAAAAGGGAATCGAAATGCACAGACCATCTCAAGAAAAATACACAAGAAAACAACATTAGCTACCTCTGAGGACGAGGGCTGAAGGAATGGCTCGACTTAGAGACTTGCCTCCACTAAACATGTTTTTACTCTGTGTAAAAACTTTACTGTGTACACATATTTTTAAAATAGTCTAAGAATATTTTTAAAACATAAAACATAATTTTGAAAACAATAGTTGGTATTAAACTATTATACATAAGGAAAGAATTTCAAGTTATTTAACTTTGATTGGTTATCACAACCAGTTACCAGAGTTCAGGACCTGAGCCCTCGAGCACAACCTACTTAAGTGACAGGCGAGTTATAGTGGCAGATTTTAAAGGAGAATTGGAGAATTTGCCTACAGCACAATGTTACCCTTAAACCTAAGGGACTCGAGGTACCTTTTAAAGTGCCCTGAAGCATGGATATTTTCTGGTTCTGTGGATTTATTAAGAGGTGAAAAAAATAAGCTATTTCCAGTTTCATTAACATTTGCTTTTTTAAAAGCTTTGCTATAAAGAAAGTTTTTATTACAATATTATTTCTTATTTAAAAGAAAAAGAAGGAGAACCCTAACAACTCGCGAAATTTTTTCAGCTATTTTATAACAACACACATGAAAGCTAAGTGGAAGTTTATACTTGAGTACACATCGTATCAAATGTCACATCTCCTGAAAATTGGTTCTTAAGAATAATTTCTGTAAACTTACTTATTTCTTAATATTATTCTCCCTAACTTGAGATAACACTGACATTTACACTGAAGGTAGAGCTCTGAAATTTATTCTGAGCATTGCCCAATCAAGGTAACACTAGGAAGAAAGTAAATCCCTTAATTTCTGAAGCAATTCTGCAAGACAAGGAGGAAAGGACAGGAGACAACCGCACAATAGTACCTCGGCGTCCCTGGGAAAAGGACTTTAAAGAAACCTGACAGGCACGGTGAAAATAGTGGGGCCAGGTCAAGTCAGTCCTGTAAATTCAAGCTCTGAAACAGTCCCTCTGATCCAAACACAGATTTTACATTTTAAAATTTAATTTTAAAAAGAGAAAAATCAGTAAGTATCATCAGCCTTGAAGGCAATCTCCATTGACCAGAAAAAAAAAACAGAAACAAAATGGGGCTGAAGTCAAAGAAATGCAAGACTGCAAGCCAGAAGCAGGCAGGGCAGCAGAGCACTGGACTTCTGAGAGGTGCGAGAACCCAAAGTGCTAGATGGGTGGGCATCCAGCTAACTCCCTGAAGCCAAGGACTAAGGCAGGGCTCCCACCCTCCTCTGCAAATATCCAAACACCCACACATTTATAAAACAAAACAATCCTACTATCTGGGGCTTCAGGTCTATCAGCAGCTATGGCTCTAGAGAAGGAAGAAAGAAATCTTAAGAATTGAGTCAGGCTGCCTGCTTGCTCCATGAATCCACGATATTTCCCAAATCATCACAGAGCAGGGAAACATTGAACACCATTATAATAACCTAATTATGGGCCTGGGAAACCAGGTGAAAATAACTGTAAAACTACAGTTTTACAGTTATACAAACCAAAGTAAAATTGAACTAGAAAAATTCAACAGATGAGTTAAAATCTATATGTGACACCTTCAAAAAGAAAAGTGAATTAGAGGATAATGCGAAGGAGGCGTTATCTTACTTTACCTAGAAGGAAGCACAGAGGGGAAAGACTCTTCTTTAAAATTAAGGTTCAATTAAAAGACTTGGAAGACAAACTGGCAGGCTCTGAGGATATACATATATATAAAATAACAATTTCAGGAAAAAAAGAATGGAGGGAAATATTAATACAAAGATAGAATACTTGGAGAGATATTCCAGAATTGGAAAAAGAAATAAGTCCTTAGACTGAAAGCATGATCAGGATAAATAAAGATAAATCCACATCTAGATACACTGTGATGAAAGAGAAGACATCAGAATAAAGCAAAACTCTTAAAGGAACTATTTAACACACAAATGATTAGCAGACATCTTAAAAGCAAACATCAGGGCCAAAAATGGTAAAATCTTCAAAGTTCTGAGGAAAATAGCTGTCAACACAAATTTTATGCCCAACTAGAGTATCACTCCATCATTAAGGCAAAATAAAGGCATTTTCAGATATTCGAAGATCAAGATTTTTTACCACTCACAGACTCTCATATAGAAAGTACTAGTAAATGGCTGGGTATGGTGGCTCACACCTGTAATCCTAGCACTCTGGGAGGCCAAGGCGGGAGGATCGCTTGAGGTCAGGTGTTCAAGACCAGCCTGAGCAATAAGTGAGACCCCCATCTCTACTAAAAATAGAAAAATTAGCTGGGCACGGTGGCAGGCACCTGTAGTCCTAGCTACTCAGGAGGCTGAGCCAGGAGGATCACTTGAGCCCAGGAGTGTGAGCTTGCTATGAGATAGGCTGACACCACAGCACTCTAGCCGGGCGACAGAACTAGACTCTTGTCTCAAAAAAAAAAGTACTAGCAGATGATTCTACCTCCATGTGAAATACTATTAAAAGATATACTTCAAGTGAACCTAATGGAAGGTCTGCAACAAAGCTGATGAGGGCCCTATTGCCATCACGTTCCTGTTGAAGCCTTTCCCACTGTTCTACAATAGGCAATTTGCCCAAACAATACTTTTTCTGAGAAATCAAGAGAAACAAATTTTCAAAAATCTTTCTTAAAAGATGAAGGGGGAGAAAAAGAATACAAATGTATTTATTACCACCAAAGTGCACACTTAAAAATGGTAAAGGTAGTAAATTATATTTTACCTCAACAAAAATTAATTACTTAGTTAATTCAATTAATAAAAGAAAAAGTATGATTTGTATGAATTTAAATTGCTATTTTACAACTGAAAAGATTATTTTTAAAAATGAAACAAAAGATCCTACCTTTAATATTAGACTTCCTCAGATTCCTATCCTCACTTTGCCATTTACTGGCCATGTGACTTTAAGCAATATGGTAACTTCTCTGAATTCCCATGTGCTACTGAAAATATAGATAATAATCTCTAACTTATTGGTTTGTCTTGAAGTCAATTCATTAATACAAGAAATTTTCTAAACATTATATAAGGACTAACAACAGGAAGACTATGACAAAAATAGTTGTTATTATCAATAGAAGGTTCTGGAGGTACTCAATAATAAAAAAGAAGAAGTTGAAAGAGCTAGAAAAGGCATCTAAAATTAGAAGACTATCTATGCCATTCCTATTCTTTTTCTTTCTCCTAAAATTTTGATTTACTGAGTTGCATTTAAACATTTGGCACTAAGATGTAAATAAGCAATGTTAAAATTACCCAGGGAAATTTGGCCATCCCCAAGAGTAGACTGTTAATCCTACTGTACTACCAGTGGTGGAATCCATGTGTGGGCAAAATGTTTTTGTGTTTGGGCCAGTTTCATTTCTGTTTCTAGAATATCATCAGCTACTCTACTCCCATGACCACTACTACCACCACGTGACAGTAATCCCTATATTAAGGAGGATGAGATCCACTAGCCAACTACATAATTTTGGTACCAATGATGTAAATACCCAAGTGACACCTTTTTCAAAGAAAGAGTGTTCTCACACTGTCTTCAATCTTCAAACCTGACAGATGAGATGACTCCCTGAGGCTGCTGGTTAACTACCACTTCTCTGTGACAGTCTCCATTCGAACACCCAAAAGCTACAGCTGGCCACCGTCACCACAGAAACCCCAAACTAGGCACTAGCCAGGCTCCCTCCATAAAGGCCTGCACTGTATGTCAGGAGCCACCCCTCCTTCTCAGGCAGTATCCCAGGCTTGCCAATCTTGAGGAGTCCAGAACTTCCTTCAACCCCCTTCATCTTTGGCTAAGGGAAGGTTTGTTCAAAGACAGTGAAGCCTGTAGGGCTTATGGAATGATCCAAGGGGCATTTCCAAAGACTCTTATTCCAAGACGTGGTGTAACTGTTGTGGTCCAGCTATACAAATCCTCCTACCATCAGTGTTCATGGTGAAAGGCCTTTGGCTGAAGTGATTCGCTAGAACCTCACATGGGTTTTCCTGCCCTGTCACTGGTAGCATTACTTCATGGTCCCTCCCCGAGGGAAGTTCTTCTGTGAGATGCCTCAGCCTTTCGTTTGCCTTTCCATTTCTCACAACTGTACACCTAGACCACCGACCATAAACCACTTTGACCAGTGATTAGTTAGGATGTTAGTTCTCATTGATTTGTACTCCCACCCCTGCTCCCCAACCTTTACAGGTTAAAATCCAAGCACAAGTTACCATTAGAATCTGAGGAGATCCTTGGTCAATCTTGTCTCCCTACCTCATTCACTCAATCTTTCAGAAGCAGGAACCCTGACATATAAAGTGTCACCCCAGGAAGAGGCAGGATGGCACAGTGGAATAATTATGATTCAAGAGACTGAGTCATTTGACTGCCTCGTAGTAGCTATGTCACCTTCAACAAGGCGTTTTAACCTCTCTGGGTCTCGATTTCCTCATTTGTAAAATCAACATATAACAGAAGATACCTCACTGCATTGTTGTGAGGATTAAATGAGACAGCGTATATAATATGCCCGCCACAGTATCCAGTATATAGTGAAAGGTTAAATGGTGTTAAGCTATTATTATGTTAATCCATTACAGGTATATCTTAGAGATGTTTCTGGTTTGGTTCCAGGTGCCCGAAATAAAGTGAATATGGCAGTAAAGTGAGTATCACAATAAAGCAAGTCACAAGAATGGTTTGGTTTCCTAGGGCATATAAAAGTTGTGTTTACACTACACTGTAGTACATGAAGCATGCGAGAGCATTATGTCTAAAAAGACAATGTAAATACCTTAACTTAAAAATACTTTACTGCTAAAAAATGGCTAATGATCATCTGAGGTTTTAACAAATTGTAATCTTTTTGATGGTGGAAGGTCTTGCCTGGATATTAATGGCTGCTCGCTGATCAGGGTGGTGGCTGCTGAAGGGTTGGGTGCCTGTGGCCATTTCTTAAAATATGAAAACAATGGAGCTTGCTGCATTGATGGACTCTTCCTTTCATGAACGATTTCTGGGTAGCATGCAATGCTGTTTGATAGCATTTCACCCACAGTAAAACTTCTTTCAGAATTGAAGTCAATATTCTCAAGCCCTGCTGCTGCTTTACCAACTCATTTTATATAATATTCTAAGTCCTTTGTTGTCATTTCAACAATGTTCACAGCATCCTCACCAGGAGTAGAGTGCATCTCAAGAAACCACTTTCTTTGCTCAACCAAAGAAACAAATCCCCATCCCTTAAAGTTTTATCATGAGACAGCAGCAGTTCAGTCACATCTTCAGGCTTCACTTCTAATTCAAGCTCTCTTGCTATTTCCATTGCATCTGCGGTGACTTCCTCCACTGAAGTCTTGAACTCCTCAAAGTCATCCATGATGTTTAATATTCCTTTATCTCTTCCAAACTCCTGTTAAGATTGATATTTTAATCTCCTTCCATGAATCACTAATATTCTTAGTGACATCTAGAATGTGAATCCTTTTCCAGAATGTTTTCAATTGACTTTGCCTAGAACCGCAAGAGGAACCACTGCCTATAGTAGCTATACAGCCTTACAAAATGTATTTCTTAAATAATAAGACTTGAAAGTTGAAATTGCTCCCTGATCCATGGGCTGCAGAGTGAATATTGTGTGAACAGGCATGAAAACAACATTTATCTCCTTGTACATCACCATCAGAGCTCTTGGAGGACTAGGTGCATTGTCAATGAGCAGGACATTTTTGAAAGAAACCTTTTTTTCTGAATAGTAGGCCTCTACCGTGGGCTTAAAATAATCAGTAAACCATGCTATAAACAGTTGTGATGTCATCTAGGCTTTGTTGTTCCATTTATGGAGCACAAGTAAAGTAGATTTAGCATAATTTATAAGAGCCCAAGGATCTCTGGGATGGTAAATCAGCAGTGACTTCAACTTAAAGTGACCAGCTGCATTACCCTTAACAAGTAAGTGTGCCTGTCCTTTGAAGCTTTGAATCTAGGCATTGACTTCTCTCTAGCTAGGAAAATCTTAGAGGCATCGTCTTCCAATAGAAGCCTGTTTCATCTACATCTGTTGTTTAGTGTAGGCACCTTCATGCATTATCTTAGCTACATCTTCTGCATAAGCTGCAGCAGTTTTTATATTAGCATTTGCTGTTTCACCTTGTATTTTTATGTAATGGACATGGCTTCTTTCCTTAAGCCTCATGAACCCACCTCTTCTAGCTTCAAACTTTTCTTCTGCAACTTCCTCACCTCTCTCAGCCTTCATAGAATTGAAAAGAGTTAGGGCCTTGCTCTGGATTAGACTTTGGCTTAAGGGAATGTTGTGGCCGGTTTGATCTTCTCTCTAGACCACTAAAACTTTCGGCATATCAGCAATAAGGCTGTTGCACTGTCTTCTCATTGATGTGTTCACTGGAGTAACATTTTTAATTTCCTTCAAGAACTTTTCCTTTACATTCACAACTTGGCTAACCGGTGCAAGAGGCCTAGCTTTCAGGCTATCTTGGCTTTTGACATGCCTTCCTCACTATGCATAATCATTTCTAGCTTTTGATTTAAAGTGAGAGACATGCGACTCTTCCTTTCACTTGAACACTTAGAGGCCATTGCAGAGTTATTAATTGTCTGATTTCAATATTGTTGTATCTCAGAGAATAGGGAGACCCAAGGAGAGGACGAGAGATGGGGGAAGAGCTGGTAAGTGGTGCAGTCAGAACACACACGACATTTAACAATGAAGTTTGCCATTTTAGTCTTATCTGGGCCCAGGTCATGGTGCCACAAAACAATTACAATAGTAACATTGAAGATCACTGATCTCAGATCCCCATAACAGATATAATAATAATGCAAAAGTTTGAAATATTACAAGAATTACCAAAATGTGACACAGAGACATGAAGTGAACACAGGCTGTTGGAAAAATAGTGCCAATGGACTTGATCTACACAGGGCTGCTATAAACTTTCCATTTGTATCTGTAAAGTACAATAAAGTGATGCACAATAAAATGAGGAATGCTTGTACTGATATGTTTACTGTTAATATTATTAATAAGAGCTTAAGTGACTTGCATAAAGTCAGTCGATGGATAGGTTTATCTGACTATAGACCTCACAACCCAGGCTCTTCACGTTCTCACGAAGACTCCCTATAGAGCTGGAAGGACTCAAAAAGACACGAGTGTACACACTCCATGGCATCAGTCCCACCTGCCTCAGTTAGGCATGGAAAGCTGCCCTGGACTTAATGAAAATGTGACAGTGAGTTCAGTGAGTGGGAAAAGTTGGGGAGGATCTCCCAAAATGTGTGTACAGGAAGAAGGCTCACGCATGTGCCACTGCTGAAGACTCAGAATGAAACTTTTATCAACTTAAGTTTCTAACAACTTGATCTCAGTCATTCAGCCACGCTGGAATTAAGCTCAGAATGTTCCTTGTAGTGATTTAGCACTTTTGGTAAGTGCCAAACAGAGCAGAAGAATTCATTTACCCCCAGGTTTCCCCACTGGCTCTAGACCTGCCCCCTTTCCAATAGCTCGCAGTCCTCCTTCCTGTACTCCTTGAAACCAAGGTCTTCCGCGAGTGTGAATGTGTGAGTGTGTGAATACGAGCAAGAGTATGTTAAAAATGCACTCCATCAGGGGCAGTGAAGTATTCCCCAAGCTAGAAAAATCTGTCATCTTGGATAGAAACCAAAATCATTATCATTTAATCACTTTGCTGTACTTAAACATCAATAATAACGGGGCTGTGCGCTAGTGAAAACTGATTAAAGAGAACCGAAAGAAAGAAACAGAGGACCGAGTCAATCTTGCTATGCAGAAAGCATCCCAGCATACTGATGAACTTTTTTTTTCAGATGGTGCCAATTGACAGAAACAACAATCACCCCTAAAGAGCAAAATAACTATGTAAAAGAGATTCTGAGTATGGCTCAAGCTGCTTACTGATTAACGCCTTTGCACACAACACTCTGCACAACTTGCGTAGTCATTGTTCCTAGTAAAACAAGCCTTTGTTGACAACTGGAGACAAATGATCCTTGCTGACCAAGTTCACTGTTCTCACACAGCTTAATAGTTGGAGCACTGCTCCCTTGGCCACAGCCAGGAAAATTTGACGTGGTTGTCAAAAAAAAAAAAAAAACAAGAAAGAAAGAAAGAAGGAAAACAAAAAGAAAAATTAGAGAAGAGGGAAAACCTTTTGTTTGGAAGGTGAGAAGGCGTCTGAATGATCTCATGCACTAAACATGTTTGTGGTTTACATCAATATGTCTCCTTCACTTATTACAGTTGTGAATTTTTAAATAGTTCCTGCTCTAGTTTATAATATTAAGAATTCCCTCTTTTTAAAAGTATTTCCCTCTTCCACATGGATTTGGATGTGAAGGACTGAATATTTGTTATTAAGTTTAAAAAGGTTTTTGTTACAGTATTTGCAAACATTGGCAGTCACAGTGAGCCGTAGAAGCATACCTCATTTTAAGAACACCTGGGTGGAAAAATATCTGAAACTTCAAGCAGAACAGTCTCATTTCCACCACATGACCAAAAAAATTTCACTTCGGGGTTACTGTCAATGACAAGTTTCCCGCCACACTTCGTTTGTTCAAAAATATTATTGAGCCTCCACCTTGTGTAAGGCGTTTTTAGCTGCTGTCTTCTTTAAAACAGATTCCATTTATTAAGATTTCATTTACTTCCTAAGATTGCAGGCCCTAAATCTATTACATAAGACAATGCAAACCTGAAAAAGCAAATCCACTCAGTGGAGGCTAAAACTTCTCTTCTGATTGGCAGATGCTTTTCTTACTTTTTTCCATAACAATTCATTAAAAATGTATTTCAAGACCAGGATTCCCTTAGAGGATGACTCAACATCACCTCCAGTGAGAAGCATTTCCAGTTGCACTAAATCTAGGGAATCCTTCAATCTGTGTAGCCTCATTAGGTACAAGTAGCCACTCTTACTGCACCATGTGAAAATGATAGAAATATTTTAGAAATAGATTTAAAGATAAAGAGTCACCAAGATGTTCATTTCCTTCACTCATCCTATTTCAAAAATAATTCTAAGGAAATAATCCAAAATAATGGAAAAGGTGTACTATGCAAAGATGTTCATAGCAGGTTATTTGGAATAAAGAAAATACCCTTTGAAATAACCTAAAATTACTCTTTAAAATAACCCAAATATCTAACACAAGGCATGGTTACCTACAGTCTCTAGGTGGAATATTCTTAGCCATAAAAATTATGACATAAGTCCAGTGCTTTGGAAGGCTGAGGTGGGAAGATTTCTTGAAGCCAGGAGTTTGAGACCAGCCTGGACAACATAGCAAGACTCTGTCTCCACAAGAAAATAAAAAAGTTTTAAAAAATAACGGGGCTTGGTGGTACACATTTGCAGTTCTAGCTACTCAGGAGGTTGAGGCAAGAAGATAACCTGAGCCCAGAAGTTCAAGGTTGCAGCCAGCTATAACTGGGCCACTGCACTCCAGCCTAGGTGACAGAGCAAGACTCTATCTCTTAAAAAAAAAATTATGACAACATGAAGAATGACTAACCACTTCTGGCAACTTTACATTAACTGGAAAAAAATCAGAATATAAAATTAATTCTAAAAAATGACTATAAATATTTTAAAACAGATATGCAAAAAATAAAAAATATTAGTTTTAAGTGAAAGAAAAAAATCTCTACTTCAGGCTCTCCAGTGAGCTCTGACGCATGGCTGAAAACCTACAAAAGGTATCTTTATCATTCAGGATTGCCTTCTAAACCACAAATCCAGCTATTGCAGTGTAGCACTTTCATTATCAAATTCTATTTCTATTTTTAGCCCCAATTCCATAAATGTAATTTTTAAAATAGGGTTTATCAAAAAAATCATTGATTCTCATGACCTGATTAACCCTCTCGTTAATCACACATGCCTTTTGTTTTGCAGTATTTTTCCCACTGTTTCACTTGAGATTAACTTTAAATTGATAGAATAACTACTGACAGGTTCATTTCTTTCTTCCTGTTTTTGGGAACACTGAAAGCATATTTTCTCTCTTCCAGTTCTCTTCGACTTCGGCACTTTATCCAGTTTGGTATGGTTTTAAATAGCTTTCCTTTCCCTAGTTAATTCACTAGCCCAGTAGGTTCACCTGAACAGGCTGGGTCTCTGGCATATTCCCTTTATTCTGCCTTTGACCAGGGACTATCCAGAACTCCTTCCTCAGAATTTCTACGTAAGAATGTTCTAGAACAAATATTTACCCCAGGAACTTCTTGTTGCCACCCTGATTTGTTTCAATACCAGTGAACACAAAGTCAAGAGTAAGCCTTTAGGACCACTTCCCAAGAAAGGAGACTTCTCACACTTGCCTCCCATGAAGTTTATTCCTCCTAGGAGCTTCCTGAGAGACTGAAACACTGTGGCTAAAATGAGGACCAAAAAGGAGCGAAGTGATCTCTTAATAGACACTCAGTGTTTAATCCTCCCCCACCCCTAACCTCTGCCCAGAATAGACAACAGGAGAGGGAATCGTTATTTCAGTAGTGAAGAGGAATATGAGTGTGAATCCACTCCTCTTGGTTTGAGAATGAGAGAGTCTACCCACATAAGAGAAGATGTTAATCATCCCCCAACATTCTAACTTCCTTCCTGAAATAAACCTAGACCTACCCGTTTACAATAAAGAAAAAAAAAAAGTGCCAAATATTCCCCAACCCTGCAGTGCTAAAACCACTGTGGCTACCTGCACTCAGAAAGCCCCTATGAAGCAACCAAAGCAAGCTTAACCCTTTCTGGGAAGCAGAATAAAAGTTCCAGCCATGTTTTCTCAGTTCTTAATAATAAGAAAATGAATACTTTTCTGAACAAGTGCTCTCCTGTGTGTCATTCCTCATGAGTCAGACACCGTCTATCCACTGTATTGTGAGCCTGCTTGACATCTTTCTTCCAGAGCTGGCTTTCTTTAATTAAACCCTTCAGCACTGATGTCCCAAAGCATTCTGTGAGTCAGGCTTTCCCTGGGGGTAAGACTTTGGAAATGACCAGCAGAGAGAGGGACTCTCACTACCGCAGCTACTGCAGTGAATTCTTCACCATGGGGAAGCCAGTACAAAACAAACTATTAGTTGGTGGTTGTCACAAGCCACAGCAGTTCACAGCTGCTTTTGCTCCGTGACTGGAGACACCCAAGATCCAGTGGCTTCAGTACTCCGCATTCCCATGAGGACACCTAGGTCACGGGCTGCAGGCTCTGTGCCATTCCTAGAGACCTGGAAGTGAACTCGACTTCTTCATCAAGGAGAAAACATTTGTGACAAGCAGCCCGACACATCACAGCCATAGAGATCTTGGTATCAAGGTTGAGAATCACTACGCTAATGCTCACTTTCTTTCAATTCAATGTAACAGAAGGCCTGGACTTCGGCGGCCAAGGGGAGGATCTGAATAATCATTAGGTCCCACTCTTTCCTTTTCAGAGAAGCATTACTGAAAAAGCAATCTAAAGATTTTTTTATGATTTTTTTCCATTACCTATTTCCCTTATTAGAGTATATCTAGGATAAATAGGTTTCCACTTGAATGTACCAACAGCTGATTAAAAAGTATTTTGAGGCTATGTCCAACACAGTAGGAAAAAAGGACTGTGGTCAATTGGTACTGTTTGCCATGGCCACTAGATTTCAGGAGTGTCAGCAAATGGCGCCGTGTATTTCCTAACCCTAAATCATTAGACCTTTACAGGAATAAAGGGTAACGGCCCCTGTCTTGCTCATCTGCATTATTTATTCATTATTAAATTACTTTTCTCTAACTTCAGTTTTTTTCAGGCTAAATTATTTCTGCAACCATTTAACTTGATCTTTTTTCAGCTACAATTGTGAGATAGATAAAATTATAATATGTAAGCAGCAGACATATTTTATCTTTCTTACAATTAATTCACCATCTAAAGCATAACTCTCTATTCCTAAGGTTTTCTTTCCAGAAAAAAATAGCAATTATAAAAAAGATTATAAGATGGTAGTAATATCATAATTTTAATAGATAACTTTATCTTCTTCATATATTCAATATGCATGAATCTTAAAATCAGAGGAAAGCAAAAAAAGTTGAAGAAATTTCAAATACAAGTTGGAATCCTAAAAAGAATAAAACAACTATCTCACATAGTCCTGTTCATCAAATTTCCATAAAAGTCGTATTTGAATAAAAATAAATGGCATGGGAGGAAAAAAGAGAACTTTGGCTATTCTGAAGAAAAGAATAGGTATGAATGTATATGTGTGCATGCATATGTGTATATAAATATTCCGCTGAAATTAATTTCAACTGGTGGTGTTTGTCCTATTCTTTCAAAATATTGATTTCAAATAAACTTTCCTTATAATTATGACCTTGCCAGAGTTTCCTTGCCTGTTTGTGTGCACTCTGGAACCTGAAGGTGCATTAAACTCCAGACTAGATGAAGTGTGGGGGGGTGGATAGAAAAGGCGGTGCTTATACAAGTGTTCCTAACAAGCAAAGGAAAATGCACTCCAAGCCTGAGGCAAAAGATGGTATGTCCCAAAGCAAACTACTGTCAGCTCAAACCTTTTTTTGCAAGACGTGTGTTTTATGTTTTAAAATGCAAGGGAAAGAGAGGTTGATTAATGGATACAAATATGTAGTTTGATAGAAGAAACAAGACCTAGTGTTTGATATTAATAGATCAGTAGAGTGACTACAATTTACAATAATCTATTGCATACTTCAAAATAGCAAGAAGAGAATAATTTGAATGTTTCTAACATAAAGACAAATATTTAAGGTGATGTATATCTCAATTGCACTGATTTGATCTTTACTAATCATATGTGTGTATTAAATTATCACGTTCCCAGAAAATATGTACATCTATTCTGTATCAATTTAAAAATTTTTTTAAATGCAAGAGAATTTTGCATTATACTCACAATATAGCCACATTTGTTTTCTTACAAAAATGATATTGCTGTTTTCCTACATCTTGGAATAAAATTATACCAGATTTATCTTCTGGCTTTGGATTTCTCAGCAATGAAAGGTGCTCACAGGGGTGCCAAGAGTCTGAGCAGTGGAGGAAGCTGGGTTACCACTGTGGATGCTTCCTGATCCATCCTGGACCCCATGAAACAGCTCCCACCCTAGTCAGTTTTGGAAACATGCTGCTTTCTAAGGTGCCCACAGCAACACAGGGCTGTGAACCAATTCTAGGGCATCTCCAGGAAGTGGAAAAAATGTGCCAACCAAGCTACAGAAAACCTGCTAGGGCTTGGCTATTATCCAGGAAATCCTATACTTGTTGCTCAATAATTCTCTTTCTGAGGAACAATTCCCTTTATTCAGTGTTCTATACGAATCCAGCTGCTCTGTCTAAGGTGAGATCAAACATAGTGGCATTCCAAAGCCCCATACTCCACAGAACACTGTGACTCCAGCCAGTCTGGGGACATGACCAATGCGTACCATGGAACCACCCTGGCTGATGGAGGCTGTGCAACAACAGGTTCCCCATTCTGAGTGACACGCTCCCTGTCCTCACTGCAGGGCACTCTACACCCGCACTTATCCAATAGGGTAGCCACCAGCTGTATGTGGCCATCAGGCACTGGAAATATGGCTAATCTGAATAGAGATGTGCTGTACAAAATACACACTGGATTCAGAAGACTTAGCACAAAAACATGTTAAATATCTCATTAACAAATGTTTATGTTGATTATAAGTTATAATAATATTTTAAATAAATGTGTTAAATAAAATATATTATTAAAATTAATCCCACTTGTTTCATTTTACTTTTCTGATTTGGCTACTAAAAATTTTAAATTACATATGTGGTTCCTATGTGTGGCTTACATTATATTTCTATTGGAGAGCAGTACTCTGAATAAACCATGAATACAAAAAAGTCCAGTCTTGTATGTACATCTCTGGAATTTTGGTGTATACCATGCTTAGCCCTGCCACCACCTAGTCTCACCTTAGAGACTCCAGGCTTTGGTTCTTCAAGTCCCTTCATCTCCAAGAATCCTCTATTAAGAAACAAATAATCCTAGGGAGACTGATACTTTAATTCATTTTCAGTAGCAAACCTACTTAATAATTATGGGAGTTTAGCAAGCTGAAAAGAGGGTCAGATCTTGTTTAACCTGTGACAGAGTACAGAGTACAGGAAGAAGGAGGAAGAAGTGGCCAGAAAGGATCAGAGTGATTGAGGTGAAAGGGTATCAAAAAATCAACTTTTCCCGCAGTCACGTGATCCCTGTAGACAGAACCTCAACATTTGAACTTTCAAGTTACACCTGTGAGGATGCCTTTGGCACCTTTATCTGATCGGATGTTCCTATTTTTTGTCTACCAAAACTGTAGTGTGTGTGTGTGTCTGTGTACATTTGTGTGTATATATTATATTTATATACTATGCTTCACACACATATTTATGTTTACACATGCATATGTACACAGACACACACACGGCACTGACACAGATACACACATTTAGCACTCACACTCTTTATGGTTAACTTGAAAATTGTGGATGGGAAATAGGACTATGCTTTTTAATTTCTCTTTCTTCCTACTTAGTGGATTTAAAATAAAAATATGTGAAAAGATGGTTATATTACTTTGGGATATCCCAGCCTAGACATAGGAAGAAAGAGTTAGGAATCATTTTCAAATATGTGAAGGGTGCATTGGTGGTTCAGTGGTAGAATTCTCGCCTGCCAAATATGTGAAGGGTTATTATGGAGGGTAAGGACATCAGTGTAAGTCACTAAGGAAAATCATAAATGCTTCTCTGGCAGTTTTCTTAAAATAGGGTAACCTCTCACCTGCCTGGGATAGATTAAGTGTAGTCCACCTTGAAGGTGGGAGACTGAATGTCTGAGTTTCTAACTAACACAATGATTTTACATTCGGAAGTAAAATTTTCACCTAGCCCACTAGGTTTGAGATTTCCTTCATGAGGTATTAATAGAACGTAGAAAAAGATATCAAATAGTAGAGGGTCTATCTGACTGA
>VBSM01003204.1:52203370-52228003 GCA_008086735.1 Cheirogaleus medius | reverse complement strand
AAAAAAAAAAAAGGCACAAAGTTGTAGTTATATTGAATAAGTAAGTCTAGAGTCTAATATACAACATGAGGACTACAGTTAATATTAATAATATTATATGTTGGTAATATGTCAAGAAAGGAGATTTTAGGTCCTCTTACCACAAAAAAACAAAAGGAAAGAAAGGTAATTATATTAGTTGATGGAGATGTTAATTGGCTTGACTATGGTAATCACTTCACCATGTACAGTAAAGCAGCATGTTGTCACCTTAAATATATACAATAAAAAATCACACATTATATTTGAATATTTTTTGATTAAATAAATTTTCCAAGATAGTAATATATAAAAAGCACAATTCAAAACTGTATTGTAGACATAATGAACTTCATCTGCTAATGCATACCTACATACACACAGCACAAAATTAGAACAGGAATAGGGTTACAGTTAATTTTATTTTATTCTTTATATTTTTCAGTACTTTCCTAATTCTACAATAAAAATATATATTGTTTTTTGTTTTGGAGGGGGGAAAACATTATTTAAATAAAGAAGTACTATAGAATTCAAAAAAGAAATCTATATTCTTTATTATCTTTATATTATTATCTTATATATATCTTTATTATTTAAATAAAGTACTATAGAATTCAAAAAAGAATCCAAATAAATTCATAGATAAAAGATACACAATAGATGGTGAAATCTGAATGAAGTCTGGAGTTGCAGCTAATAGTAATATACCAATGCTGGTTTCTTAGTTTTGACAAATGTAATATAATGCATTTTAGGTAATACTGGCGAATAAGAGGGATTGGGAAACACCTTAAAGTCCAATGTACATCGTTTAGTTACCTTAGTCAGAGCTGGCCTGCTAGGAAGTGTTGAGGATTTGTCTTTGGGGCTTTGTCTTTTATCTTTGCAACTTTTCTGCAAGTCTAAAATTACCCCAAAATAAAAAGTTACTTTAAAAAACAAAGAAGATTCATAATGGGTAAAGAATTAGCATATTTGGAAGATGGCCTTTTGCTTCTGAGGACATTGTTACCAAGAGGAATTATGTTTACTTGTAAATCACCCCTTAGGAACATCAGTAAACTAGACCAGTTGGTTTTGAGTGGCAGAAGGGAGGGATACATTTATATTCTCACTTGTTGATTTCTCTTTTCAATTGCTACACTGGTAAATGTAAACATATGTAATACTTTGAAGCCACCAGAAAACAAAATACTGGGCTACCCCATTGTGACATTACTTGCATTTTTTTCAGACCAAAGTTAAAAGGGGCGCTTTGGGTTTGTGCCTGTGATGGTGTTATGTAAGAACAACCCAAAGAACACAAGATAATGCTTAACCGAGGGGAAGGAAGCAGGGCTTGTTCAAACCTGCTCTCTTCACAGATGGGGGTGGGGCGGGCAGCATTCTCCTGTCACCGTGACATGCAAACTAGGAAAATATATCAGATTTGCTGGCTTTCGAATCTTTCTGGAATAAGATGCCATTTGTAATTACCAAAAAAAACGTAAATCTCTTTTACCATATGAACCAAGGTATAAAAATAGGGAAGAGAATGTGTATTCAGGATTTAAAGGACCTACTTGAGCTCTTAACTGCTGAGTTATTTTCACCAGCAGAACTAGTCTTAATTTGTTTTAGCCCTATACTTCCAAGAAGGGGGGAAATTTAAGCAAAGGAGGGGGAAATAAGGAGAAGGGGAAGGGAATTGGGTGGTTATATGGAAGGAATGGCAGTGAGCTCTAGAGCAATATGTTTAGTACTCGGCAAGACTCAGAAACCTAGAAATTAATACTACCAAGGGACCTTAGATTTCATGAGATCCAAGGGTCTCCAGTTGCTGATATCTAAGAGGAACTAACTGATTGCTTCTATCCACTTCCGGTCAAGTCCCCATACCCTCCAGCTGAATAGCTATCTGTTTAAGGTAGTTAAAAGACTGACACTGAACTCTTTAAAAAATATATTTTAAAGAGGCCAGGTCTTGCTATATTGCCCAGGCTGCTCTTGAACTCCTGGCCTCAAGCGATCTTCCCACCTCGGCCTCCCTAAGCACTGGGATTACAGGCATGAGCCAACACGCCTGGCCTGACATTGAACTTTAAGGTGCCTCCAAGGCCCACCTTACTTGTCAAGCACCTGCTCCATTCACTCATCATTCTGGAAGCATAAAGCTCAGCTCAAGAAATACCTTTGGTTCATTAATAGCTTGAAACCTCTTTCTCTCCATGTCTTACTACCTGGAGCTGTACCGTCCAATATAGTAGCCACTAGCACATGTGGCTATGGAGCAATAGAAATGTAAGTAGTCGAATTGAGATGTTCCAGCTAAAAATGTTAAAATTACATCTACAGCTCACATCTGCAGCTATACTTATATTTCTGCAGGTAAGCACTGCTCCTATGTAGATAATGTGGTACTAGAATTAGAGATGTTTAAACCCAAGCAGCAAGTACAAGCTAATCTTTCTAAATTTTATGGTATTTTAACCAATTGGGGAACTAAGTCCTGATTAATTCATCCCAAGGTAAAATTCATTCATAAGGATCATGTGAACCTTACCCATGAATTCAACACAGAAAATAGTGCAACGCTCTGATGCTCCATTCAGGTCTAGAGTAAATGCCCCCAATTCAATGTGAGCACTTCTATTTTGGGGGGGATACTTGAGAGTGACATGTGGGGCTTGAGGACTCTGCCATGATGGAAGAGAGGAGAGATGGACATACAGGGACAGAAGAAGAGGGAAGAGAAAGAAGGAAGGGAATAGAGAGAGGGGAGGGAAAGTAGGGATAGAAAGATGGAAATTAGGAAGAAATGGATGAAGGCAGGGAAGAGTATCTCTATGGTTGAATAAAACCAAACATCCTTCTCATCGCTCAGAGTAATTCTGAAATCTAAAACTGAGAAAGCTAGTATCAAGAATGAAGTGACAACTGCCCAGCGAGACAACTCAAGAGGGTCACTCCACTCAGCAAAGAAAGGCACAAAAGTGAAAGTAAAGGAGACCCCTTGGGCACTCTGAGTCCTTAGAACACCCCTGAGCAAATGGATGAAGCCACATTATGTAACTCACACACTACTCTGCCTTTCATCTTTGTCAATGGCCCTAAACCCACAATTTCACTGAGTGCAATTCTCATTTCAGAGTGTCTTAAAACAGGCAGCATTGCCTCACGTACCCATGACAATGGGTCCTTTTCACTCTCTTATCTTGAATTTCAAAAAAAAGGATACTCCTGCTATGAACAGATATGAACTTCTTTGAGTTTTAAAGGGCCAATTATAGTACATCACAACTAGCGTATCTTATAGTCTCCAAAGAGGGCTCACCAACAGACCCAGGTAGTCTCCATTTATAAAGGGCCATGTTCTAAAAAGATCCCAAGTAAGGTAGTTCTCCAGTGCTCAGAACACATTTCCACGGGGAGGAACTTAAAATAGAAATGAATGACTAGAGACAGACCCAGTCTAGTCCAAAAAGTCTCTTTAACCATATATCTCAACTAACGACTTAGAGTAGCCGTGGTGCGGTGCTCCAAGCTGGAGGGAGAAAAAGAAAAAGGAGCAGAAAACTCTGTGACCCTCCTGCATGAGAAGTGACACGAGCCATTTGTGAGTAGGGGCCACCAGCAAGCTGTAATGTAAAAGTGCTCATTGGAGAGGACCTGCGCTGCACATTGACACTTGCTATTTTTGCAAATTCACCCACACTCGCAGGAACACTTGATAGAGTGCTGAGTGACACGGGTTTGGGAGAAACGCAGAGCAGCAAACAGGCAAGCTGTAGATGGCAGTAGGATGGGTCCTCCCCTACCCTTTCCTTCCTACTGGATGCCTAAGAGGCTAAATCATAGGTTCTCAAATGTTTTCCGTTCATGACAATCTAGTGTCTCAGTCATTTTTTCAGGGTACCTCTAGGCCAAGAAAAATATCTAACAGTTCCATGAGTTAAATAGGTAGATCCAAAAAACTTAATAAATATTTATGTCCTAACCACTTAGTAGGCATTTGAAAAAAATGATAAGATATAAATTGACGGGGAAATGATATTTTTATTCTACCCTTAACCACAATTTTTAATGGGATGGGCATGCTGCTGGGCACTGCACGGCTTCCCAAACTTTGGAATTAGATTGGACTCTGCCACCCCATTTCCAGCTTCACATTGATTTTTACACGGTACTGGCTTTTTATCACAGCAAATCCCAAAAACCCAGCTTTGCAAATTTATGACATCATTGAAAGGAATGCAGCGATCTAATACTGAAACTATGAACCACCTCAAACCAGTAGTTTGCACGGCAGCTGACAGATGCCGATTGTTTCTGTGTTTGCCTCAAAAATTAAAATATCCCACAACATCCCTGTGAGTTCACTGTGGCACCTCAGGGTGCCTCAGAGAACAGTTTGGGAAACCGCAAGGCTAGACTCTTCCCAACGCAAACTAATTAAGAAGATCCCAGCTGGTTTACGTCTCACAATAAGAAAAAAAGAGCTATGTGGTCCAGATTGAAATGACCATGGGTTTGACCCCTGAAGAAAGCTCTGACCTGTCCAAGTAAAAGTGTTCTACATTCAATTTACAGCAGCTTTGGGGAAGTGGTAAAATGCTGAATAGCTGGGAGAGATTCTGCAGACTCCCAGACAGAAAGGACGGGGGATGCAGTGTTCATGGAATAGATCACAGGTTTGTTTTTTTGTTGTTTTTTGTTTTTTTTTTAACTACTTCACCTGATGGCATAACAATGTAGAAAATTGTTTAGAACTAGTATGGCTTATACATTTGTCATTAACTGACATGGGAGATAAATATCAAATCTATTAAAGACTGCAAACTGAGAGGAAAAAGTGCCATGTGTATGCTCTATTGATAATCATATAATTTTGTCCCTGGTAAGACCAAAAAATGAAGTCCAACACAAGCACGATCGCCCTGAGGCCAAAAGAAAGGAAGGAAGTCGGGCTTGTCCATTCATTCCTTCATTTATGCATTCATTCTACAGATGTTTTAAACTTTCTATCATATTGCAAACACTGTGTGTGTCATAAGGGACACAGTAGTGAATAAGCCAGACACTACGTGGCCTTTGTCCTCTTGTCAAGGGCAGCAGCAACCTTGATCTTCCCCAAACCAAGGGAGAATTTTCTGGCTTCATCTTATCTGACCTCTCAGCAACATCTGACTCAGTTGATCACTTCTTTCTTCTTGAAGCATTTTGTTCACTTGGCTTCCAGGAAACTCCTTATCCTGATTTTCTTCCTACCTCACTGGTTGCATCTAGTTAGTTTCTTCCTCCTCCCAGCCTTCAATGCGCCTGATTTCTCCATCACCATTTACTACATGCTCACGCCAAATACCTAAAAGTCTTCCTTGATTCTTCTGTTTCTTATCGCCCCACAACCAATCCTCATCAAGCCCTACTGACTCTACTTTGGAAACCCACCCTGAACCTAAGCCCACCACCACCACCTCATTCCCAGCTATCTCCCCACAGGGCTGCTGCAATACCCGACTGGTTTTCCTGTTTCCACTCTCACCCTCCCATCTGGTCTATTCTCAACACAGCAACAGGACGTCCTTTTTCAAAATGTACATCAGATCACAGCAATCTTTGACTTAAAACCCTTCAACGAGCTCCCATCACACTTGAAATCTCTAAACTCCCTACCTCACTCTGTAAGGACCTAAACGATCCGGCTGTACCTGAATCGCATCAGGACATATGCACTTGCTTTTTCTCTTCCAGGAACACTCTTTCTTTCTTAGGTCTTCAGATGGTTCACTCTGCCCTAGAATCAGAGAAGCCTTCCCCAGACACCTTTTCTAAAATATTCTCCGCATCCCTTTGAGCCCCATTCAGCTTTGTTTCTCCCTGTGGCACTTATTACCCATGAAATTACATGTTGGGTATTTACTTGTTTGTTGCTTCTCCCATTAGAACACAAGGTGAGGCCGGGCGCGGTGGTTCACGCCTGTAATCCTAGCACTCTGAGAGGCCGAGGTGGGCGGATCGTTTGAGCTCAGGAGATCGAAACCAGCCTGAGCAAGAGCGAGACCCCATCTCTACTAAAAATAGAAAGAAATTAATTGGCCAACTAAAATATAGAAAAAATTAGCCGGGCATGGTGGCGCATGCCTGTAGTCCCAGCTACTCGGGAGGCTGAGGCAGAAGGATCACCTGAGCCCAGGAGTTTGAGGTTGCTGTGAGCTAGGCTGACGCCACGGCACTCTAGCCGGGGCAACAGAGTGAGACTCCCGTCTCAAAAAAAAGAACACAAGGTAAGTGCTGATAACTTTGCCTTGTTCTTATAGGCACACTGTGGACGCTAGAGTACTCAGTGAAATAGCAACCTTCTGCCTTCACAGAGTTTATATCTGGTGAAAGATGACAGGGAAAAGACCTTGGGCTCAAAAGACCTGGTTATCTGGTTTAGCGTCTGTTGTTTACTGTGCTGATCTCCCAACATGCCACTTTGCATATTTGCATTTTTTATGCACCAGGCATTATGCTAAAATTATAGACATATATTACCTTAATTTTTTTAAGTTTCCATTAGTAGGTACAGATATTACCCCTCAGACAGGGTAAATCATTCGTTCAAGGTCCTAGAGCTGGTCAGGGCCAGCACTGGGATTCAATCTCAAACCCATCACACTCCTGACCTACACGCTTAGCTACTGTGCTGTGCTGTGTGCTGCCTCCATATGTCATTTCCAGAAAATAGGGTGACTGAGCTAGAATGACCTCTACTGCTTCACTTCTACCTCCTAACACAGAAAAAAGAAATGTTGTCAGTTGGCTTGCTTGAAATTTGATTCAATCACAAGAACTCTTTTATCCAAATACAGTGACTGGCCACAGACTAATGCAGAGATGTGCACAGAGACCATGTGCCATGTCAGGGTGGTGAGGCAGCAAACGAGACATTTTCTCATGCCATTTCATCGCTCATATTACCCGCATTGTGAATTCTCCTCCCTAAAGATTATAAATTTAAACAAGAACTGCTAAAGGTAATAACTTCACAACCTGCAGTCAACCAAAGCAGAATACTTTACTAAAATGCACTCACCCTGGTTCTTAACTTCATCTGTCACCAGGAAAAGAAGCTGTCCAGATTATACAGAAAAAAACAAACCAACTCTCTGCCTCAAACTTCTAGTAACTGATTGTGCAGGATGGAGTGTCTCATTGGACCCCTCTTAAAGTATGACATAGTTCTAAGAAAAATTTTCTGGGACCCTCCAGCTGAATTCTGAACCAGCTCAAGACCTAAGAACAAGCACCATGAGTTCAGAGGTGCAGTAGTGACTTTGTTCCTTTCTTCTACTGTAATGAGGAACAAACTATCCCTGCTTCCTATTAAGGTGCCACTGGTACCCTAGTAAGAGGCCACATGGAAACAGTACCATGGATTCTTGCTGCCCATGTGCTCCAGCATACACAAGTGTAGGCCTACAATTTCCACATGCACACACTCACAAACACACATACACATCCTCCTTATCAACCTCGTGGTTTTTGATTGTGTATGGGATAGATATCATCCACCATGATAACGATACATAGTTATTTCACTGCAATCATTTTTTGAATGATAAACATTCAAAAAATCCTGATGCAATTCAAATATTAGAAAGAATTACTTGGAAAACAAACTATGCATCTGCATTCAACTTCACCACTGAACATTAGCCAAAACTATTCTTTTGTTCTAAATTTACCAAAAACAACATCAACTGTGACATTTACCAACTCTCAGAACCTAATTTGAGTCTATTTGGACTCTCAATAAACCCATAAATTTTATGGGCCTGCTGGTAAGTGCCACACGCTACGATATGACCCTATTTATGTAAAGGCTTTGAAGACTCAATTCTTTCACAAAAATCAAGGCTTGGAAAATGTGGGTGTGAGAAAAGGAATAGAAAAAAAGGGGGAGAATACCTGAGACTAAAGTGAAGTGTCACTGCTTGGGGAATAAGAGAAGAGCTGTCACCCACAGACACACCACCGTCCACACCCATGTCCCCTCATTAACTTTATAATAAGGTTTTTCACGACAGTGCAACTCATCTCCCACCTTCTAATCTGGGAGCCTTTTTGCTAGACTTTTCTAGTTCCTGGGCATTTTCTGGTTCCTGGACTCCAGGTCTTCAGTCTTCAGATCAAAGATCAATCTACAGACAGACTGTCTAACAATTGGGAAAGTAGATAATTCTTTAGGGTCAAGTGAAGCTACCAGAAAGGACCCTTCTCTCTTGGCTAAATCCCCAGAGATGAAATGACTTCTAAATAGTGCTTTGCCAGTTCCTCGCAAGATTAATTTCTAGATGCAGAAAAAAAATGGAAATTGAGCAAAAACGGAAATTAAAACAACAGCCAGCTCCATGTGCCCAAATATCTAAATAAAATGAGTCTTTCACCTCTTTGCCTTTGACAATCCCTAGCTACTTAGCTGTCTACAACACAGCACTACCAAGTCTGTGTCTGGCACATGTTAGGAAACTGCTAACTCTTCCTGCAAGTCACCCTTCATCTCTAGCTTCCAGTTTCTAAAAGGTGACCAGGATCTCACAAATCATAAAACAATGAGAGCTAGACATGAATCCCTGATATCATTCATTCAACTTACTCATTTTACAATGAGCCCTGACTGCAAAGGTTACTCTCTTAAAATCTCAAAGTTAGTGTAAGACCTAGTAGTTTTGAGCCTCATTCTCCTAATCCCCAAGCCAGCATTTATTTCCACAATGGTACGTCATGAAGAAATGTATGGGTTTGCTATTCATCCATCCATGGATAAGCAAAAATGAGATTTTTAAAACACTGAACAGCAAATGTAGCCAGTGTGGCTTATTGACTAAGAGCATGCACCCTAGAGCCAAAGTGGCTGGGTCATATCCCAGTATCTGCTGCTTACTAGCTGTGTGACCTTGGGTAAATTATTCAACTACACCTTAGTTTCCTCATCTGTAAAATAGGAGGAATAATAATACCAATAAGTACTAATAATACCAATAGCATAGCAGTACCTACTCCACTGGGTTTGGGGGCAGCTTAAATGGGACAATGTTTCATAATTTGTCTCATTAATACATAAAAAAATTAAGATATCAAGCACTTAGAGAATCGTCTACCATATCATAAGTGTTATGTAAGTAGTAGCTATTGTTATTCTTTCAAATGTGATTAAGATTATAAAGAATTCCTGAAAAGGAGGTAATAGTCTCACTTTTCTTTATTTTTCTGGGCTTGTTCTGAACACTTTTCAAATATACAAGCTTTATTTGATACAGAGTATTTTGAAAGGAACTCAAAAGTATGGTTTCGTGTACTTTGCCTAGTCCTATTATTCTAGGCAATTTAAAAACAAGAATAAAAGGTAAGAAAGGTCCTACTAGTCATAGATATAATCCTTGACTTCTGTTTTGGGAATCCTTATTGATTTGACATCTGTAGAGGGTACCCCAGAATCCGTGATGATGCTTCAGAGACTAGGGACCCATATTGGAAGGGAAGTTAGTTCCGGCTCTCCAAGGCACCAGCACTAGCTGGGCAGCCCCCCCCTGGGGTCTGGGTCCCAGCTCCAAGCTTCTAGGTCCTGGTGACTCCCAAACTCTTCCCTTGGATCCTCCAGCCTCAGGGTGGTAGCTGCTTCCTGCACTTACTATCTCATGACCTCAAAGTTCTCTTTTTTCAGCTTTTCAGCCCTTCAATAACTGTTTAACAAACCTCTGATATTAAATTCTCTATGTTAAAATAACTGCAGTGGCTTCTCTTTTCCTGACTGGTCCCTGGCTAATACACCATCTGATGGGCATTTAGCCCAAGCTTTCTCACACTGCACAAAATCACCCCGATTATTAAAAGTGACAGAGAAGATAACTCCATTCCTTCACCTAAAGCATGTTAAATGTCTTTGTGTCACTCAGAGGGAACTCTTCTTCTTCTTTTCAGACAGAATTGCCCCAGGCTGGTCTTGAACTTCCAGACTCAAGCTATCCTCTTGCTTCAGCCTTCCCAGTGGCTGATATAACAGACGGGAGGCCACCGTAGGGAGCTCTTCCTAATGTCTAATTTCAGTTCTTCCTCTTGAGATATGAGATCTTCTCTTCTCAGCCGGTTATCCATGTAAGCCATACATAAACTCCACACTTCCTAGAGATAGTCTATGTCATCTGCACATATTTTGTGACAATACTTGTCCTACCAATATTGATCTGAGTTTAGAACTTAAGTCTACTGTATTTCACGATTCTTATTTATGCTACAAGTTACAGTGCAAATCAAGGAAATATTTATTGATCATCATTTTGATAGAAATATTATGAAGTATTGTTTAATATTTCATTAATCCTATCACTGAAAACAAAGCAACTATATATCTGAGCCACCAATACAACCTACCTGAATCATCAGAATTTTAGTTAATTCCACATTTAGGTGCAAACTTGTCTAACTACCTTGTTATGACTTCTAGTGTAGTTGTGCTGGAGTCTTTTCATATTTAAACACATATTATTAAAAATTATATTGTTGTTATAATTCCTTTTATTGTTTCTGAGACTAGAACTACACCAATGGCTTTCCTGGGTCTCCAGCTTGCTGTGTGAGCCAGTCCTCATAAATAAATGTGTGTGTGTCTCCCTCTCTCTCTCTCTCTCTCTCTATATATATATATATGAATATATATATATATGACAGCTGCTCTTGGCAACATGAGTTTGAACTGTGCAGGTCCACTTATATACGAATTTTCTTCTGCCTCTGCCATCCCTGAGACAGCAAGGCCAACCCCTCCTCTTCCTCCTCCTCCTCAGCCTACTCAACATGAAGATGGTGAGAACGAAGACCTTTATGATGATCCACTTCTACTTAATGAATAGTAAATATTATTTTCTCTTCTTTATGATTTTCTTAGTAACATTTTCTTTTCTCTAGCTTACTTTATTGTAAGAATATTGTACATACTATACCTAACATACAAAATACGTGTTAATCGACTGTTATTGGTAAGGTTTCTGGTCAACAGTGGGCTATTAGTCATTACATTTTGGGGAAGTCAAAAGTTGTATGTGGTTTTCAGCTGCATAGGAGGGGGTCGGTGACACTATCCCCACATTGTGCAAGGCTCATGTGTGTGTGTGCGTGTGTGTGTGTGTGTGTCCTATTGGTTCTGTTTCTCTGGAGAACTCTAATACAGATACTAAAAAACAGAAAAGTGGTCTTCAGGGAGAAGAATGAAGTGGTGTGCAAGGAGAAGCAGAGATAAAAGTTCATGTTGCCTAGGAGGAACATGGGGAAGTAGTATGTTCTTATGATCCCTCAACAGATCTGGCTGTATGTACATCCTCCTCTTGGGTGCCACGAAATACCCCTGATTCCTTGTAATAAATCCCTTTTATCATAAGTTAGCACAGTGGGCTTCAGGTACGTGCAACCAAAAGTCTTCAATAAGGGTCTTGGGGAGCCAGTGCCTTGCCGTAGAAAGCACTGTGCTCTGCTCACCATAATGCTTCCAGGAACAAGACTCCCTGACTCATCCCGGCACTATACTTCAAGACACAGAGCTGCGGGGAAAGAATCTGGATTCAATTCCCAACTTTGCCACGTACTGGCCATGTAACCGCCGCTAAGTTACTTCATCTCTTCAAGCCCTGGTTTTCTTAATCTAATGATACATGGGGCTTTTATGAGAACTAAAGAGAAAATAAGCTCCAGGGCCGTCACAGAAGGCCTTGCAAGCTGTGCCCTAGTTATGTGGCCAAGCAGCTCTGCCCAGGGCATCAGCTGGCCCAGAGTGAGGGCTCAGAGTGTAGCCACGTCTCTATCTTACCTTTCCACTTCTTACTGCCTACCTAACTGCACAAAAACCACTATTCTAAGCAAGTAATGAGTGGCACATTTAACATAAATCGACACAAACACCTGCAACAATTTACTTGGCAGTAGTGTCTGCTTCAGCTTGCTGTTCTTTTCAAAATAAATATACACCAGACACTACACCACCACACACAGTAGAAATTCTGGTAGGCATAATGTATCTTTCAGGAAATTATCCTCAATTGCCAAGAACCTAACCTTTTGAGGCAAGCACTGTGCCAAAAAACAAAACAACACCCTATAGAGATATTTAGGGCTCTGGAGTCAGCGAGACATGGGTTAAAATACCCAGCTCTTCTGCTGTGTGTTCTTGGGCAATTTTTCTTAATTTCTCTAAGCCTCTCTTTTCTCCTGTTGTCAACAGGGATACGTCTTAGGGTTGTGGAGGATTAAATTAAGATATGTAAAGCTAAGCCCAGTTCTAGAACATAGAAAATGCTAAACAATGCCTAGCTAGTTTATTTTCAACCCTAGAATAACCAGAAACTTGTGTGCTCTACATAATATTATACTAATAATCATTCACTGGCCCCCAAAAGTAATTTTGCTATTAACTTATTATGAGGCTAATCCTGACAAGTAGGTTGGACTTACTTTAGCTGAATCTAAATGCAATCAAACTTTCCCCTAAATGCAGGATGGTCTGACATTACGGCTTGTGTAGGATAGTTCTGAGCATAATTATTAATAGGGCCTCTTAAAAGTGTCTCAGTTTGGATCATAAATTATATGTTCATCTGACCTAAATAAAAGCAAAATCTTTAGATAGGGGATAAACTTTTAAAATATTTTATTTCACCTCAATGCTTCTTTATTGTGGTTTAGATTTTTTTCTCTCTAGTTTTTGAAGCCAACTGTGAAAATAAAGAGCTTGTAGGGTTCTAAATCCACATGTCGAGTAGCTTTTCCGACTGCCCACACCTGGGAGTTAGGACTAAGCTGCAGGCCTTCATTTCAAAGGACGAGTCACATACATGAGGAGGGTAGCGGAGCGAGGAACGACAATACTTTACGTGCCTCTGGCAATTTACTGTTTATTTAAAATGCACTTTCACATTTATCATCTCATTTCTTCCTCAAAAGCAAATGCTATTTTGTGTTCCACCATCTTTCAGGCACCAGAGATTTCTGCACAAGCGGGTGACTCCCGGGGAAGTCAACACACGTAGCTCCGAGGTTCCCTGACGCTCTCCCTGCTCCCTACTCAAAATCCCCCATCCTTGACTTCCCAGCTTCTTCACTCTTGCTTTCCAGCCTCTCCCATGGACTTGAAGACCTGGTTTTGGACTTCCTGTCCCATGTGAAACCCTGCCTTGAACCTCCATCCCATCCTTAGGCCATAATGTGCAGCTCTGTTTATCAGCTTCACGAAACCAGTGATGAGAGGTGCTCTGGACATGCTCCTACTCAAGGACAAGTGGCCAAGACCACCCTTTGCCTAGACTCTGCCCATTTGAGAATGAGGATAAGACATTCCCTCCCGTACTGTAGATGAGGAAACTGAGGCAGGGAGGCCAGGTAGCTTGGCAAGGTCACACACCAGCAAAGCCTCAACTGGAGGGTGGGCCATGAGTCCAGTGTCCACACCGTCTCCTACAGTAGTGCTTCTCAAATTTCAACACGCACTTGCAAGGTCAGCTACGCCATTTGCCGGGACCAGTGTAAAATGAAAATGCTGGGTTCCTTGTCTGAAAAGCAGGAAAAAATTCTTTCTCCTTTCTTCTCGGCTCTCTCTCTCTTTCTCTTTCTCTCTCTCTCTCTCTCTCTCCCTCAACTTGTTTTTTAATTTGTTAGTTAACGTTAGGTTCCCTCGGCAAGGGGATATACTCACAGGGTAAGAACCTCAAAGGTGCCCAGAGCCTTGCTTACAATTGGGCACAAGAGGTACACGCATCCCACTCCACCCTCCTCACACCCACGCTCAGGTCCCCGTTCCTATCAGGAGCAGAGGGCAGCAGGGAACATGGTGCAGCGGCCATCTTGGCAGGAGGTGGGACCATGCATGAATTGGGACTCCAAGCCACCCTGCATGCTCCAGTGTCCCATTTGACTTCACCAGCAAAACACAGATTCAAAGATAAAATGATTAAGAAAGATATCAAGACAGCAAACACTGAAGCCCAGGGGCAGGGTGCCCCTTCTGAGCACGGGACCCTGTGCGGTGGCTGCTCCCACAGCCACGAAGCCAGCCCTGTGCACACAAATCACCTGGGGATCTTGCTAAAATGCACATTCTGATTTAGGAGGTCTGAGGTCACCTTGAGACTGTGCATTTCTAACCAGCCCCTGGAAGATGATAAAAGTGCTCAGACTGCTCAGACTATACTTGAGTAGCAAGGTCTTACAACACAACACTCATTTTTTCACTTGTTTATTATGTCAGAGCCAATTACAGACCTTCTATTTCTTTCATTATTCAAATAAGGCAGCCATGAAAATAGGTATTAAATACAAGTCACCATCCATTGTGTCTTTAAAATGTGATGAATTGGAAATAACAAATGTATTCACAGTCATGATATCTGCCTACTTGGGTTTAAAGACTTCATAGAGAGGCAAGGAAAGGGGACTTGTGCATGTACTGATGTCACTCAGGTGGCCGTAACACAAAGGTCACCTGCCTCCTCCCCAGGTAGATAATGCTCTCTGTGCTCAAAGGGGACAACTGTTGACCATCAAGTAAAATTTTCTGAAACAGAAGCAAGGGTCCATTTCCTCAGCTCATGGATGCAAATGACAGCCAAATGGTTTCAGTGTTTAAAAGCATTCTCTTTCTGGATAGGCAGCAACATTAAACTCTAATGGAGAGAAGGGGCAAGAATTCTCAGAGCTCCTAAAGCAGGAGCTCTCAGACTGTAGAGTCCTCTTCAGTGTAGAACCACACAGCATATACAGAATGAGATCACCAGCAACCTGAGCCTCAGTTGCTTCATCCCTAAAATGGAGCTAATTCCACTTGCCCAGCCTTATGGGATGGTGCCTCTGATCAAAGCACATGAGATGATCAATATGAAATTTTGTGAACTACAAACTACTATTAAAATCCAAGGCTGTTCCTGTTTGACAAACTTAGAAAATGCTATAGGTGACTAATGAATGTTACATTTCAGCTTCATGTCTTATAGCATTTAAGGCGTGGTGGGGGCGTTAATGGAGCACATTCTTTTTAAAGATGGAATGCTACAAGACTGACGAACTGCTTTTATAACTGGAACAAATCATGCTGGCCATTCCATAACACTTGGAAATCCGTCATCAATTTGATTTATACCCAGCATCAATAAATCACACAAAGTGGACCCTGTGCAGACCAGGGAGTAAACAAAAGTAAACACTGCGTTTCACCTGCCTTGATGGCAAGACAGAATGACAACGCTGGCTACCTCAACTGGAATAATGTCTTTGGTCTCTGGCTGGTTTGGTTATTTTTGGAAACTTTTATGGAATATTAACTTTATTTGCTCTAATTCTGCAGGAAGCCACATTAGAAGTGCAAGGAAATATAAATGATTAAAAAGCAGAAGTGGAAAAAAACTAACCCAAGTATTTTGCCCCAACTTTCTCTAGCTAATATATTAACTGTATCTCTTCAAAACTGCGGGACCCCAATTGCCACTCACGTGCCAGTTCTAACATGGCTGCATCCAACATGGTACTAGCAGACTTTTTTTCACTGTCTGTTGTTTTTCCAGGGATAAACATAACTAAAGGAATGATACAGGAAAGTAATATTTTAAATCAGTGGCAATGTTTTAAAATGTATCATGTGGTGGTGGAAGGAAAGCATGAAACTAGCTAACCCACTGACAAATCAAGCTCTAACCTAAGTTCTATAACAGATTAAAAGCAATTGAATTAGCCAAACACAAATAGTAAAAAAATAAACATAAAACTTGATGTGTGATTTAAAGTACATTAATTTTTCGACCTCCCAGGTTCACACAATATACTATCTTCCTTAAACCAGGTCTTTACAAGCGACACCAGCCTTAAGTGACACAAAAGAGTTTTTTTAATCCCAATTAGTTTGGTATCCTTTTGTTGATATTATTCTGTTTTTTTCTGGCCAACAATAATGAATAACCCACAAACACTAATGAATAACTAACTCCCTTTGTCTCCAAGGACAGCAGAGCCCAACAAGAAATGTCAGAGGCCCTGAAGTAAAATAAAAACCTTTCTAATGAAAATCTTCCCAATTATATAGTCCTCCGGGTACCGCGAATGTAGAATTGTCTTAAATATTTAAATAGTTGTGTCAAATGTACTTAAAGTGGGATCATAAAACTGATTTCCCAGATGCTTTGAAAAACACATTTCTACCAGTCTAATTACAATGAGTAACTGTTGGAGCAGGAAGTAGGGGAAATGCTATTATTGGTACACTATAACTGGGATCCTTTGCTCACAAATCCTAGCAAGGCCAGTAAGTTGCCAACCGAAGCATGTCCTCCATGCTCACTCGGTGGCTCAGATAAATAGGGACATGTTTATCTCCCCACATTAAAAATTTACATGTAGTAATATAAGCAACCGATTTTAAAACTTAATGTCTACTATCTTAGCAACACAAAAGCTAAAAGGAACTCTTCTCTGTTGTAGGACAGAGCAAATAAAAAAACACCAATGTTGCTGAGAATCAGTGTCCTCACCGACAAGTGTGCAGTGAGAGAATGTGAGGGAGAACTCAGTTATGTTGTACTTTAACTGGAACCCACTACCTTTTTCTAATATATTTCCTAACTCTGTCCACGGAAAGGGCTTACAAGCAATGATATCCCAGAGTCAACAAGAACATCCTTTCAGCTAGTTTTCCAAATATCATTTCCCCCTAAAAGGAACTTGACCATTTGAGGGAAATGGATGATTCTAGGTCTAGGTCTAGGAAGTACAGGTGAACTTGGAACATCTTGTCATGCATGAAAGCAAGGAAGTACTGAAGGGGAAAATGTCATAAAGACACAGGAACTAACTTCAAGGGGCTCCCACTGGCCAAATTTGGGACAATTTGAGCATCAGAAAAAACAATGACTGTAATGAATTATAACACAGCAAATAAAAAAAAATTATCCATGAGTGATTCTACAATGACTCTCAAAAAGAGAAGGAAGAAAAGCTCCTCTTTCCAGAAGACTACCAGCTAATAAATGGAGAATGAATAATAGGACCAGAAAATCACCATCATGCAATCAACAAAGTAAAAACTGATTCAGACAAGATCATCAATGGATGCTAGTAGACAACAGGATATTTGCACAAGATTACTTATTAATCTTGAAAGAGAAAGTGTCCTTCACAATGCAGAGATCTGGTGACACCACCTCAGCCAAGTGATCAAATTAGCATCACAAATACTAGGGTGAAAGAGCATTCACTGCTTCCTAGCATAATGCAATGGGAAGTACACAAGTCACCCATACAGTATTCTTGCCAAAAAGTTTAACCTGAACCCAATCATGAAAAAATAATCAGAACAAACTAGACTGGGGAACAATCAGCTGGCCTGAACTCTTTAGGAATATCAACATATTTTGTTATGAAATACAAAGAAAAGGCAGGGAGGGAGGGCTGTTCTAGACTTGGGAGACTAAAGAGAAGTAACAACCAAATATAATACATGATCTTTGATTATATCCTGATCTAAAGGAAAAAAAAAGCTATAAAGGACATTTGATTATAAGTGGGAAAGAAAATAATTTATATTAAAGATAATATAAGTAGATCGAAATATAAAATTAATTTGAGTATAGTTATATTTTAAGATATAACCATATATAAATAGTACTGTTATATCAAAGTTAAATTCCTTGGTTATGATTAATATATTTTGGTGATAGCATGAAAGATACCTGCTTAGGAATTGAGAGTAAAAGGTCACAATGTCTGCAATTTACTTTCAAGTGGCTCAACTTACTTGAGAGAGAAAAAGCAGGCAAAATGCCAAAAAAGTAAAATAGAACATAATACAAAATAATTTAAGGCAAGATCAAACTTTTTTTAAAAAAGATAAATTCATGGCCGGGCGCCGTGGCTCACGCCTGTAATCCTAGCACTCTGGGAGGCCGAGGCGGGTGGATCATTTGAGCTCAGGAGTTCCAGACCAGCCTGAGCAAGAGCGAGACCCCGTCTCTACCAAAAATAGAAAAAATTAGCCGGGCATGGTGGCGCATGCCTGTAGTCCCAGCTACTCAGGAGGCTGAGGCAGGAGGATCGCCTGAGCCCAGGAGTTTGAGGTTGCTGTGAGCTAGGCTGACACCACCGCACTCTAGCCGGAGCAACAGAGTAAGACTCTGTCTCAAGAAAAAAAAAGATAAATTCAGGATCAAAGAATGAATTGTATTTAAGAAATAAGTATGTAAGAATTGGCTAATTTAAGTGGGAATAGCTGGGTGGGGTGTCTGGCAAAGCTTAGGGACAGATCTGGTAAGAGTTTTCCTTTTTGTCTTTTTGCCTTTTGTCCCTCTTCCTTCCCTCTGCACTCTTCTCAGAAGGCAGACTCGATAGCTGGTGCTGGAGCGAGGCAGCCATTGTGCAACCAAGAGGAAAAGACTTAGTAGGAAAGCCCATGATCTTGGACCTGTGAGAGCCCAGCTGCCAGCCATCAGCAGCAATCACCGACTCCAGTCTTCTCTGTGTGAAGAAAATAAACTTCTATGACAGAGGCTCCCACATGTTCTCAATTCATAGCATGCTTAGTGTCTCAGTAATTTTTTTCACAGTGCCCCACAGGTGAAAAGAAACACCTAACAGTTGCATTTACTAAGTAGTTAGGTGTCAAAAACTTAATAACATTTATCTACTAACAACTTAGCAGCTGTCTGACAACATAATACACATAAATTAAAAGAAGAATAGCATTTTTATTTCGTTCCTAAGTAATCACAACTACTAATGATATATGTGTTGCAATTTTGCACTTCACTGCTTCTCAAACTTTGGGAAAAGATTAGATACCACTACCTGTTCCACATTGATTTTTCACTTACTACTTGCTTTTTTAAAATTGTGGTAAAATATGCACAACATAAAATTGATTGTCCTAACCATTGGTAGGGCATTAAGTACATTCTCACTGTTGTGCAGCCATCACCATCACGCATCTCCAGAACTTTTTCATCTTCACCAAATGAACCTCTGCACCCCTCAAACACCAACTCTCCATTCTCCCTTCCCTCAACCCCCGGCAACCACCATTCTTTCTGTCTGTATCAGTTTGACTATTTCAGGAACTGCAGATAAGAGGAATTATATAATATTTGTCCTCTTTTGACTGGCACATTTCATTGAGCATAATTTCCTAAAGGTTCATTCAGGTTGCAGCATGTGTCAGAATTTTCTTTCTTTTTAAGGCTGAATAATATTCCATTATATGGATATACCACACTTTGTTTATCCATTCATCCATCAGTGGACACTTGGGTTGCTTCCACTTTTTGGCTAGTGTGAATAATGCTGCCATGAACACAGGTGTATAAAGTACTTGCTTTTTTAAATCCCGACTATGGAAATGGAGCTTCACAAAGATAGGATGTCACCAAAAGGAACACAGTGCAATTTATTGTTAAAACTGTCAACCTTCTCAAGCTAGTAGTATTCCTGGGGTCAGGATGTCACATATCCCTATGTTTCCTTCAAAATTTAAAATATCATGTGACCTCCAAGTATACTGTGGCACTGGAGTGACTTTGGTGCACTGTTTGGGAACCACACCCTATGATGTTAAAGCCACTGTTACTTGAGTTTCCAATTGCGGAGAACTCAACCTTTAAGTAATATAAACATTACTGTCGAATTTATATTCCTCACGAGGTTTCCACTGGAGATTCTCCAGTCTTCACGTCAGATGCTTATGTGTGTACAACCCTTACGTACTTACATCTCTGTACACAGCTCAACTGCATCCTCAAGAGTTAATATAATCACGCTCAAGGCTTAGAAAATGCATTTTTTTAGCCACCATGTAAACTGCACCTTGCCCCAATGCAATGGTAACTCACTGTGATGGTTAAAATTTATGTGCCAACTTGACTGGGCCACAGGGTCCCCAAATATTGGGGCAAACATTATTCTGGTTGTTTTGGGATGAGATTAACATTTAGTCAGCACACTGAATAAAGCATATTGCCCTCCCTAGTGCGGGTGGTCCTTATCCAATCAGTTGAAGGCCTGAATAGAACAACGAGGTTGACCCTTCCCCTCCTAAGGGAGAATTCTTTCTTGACTGATTGCCTTCAAACTGGGACATCAGCTTTATTCTTGCCTTTGTACGCAAACTGAAACATCAGCTCTTTCTGGGAGTCTAGCCCGCCTTGGACGGAGTTTTTGGATGGAGACTGTGTTAGAGGCTCCCCTGGTTCTCAGGCCTTCAGACTCAGACTGGAACTAGACCGTCAGCTCTCCTGGGGCTCCAGCCTGCCGATTCATCCTGCAGATCTTAGGACTTGCCAGCCTCCATTAGCCCATGGGCCAATTCCTTATAATAAATCTCTTTATATACATAAATATACACACGCACACACATACACATCCTATTAGCTGTAGGATATTCTCCTGTTTCTGTGGAGAACCCCAACTACTGCACCCAGAGTCACATGTTCCAACAGTGTCCTCAAGATAGACAGATCCAAACTCCCTGGCACGTCCTTCATGACCCTTCACCTGGCCCCGACTCGTTCCTCTCCAGCTTCATCTCTCAGCACAGTCTCCACACCCCCACCCATGTGGAACCAGGTGGAAGTCCTTGAAACGCACCATGATCTCGCCCCTCCAGGTTTTGAGTGTGCTTTTCTCCCTGCCCAGAATAAGTTCCAGACAGCCCCCTCCATGTGCACGTGTGCACACACACACAAGCACACACAGGCCATGTGCACTGCATGACTGCAAGGCTAGTTCCTAGTCCTTCAGGTGTCTGCCTAGATAGCCTGCTCCCCTCCGCGATCCACCCACCCAGCACGGGCCAGGAACCCCTCTCAAATGTTGCCGTATTACTCCAAGTGTATCCACATCAGAGTCCTTACTGTGTTTTATTTTAACTGCCCACTCATTTGTCTTAATTCTCCAACTCCTTGAGGGCAGGGACTGTGTTTTATTGGCTAGTGTATCTCCAGAACAGTGGCTCACTCATCATATATGCTCAATAATTATCTGTGGAGTAAATGATCAAAGTTCAAACAGTCCCAGATCACCATCCTCAACCAGTTATTGGCTTAGTTTAGGAAATGTCAACCAAGATCTAAAAGGGACATATTCAGCCACTTCTGGTACCATACAGACCACCAGTGGTATCTAAGATGCAAGGCCAAGAGTGATAATAATACAGCTGTCCTCAACCCCTTACCGATGCTCATGTACGACCCAACCATGTCGGGACAGAAACTGTAGGCTAGGAAGCTGAGAGAGGAGCCAAAGAGCCACGGACAGGAGAATCAGGCAGCAGCACTATTTTGTGCATGCATTTCAAGGTGTACTGTCCCTGAGAATTCACTACTCCTTAAGTACCTGAAGCTTTTTTAAAAATGTGATTATCATTATAGCCACTTCTGGTCACCATCGAAGTAATATTCCCAAACTCCTTATTGGCCAATGACCCCGAAGTTACTTATTCCTTCTAGACCTTAGTTCCCTTATCGGTCAAATCAACCACAGCACACAACTCAGAGCTGCTGTGAGGAATAACTGAGACTATGTATAGAAAAGCACTTAACACGGTGCCTGACACATGGTGAGTTATGCTATAATAAAGGCAAGCTATTAATATTATCACCATTATTACTGTCAGTCAGGATTGCAACCATAAGTACATGGGATGTAGCCCCCAGGGAAACTTTTTCCTATACCTATATTAAGTATCAGTACCTCTAAGAAATAAAATGATTCAAAACCAAGTCTGGACCATAAATAAGTAAATTTAAAACAAAATAAACAAACAAACAAACTACATGGATGCTTAGGGTTGTTGGTTTTGTTTTTTTTGTTTTTGTTTTTGTTTTCCATCTGCCCATTTATAGCTTCTCCATACCCTGAAATACGCAGACGCTAAGACAAACAAGTTTTTGGCTCCTTGCCTGATATAAATCATTATTCACCTTAATTAACTGGGTGAGTGGCTCTTCTGAAGGCTCTAGTAATTCTATTTGGTGGTGTAAGCACTTTTAATATAAACATTTAAGACTAATACCCTAAGGAATATATAATTGTGCTATTTTATACAGCAAAGCTATATTTTACGTGGGATACCTGCTCTTTCTCTTTTTAGCCTAAATACACATATCATCTATGATATAACCTCATTAAGTCAACATCAGCTTCTAGAGAGAGTGTGTCATTCAAATAATTTGCTATTCACCAACAATTATTGTTTAATATAAAATATATGGTAATTCAAACACTATTGAATTAAAAGCACATTGTCTCTGCACTTCAGAGTAACTAGATTTTCTAGTTCTCTACAAGAACAAAGTATACCATTTTATTATTCTCTTTTAGCTTTTCTCCTGTTACTAGCTGTATTATAAAAATTATAGGCTTAGCTCTTAAAATAATTTCTGCTATCATTTATATGTACTGATTCCTCATTTTATCAGTTATTAAAATTTCTCCTGATTTTATCCTTTTCCTTCCAAACACCACCTTTCTTCTAGCACGAGCATAGGACAGTTCCAGTCACTCCTCTGTCCGCGGCCTGGAGAAATCAGTCCCCAGGGAGCCAGGGCACAGCTACGTGTATCCAGAGGGCAGGATCTTGCTAAACTAGCTCTTACCCAAACTGCCACCACCGTCCTCCGTCCTTATCTCTGATGTTTCTGTCTGTCTTCCACCATTTCACAGTCCCGTGTGGTGTCACATGCTCCTACCCAGCATTCCACTGGGGGTCCCCTTGCCCACGCGCACACACACACATACGTGTGCCCTTGCGTGTGCATGTGCACACATGACCACCCCCTTACCAAGCAAGCTATATGTCATTATGACACCACCAACTTTGACCCTGATGTTAAATAATGTATTTTTTTCATAGGGTTTGCTGGCAGAGAAGGCACTAGGGGGAGAAAAAAAAGAGTTTCCATTTTTAAAAGATCCCAGAAAGACAATCCTACCTTTCCCAGGATTAGGAGGAAAAGGGCTTCCAAACTCCTGCTGCTTTGGCTTTAAAGTGTGTGACCCTGACATGCCTCCAGCCTGGGTAACCTGGAATCGCGGCTTCCCATTGGTGAGCACTTGTCTCCTGGGGCTCAGGGCAGGCAGATGGATGGGGCTCTCAGCCATGGCGTTCTGAGCAGCCATCCCTCCTCCAGAGGGCATCTTGAGATGGAGGTTGTTAGCAAGGCTTCCAATAGCGGGGCTTGGCGTGCTGCCACAGGGCGAGGGGCCAGGAGTCGCCGAGTGGGCTCGGATGGGAGGAATGTGCTGGCCACTGATCATCCCAGGCCCCTGTGGGGTTCCCAGTGTCCGGTGGAGACTCATGCTGCATGACCTTCCATTCATTCTGAAAAACCTGTGGCCAGGATGGTCAAATATCCAATGGCACTAATGACTCCTTTCAGGCAAAGTCCAATAAGTTATCCATGGTGTGGGTTATAAGCCTGTTTAAAAAAATAAATGCAGGCATTTTTAAAAGTAAAAGTAAAAATAAGATACAGTGAGTTTTCAACCTGTGTAGCATTCATATCAGGAAGAAAAGAAGCATGCTTAGCAAAATGGTCTTTTATGTAGAACAAGGTCATCAAATACATGGCTCTTTGGCAAGCAGTCTCCCCTTCTGCACTGATGGGAGACTTGGATTATGGATCACTGCATTGTTTTGTCAGCCACTGAGCCCTTCTCAATACAGTGCTCTTGGCATCTACAACCAATCTATTGCTGCCAGCTTGCAAAATGAAACTTATTTTGCTCCCTCGATGATCTGTCCATACTAGTTCACTTTTGCTACGGTGGGTCTTGGGAAACCCAAAGCACTACCTTCATGAGCTCAGACCAAGGCTTCAAAGTTTCCAGTAAACAAACACAAAGCAGACGTGGCCTCTAAATGAGATTGATGGGGACATTGAGCCACCTCCATTTCACTCTAAGAGCTACCTTTTCACAGCCCTTAGATTTACAAGAGCTAAAAATCTAAGCCTGGGAATATCATAAAGATTTCACATATCCATATAGACAAATATTCACAGCAGCATTAGAGCCTTGGATATTGATCCTGAATTACAGGGATGGAAAGAGAATCAACACCACAGTACTACAACCTTCCATTAAGACCCTAGAAAAGAGAAAAGCTGTGCAGAACTGCTTATGGAAAGCATAAGAAAAAGAAAAGCCCTTCCAGAAGTGAGCTGTTCAGTATGGTCACCACGTATGACATATGGTAAATCAGCCACCGTCCCACAAAGCTTCCTACCACTAAGGAAGCAGAGGGAGAACCAAGAGAAGAACTGATGCAACTGCAGGACATCCTCATCCCGCCCCCCACACACACACGTGATGAGGTCAGTATCCCTGGTTCTAAATCACTAAGGAAGGCCCTTCCCTTCCTTGACCAATAACTCCCCAAAATGTATGCAATGAGGTGGCTCAGTGCCATGGTGGTGCCACTGCTCCAAATGTCTGACACACACAGTCACAATCTGTCTTTTATACAGACATGATAGTCATAAAAAGAAGCCAAAGCTGAACAAACACGTAAAATAGAGACTGGGTACGAAGCAGTAGGAACCAGATAGCTTCAATTGGATGATTCCTACTTTTTCT
>VBSM01003204.1:52191206-52203254 GCA_008086735.1 Cheirogaleus medius | reverse complement strand
ATCAAGGACATAAAACATTTTGTGATGAGTTTCTTTTTCCTTTGTATTTCAAAAAATCAAAAATAAACTTAATTCTTAGCCGTATTCCTCTAGCTCAGGTCTCACTCCTCCCCTACCCTCTACTGTAACTGCCATGAATGGACAAAAAAGTCCAGATTATCCAAATCTGTATCATTTGTTTATGGAACAATAATAAATAGTCCCTGAAATAAGAGTAGCTGTAAAATTTTTTTTTCCACTGGGAAAATGCCAATGCCTTTTACGTTGTGTCCATGTAGGAGAACTCAAGTCTGTTACCAGCCAGTCTGCCGATTCATTCATTGGTTGATTGTGAGCAAGAGTCATTTAACGTCTCTGTGCTTTGCCAGATAAAATTGGCCATCTAGCCTCCACTCATTGATAAAATAGTGTTTTCTAAGCACTCTAGACCCTAGAGAAGAAAGCACTTATTCAGAAGCAACAAAAAAAGGCAAAAGAAATATGTCATATTGGCAATTTTTTGAAAATGAAGAATTGTTCAACATGACTGGAAATATGAGTCACTAAGACCATGGTCCAAGTGACAAGTGTCTGAAGATTTGCAGACTGTGCCCATTTCCAGGTTTTTAAAAATAAGGGAGTCATTTTTGGCAGTAAGATCATATACAAGCAGGAATTCTCATCAAAAATCTGGATAAAAACATATAAGGAGGTACTTAGCATTAGGCTCAATCATTAAGAAGGTGAGTCTTCGAGAAGGAAAAATAATTAAAGCACTGAGAACTTAATTAAGTATCAAGCACTCACACCTGCCTGTGTTGGCCTGAATATTTATTTTATTTTTATTTTTTATAAACTGTACTCCTGCTTTAAATAGTTTTAGGTTGAAAGTAAAAACAACAACAAAACGTACTTAAATTTTATTGCTAAAAAAGTGGCAGCCAGAAATTAAAGTGATTAATACCATAAAGAAAAACCAAGAGGCCAATGGCATGTGAGCTTAGCAAAACCAGCCTCAAGACAAAAATAAAAGAAACTATGTGAAAATATGCCTAATATTCCAGTTTTCACATTAATTATGCCAGCACATTTTTCAAGCATTAGATACCAGAATGTAAAAATCAATGTTGTCTATTATAAATAGACAAAATATTATATATTATAATATTTTTGCATACTTTGTAGCTAGGCCATATGATTATAGTATAATTCAAAGTCTATATGGTAACAAAAAGGGATAAACTGCTAACTTCGAAGAAAGACACATCTTCATAAAGTCGGAGAAAAGAGCACTCAAAAATTCAAGATACCTGAGTTCTGCTTCGGGCAAATCATTTACAACTCTTCTTTGGACTTAACTGTTTTTCATTCATAAAAGGTTGAAGAGGTTGGATATATTCACTGTGGTCTCTTGAAATTCTGTTATTCCAATTTAGATAAGGAAGATTATCAAAAATACCCACTTACTATTACCAAGAATAAATACGTAGATTTTATACCTATGGCACTTAAATCTAGGAGGATTGGGTAGACGAGGAAGCAAAAATAATAGCAACCTCTGCCAACTCCATCACAACAAGAGCTGGTAGAAAGGCTCTCCCACCGGCAACGTGCTGATAGGCAACACTAACCATGAAGAACGAAATTTAGGATTCAAATTACACTTTGCCAAAAAAGTAAAATCTCAACTAATCAGTATCATCAACCTAACTGGTGGGATTCCATTGGAAGGGCATCTTTCTACTCAAAAACCTGATCAAATTCTCCAGCACTTTCTCCTCTATCCTCCATCCAACTACTCCACTCCAGGGTACCACCATCACCACCAACAAAAGAAATAAGAAAAAGAAAGAAAAATCAAGGAGAATCTAGAAGAATAAATTTAGGATGTTTTGGATCTTACATATTAACATATTTACATTTTTAATGCTCTGTTAGTTCACACAATGGAAATGTTCGTTCTGCTAATATGAGTCAACATGAGAGTTAATAATCTTTCCTTTTGACCACTTTCGAACTCTTAAAATACACTCCTGTAAATCAGGTCAGAGAGGAAATTACTTAACACCCCTAAGGAAACTAAGGCACAAAACCATTTAATAATTCCACTAGTTTTCTGGAAAAGCCTGACTTTAATCAAAATATCAAATCATGACTCCACCTTTTACCTGAGGCTCCAGCCACTGTTCCTCATGGATTAAAAGATTAAACAAACAAAAAGCAATGTTAACTCATCCATTCAAGAAAATTTCGAAAACACGACTTCCAAAATGCCTATTTACAGCCAAAGGCCGTTTCTTAGTAAATACCATTAATAGACTCATCTAGAGTCATAATTCATCTGATGAGCCAGTTAATTATTAATTTTCATACATCATTTCATTTCCTTAGGCTACATTTAGCCTTTGTTACATTTTCCATTTCTTATGCCACAAGCATTTCTTACCCTGCATAGAAAACCTGATAATGAGGCACAAAATACTGGTGAGCAAACAAACTGCTCCTGAGTCTGCTGCATACATATATGTCTAAGCCATCTAAAATGGAGTTTTTATTGATTCTTCTTATTTTTTCCCTTTAGGTTCATGATTGTATAATTTCATTAACACTGCCTTTTCAACACCGCTGCCTTGATCCTTAATAGGCTCATGTTATTCCCATGAGCTTCTCTTGTTACAGCTTTTGTAGCCAGAAGAATATAGAAATGAAAAGCCTATTGATAGATAATATAAGTTATTCTCATGCACGGCTGCAGTGTGAAGCACATTTTGCAATTCAATCAAGCACAGATAGAGCTGAATGTTCTTAGATCCCAGGAGTTCATTTTAATAAGCAGAATGTACCTTGTCCTAACACAGGTGACTGACTCCTCAGAAAAGATTGTATAAACAAAAACCAATCATGTAAGTCATTTTATTGGCAACAATATAAACACAGCTATATTAGATGTCACCAATAAATCAAAATTATTCTTGTCTGCAATTTTAACAAGAGGAAAGTGCAAACATGTGCCTGCGAGGCTGGAGGATATTATAGAGGAAACATATTGGGTGTGTACAATATTATTTTTCTAAACTGAAACTGGAGGGTACTATATTATGCTACAGTAACTCACAACAAGGAATAGTTGATCACTTCTGTGGTTCCATAACTTTATTCAGTGACACTGACAAATTCAAAGAATTTACAACAGAAGTTACACAAAAACAGAGCTAAGATAATTCCTCATTAATGAGACGTGGAGTAGAAACTTAGGGAGGTTACACACCTAACAACTACTAACAGCTAGTATGTATAGACCGATTCACTTGGGTACTCCCAAGGTCTACTGCTGGCAATTCTAAGAATATTAACATATTTATTCTGAACACTAAGATGTACAAATGTTACTTAAACGATATAATCAGCATTAAGATGAAATCAAAGAGGCTTCATTCTCAGTTATACCAATTAAAAATATGAAGACAAATTAGTGTTCCCTCCAGAGATTCAAGAGCATTCTTCCAAAGACCCATCAGAAAAGATAATATAACGCAGCTGGGCATGGTGGCTCACTCCTGTACTCCTAGCACTTTGGGAGGCCGAGGTGGGAGGACTGCTTGAGTCCAGGAGATAGAGACTGGCCTGGGCAATAGCAAGACCCCATCTCTACAAAAAATTCTTTTAAAAAATTAGCTGGGCATGGTGGCATGCACCTGTAGTCCCAGCTACTCAGGAGGCTGAGGCAGGAGGATCGCCTGAGCCCAGGAATTCAAGGCTGCAGTGAGCTATGATGATGCCACTGCACTCTAGCCCAGGTAACAGAGCGAGACCCTGTCTCAAAATAATAATAAAAATAATGATAATATAATGAACATTATGGATCCTATCTATTAGCAACACTGACTTTGTTTTATCTGTGGATTCAAACCTTTAGCTATCTAATTAGATACATGTTTAAGCTTTTATTTTATAAAATTTTCTCAAAAATAAAAGTAATCTTTCCTAAGTTTATGGAGTGAAACAACTGGCAGTGTCATTGTAAATTTAAATTAATGGCTATGATATTCACAATATAGGTAGTAAATATAGACAAGACACAGAGGAAAGAAAGAGGAAGTGAAATGGGAAGGAAAGAGAGTGGGAAAAAAGGAAGGACCAAGTCCAATTCAGGAATTTATTCCTAGTCAGTCAATCCTATCTGAAGAATCAGAAGCAGCAATGAGGACCTGCCACACAACGACGGTCACTGCAGACTGCTGGAGGAAATTCAGAACCTTCAGGAAAACACTGCTGGAGGGCAATATTAAATGTTCAATAACCTCTCTTAGAATCCACTTTCCACAATTCAGTGCATCTATACAACTCTCATATCCTCCTAGTTTACTAAATGTCACTACTTTTAGTAGTAATTACTTAGAAGTGTTTCATTTACTTTGTCTCAGTCATTAACTCATCAATGAGTACAGAAAGGTCTGGAGAACTGTCGTCCTACCAAAAATGGCAAGGGAGAGGAAGCTAAGTAGGGATTTCCTTGGTCAGCTATAAGAAATCATACAAAATGAGAATGAACTTGGGACCAAAGGATTTTTAAGACAAACACGAATAAGTTCAGAAAGCACCATGCTTTGATCCATGCATTGGCCCAGTCTAGGTTATGAATATGCTGTAAATTCCTAGATCTATGTTTAACAACATACTCTTTCTAAAGCAGTGTTTTTCAAAGCAGTATGCAATTCACTGATGTTTTATGAACTCAATCATTCAGTAGAGAGAACATTTTTTAATTAAATAGAACCACTAGAATAAAATAGAAGCTATCAGTGCATCAAATGGATTGATGGTCAGGTTTGTTTTATTTCAGTTTATTTGTGGTTCATATATCTACATATTCATATGAATATATGTCTTCTGGGTAAGATATAAAATATATTTTAGGGTGAGTCACAATCAAAATAGCATAAAAGCCACTGTTATAAAAGCATTTGGACTACATGCCTACCCAAGTACTTAAAAAGGACAGCTGCAGGTAAAGACAGAGTTAAATAGTCAAAGTAAAATAAATACCAAAATATAGCTGGAATGAAGAATGGAAAGGATCTAAAAGTTCAACATTTTTGGCTTTATAAAAAAATAAGGATTAAATAATACAAATCCACATTCCTATCACTGCTATCTTTCACTGTGCCTTTTTCTTAGTAAATATCAAGTGATCAATTGTGCTCAATAAGTAACAATTGATCAACCAACTAACAGAATCAGGATCAAAATGACTGATAATTTTAGATCTTTCTCATTGCAGGGGTAGACAACCTTCCCTGGAATAAAACCCCTATTCTTACACAGCTAAAGAAGGAAAAGTTTAAATTAACACATAATGTCTGTGAGAACTGAGTCTTTCAAAATGTGTTCTTAATATGAGTTAACCATCAGATCCCAAGAAAAGGAATTTGAAATGGAAAAATGAGCACATTCCCTATGATGTCACTACTGAATTAATTACCTGAATTGCAAAGAGTGAACACCACATGGCTATGGTTTGATACACAAAGGCTTCTTCTTCAGAAATATAAAAGCAAAATAACTGGCTGGAGATTTTTCTTAAAAAAAGAAATCCTTACACAAGGAGGTACATAGGTAGTAAAATACAGCCAATGAAAAGAGCATTCTTTGTCATTTAGTCTGTATAACTAACAACTCAGTCCACGTGAACAGCTGTTTGCAAGGCTAAAAATCACAATCCTTTTAAAAAGGTAATAAACATGTACCTATGCAAGATTCTAGAAATAAAATTTACCACTCCTTAAACCAAATATTCAGGGATATTCACGTGTACCTATCACACATGTAACTGAGATTTTTTTCCCTTCAGTGTAGTTATTGCTTAAAAGTGACCAATGTAACTATTTTTGGCTGTTGGTAGACAGAAGTTCTATACAAGTTAAATTATGTTCACTGACATCACCACAGAAGTATGAACGTCCACAACAATGACTAGGCCCTTAACCAACATGACAACATATTTATTAAAGAAATTTTTTTTAAACCCCCACGAATGACTCAGCCAAGTTACAGACAGAAGTGGAATCTATTGGTCATGCTGAAAAGGTTGGGAAAACATTAATCCATTTCTTCACACACAAGAATAACAAGAATTCATACCTAGCCCTGGCATCCAGTTGATTTTCTGTGTAAAGTATTCAGCAGGTCTAGAAACGAAACTTCATAGGTCTGGCTCACAACTTCAGAAATAACTGGTATTCAGAAAGTCTGATCTCTTTATCAGGGAGCCTAGAGCAGGGTCTGACCTTGCACTGTGACCCTTTCTGCCCATCTGCAGTTCAGCAAGGCTGGCTGCATCTGAAGGAATGCGCAGTCGTTCATGTTCTTGGCCTTGAAGAGATCACGTCAGACAAGGAACCCCCACCAGCTCTCTTTGTCTCAAGTCTGTCCTCAGCTACTTAGAGCCTTCATGATTCAAGTTTTGCAGACAAAACTCTGATTTTGTTCCCAATGTGGAACATGATTGGATCCTGGTTCCATTCATTCTACACATTGCCTTGGATTCTACCTTGATGGTCGTTTGTTTCCCTCCTCCCTTCTTTCGTCCTCCTTCTCCCCAAATTCAGATCCTATTTATCCTCCAGGCCCACCCCAAATACCCACATTAGGCCCTCCCTGATCATTTCTTAGTGTCCACATCTCTCATCTGTAAAATGGGGATAATTACACTATTGTGCAGTTCATAACATCACAGAATAGTAAATGAGAAAATGCGTGTTGTACGCTTAGCATGTTGCTCAGTACATAAAAGGACCCAATAAATGTTAAATATTTTACACTACACACCTCTCTGTTAACATTCAAAACTTTCTACAACGCATTATAGTTATTTGCCTGTTTCATCTCCCTGTCTAAATTCTAATTTCATTGAAGTTTGGGGTTATGTCTAATTTATCTTTGAACTCTCCCTAGCCCTTACATGTACACAGATTATTTTATACTATACCTATATATTTATGTTTTTCACACTATATTTATCATACATATATATTTTATACTACTTATATATTCAAATACATTTGTTACTATTTATATTATTCATACCATACTGATCACTTATACTGAAAAATATGGTATAAGTGAAATATGTAATTATAACCCACATTTGTCATTTATTGCCTGAATAAATACAAAAGTGAGGTACGAACATATAATCATGAATCCCATGTTCTGTGGCTTATGCAACTTAATTACAACTGCCTTGTTTCCTAGTCTATTCCTTTCTCTACTAGGAAAAAGTAGCATAGAAATTTTATTCCACTCTTCTGGGCAGGCATGTTATTCTTATCTTTAACTTGGCATACTGGTGAACAATGAAAATCCTGGCTAAAAGCTGCCAAATGAATAGAGTTGCTTCCGTACTGAGACCAGGCACCTTTCTTCCCATTGTGACGGTTGTTGGCCCTCCCAAAGGGGCTGTGAAACACATTCTGGGTTGTCACAGTGGAAGGAGCTCCTCAGCATACTCTACCTCCACTGGTGTCACATGAGACATTTCACTTGTGTCTGTTCGGTCTCCCCAACCAGACTGTGATTAGAATATAAATATGGCTTTATGTTTCGTTTGTGTTTTTCCTTAATTCTATCGTATTAAGTAATGCCTCACCAAGTCATTTCTGCAAGCCAAACTGTTTCCATCATCTTTAAAGGGGAGTCCAAATTATTTGACCTACTAAAAGTTTGTTGTGTAGAGAGAAAGAAGCCAGACAGACCCAAGAGTGCATATTGAATTATTCCATTTACATAAGATATTTTTAAAACAGGGAAAACTAATATATCTGTTAGAAGTCAGGGCAGCGGTCACCTTAGGTGAAGGTGGTAATTGGAATAGAATATGAAGGATATTTCTGGTGTGTTGGTAATGTTCTGTTTCCTGATCCGGATGCTAGTTACACAGGTGTGTTCGGTTTGTGAAAATTCATCAAGCTTAAGATAGATGTGCTTTTCTGTAAAGATTTTTTATTTCATCTCAATAAAAAAAAAACTGGGCTCTTATGTCAACTCTGACTAAAGTAAGTAGGAAACTAGGAAAACTTGGAACTAAGGCGTCTTTTGATCAAACTATGTGTTAAAGTCATTTTAAAAGTTTTATTCTATCTCATTTTCCTTTAATGAGAATGGCAACATATTTTTATTGCACAGATTTCCTATGTGCCTTTTTTCCCCAGTCTCATAGATTGAGTCTATGAACTCATCCAACTTAGGGAAAAGTTAAAGAGTTAAGTTCTGTATTTCCACCTTCTGTACAATATAATAGCCTCTACAGAAAATAATTACAGAAACACAGGAAATTACTTCTCCTGAGATGAGAATATGCATGGGATGCCACTTTCTGAATTATCTCCTTCAAGAAGTACTCCTATAATCTGGAAGAAATGCAAATTAACATTCCAGCTCCAAAGATCAATAACTACAACATATGAGGGACAAAAGGGGAAAGAATGAACCTCCTCAGGCTTAATTTACTAGCTGGAAAGAACACTAGAAGAAAAAAAGACTGAGAACTCTGAGCTCTCTTCTGAAACCATGGGGAGACCACTTTCTGCTATGTAAATCAAGGCAGAGCTGATACAAAACATTAATCTGATATTATTTAACCTCCCCCACCTTATTTTGGCTCAGTAGGAATTTCACCCACCTGGTGGATCCTGGAGTCCTCCCCCTCCAAAAAAGTTGCCTTTCCTATTTGAAATAATGATCACAGGTATTCAGTCTCTGATAGCCTGACTACTATTAAGGAACTTGGGTGGAATATGGGGATCAGAGAAAAGATGCTCTCCCCAAGGTGAACTAAGGAGAGAGGAAGTTACAGCAGCAGTTAACTACTCATACTCAAGGATCACTGATTCCTCTGGGCAAGAAAGGAAAGGAGTTAACCAACTACCAATAAGGAAAGGTGTTTTGGGAAATAACTGGGAAAGAAATGTCCCCAACCCTTCCTTTCAAAGATAGTGTGAAAGCTAGTCTGGCTGCACGATTAATGAAAATATATGAAAACTGTAGTAAGTTTAATGATGGTCCTTAAACTTAAGCTTGTTCTCGGTTGCACAAAATAGCATATTACATCACACTCTCTTGTCTCTAAATCACTCCAAACTTTCCCAGAACAACTTTCACTGTGGCAGATCCTTTTGGTGCAAATTTTGCAGGTTGCACCTGCTTCACACACCACCACTGGAAGTAAACTTAGAAGAAATACGAAAATTTAAACCAACACAAATCAATTTTGTACCAAAACCAAAAAAAAAACAGTCCCCCAGTTTAGTCTAGAAAGGAAGGTCTGGTGAGGAACAAGACAGAGGGGGAAACAGACATCTGCCTAACTCTCAAGGCAGAAATCATGACTCATCAAAGCTTTCAGAAGGGACGGAATGAGAATGCATTTCTCTTGAGTTCTTGGCCCGAAAGAAATGCTGTCTGAACTGGGAATTTTAAGTGTTTGTCCCGGGCCTGAAACAACCTGCTGTGAGACTTTAGGGCAAAACCCCTGAAGTCTCCAGGCTCGGTTTCCTCATCAGTAGGTGATCCCCAAGGTCCCCTCTAGCTTTAACAGTCTATACTTGAGATTCCCGGTCCCATAAATCTAAAGGGAATTGGTCCACTGGGGGGAGCTGCAGAACTTCCCTCTCCTCACAAACTCCAGGGCCCCAGGGGCCCCAGCACTCGGGAGATGCTGCCGTCCTGGAGGAAGGTGGCTCTGCCGGCTCAGGAAGAGGGTGCGAGAGCCCTCCTCTCTGTAAAAGGTGGCCCAATCTCAGGAGTCCAGTCCCTACGGCCTCTGCTCCCCGAGATTCCGGAAGTTACTCCCCTTCCTCCTGCCCCGGGTTTAGATGCTCCAGAGATGAGGGCCAAGCTGATGCCAGGGAAGCCCACCAGGGTTGGGGGATGGGGAGGTTGGGGGATGGGGAGGCACGCAGAGCAGGGGGGCGGAGACCTCTCCAGCTAGGAGAAGGGCTGGAGAGGTCGGGAGAGGTGACCGGGCCCGCCAGGCTGGGGAGAGGCGCGAGGGACCAGCTAGGAGGAGGGCAGCCCTAATTGGTTCCCTACCCTACTAGCTTGGCCCCCTGGGGATGGAGGCCCGGGCCCCTGGGCTCCCCGGCGCGGAGCTAGGGGCGGGTCCGGAGGCGGAGGCGACAGCGCCCGGCGGGGAGCGAGCGGCTGCGACCCCGTCACTCCCCCGCCGCCTCCGCCCCTAACCCTCGGCCCTGTCCGCGGGCGAGCAAACGCAGCAAAACAAAACAAACTAGTGCCGGCTTCCTGTTGTGCAACCCAGTCCAGAGTAAGTCGAGGGCCGAAAGGGCGCCGCGGCGAGGAAGCCCCAGCGGCGGGGACCCGCGCGCGCTGCCCGGCCCGGCTGGGGCGAGGAGCCACGGCCCGGGCCGCCGCCCCCTGGCCCCGATCCCCCACCAAGCGAGTCCTGACCTCGGGTCTGCTTTCGCTTCTCGCCTCTCAAACGCCCCGAACAAGTCGGAGGGCGCGACCGGCGGAGCCAGAAACTCTTCCCCAAAGTTTCTCCCTCCAGGTACCTAATTGAATCACCCATTGGATGACAAATCAGCCAGGGCCAAGATTTCCAGACACTTGGGTGACTTCCTCGTCCCCGAGGTGACTTGTCAGCTCCAGTGAGTAACTTGGAACTGTCGCTCGGGGCAAGGTGTGTGTCTAGGGGAGAGCCGGCAGCTCACTCACGCTTTCCAGAGAGCGGCCCCGGCCGACTTCAAAACACACACAGGGTCATTTATAGGGACTGGAGCCCCGCGCAGGACAAAGTCTCAGACTGAGACATTTTCCAAACAGTGCTGACATTTTGTCCGGCCCCATAAAATGTAAACGCAAGGTGACGAACGCGGCGGGGAGTGCTCGCGTCTGAGTGTGTCTGCGCATTTGCGGCGGGGGAGGTTATAGTTACAGACCGGGCAGCGGCGGGTAGCTGGACCCGTACCGAGACGAGTAGGGCTACCCTCAGCCCGATGACCTCCCGAAAATATATGGGGACACCACCGCTTGGGTGAGACACGAGCGTGGAAAACAGCCTTCGTGGAGCTCCACAAACACGTGGAATTGGAAGAGGCAACTACAGCCCCGTGTGTGCGCGAGAGACCTCACGTCACCCCATCAATTCCCACTTGGCCAAAGTTTCCCTTCAGTGGGGACACGGGGGTGGCGTGCCCGTGAGAACTGTAACTTGCCCTGATTTTGTAGCCCTCTGGCCCCTGTACTTTAAAAGGAAAAACAAAAACTCTTCCCAATGAACCGAACTTTAAAACCTTGTTGATTTCCTTTCCCTCTTCTACCCTTGGCGCTCTTAGGCAACTGACAAGAGCATAGCTTGATTCCTAATTGAGCGTTGCTATCTACCTCCATAAGCACAGGTCTCTAAATGACCTATGAATCTGGGGGGTGGGGTGCGCATATCCTTAAACCCGCGCGAACGCCACCGGCTCAGCGTGGAAAACTATTTCTAATCCCTATTTGCGTCTCCGAGCCTTACCTCCCCCCACACTCCCGAGCGCTCGGGTTCTCCCAGCCTCTCGCCTGCCAGCAAAGTTCCTATGGCATCCACTTACCAGGTAACTGGGATTTCCACAACAAAGCCGGGCGTGCGGGTCCCTTCCCCCGGCCAGCCTGCGCGAGTGACAGCAGGCGGCCAGCGCTGGCGAGGAGTAGTAACTTGGGGCTCCAGCCCTTCAGCGCGCTCCACCGGCTCTGCCTCCTTCGGAAATGAAAACTCCCATCCAAGCCGGGGGACGGAGCGCGGAAACCCGGCCCAAGTGCCGTGTGTGCGCGCGCGTCTGCGAGGGCAGCGGCGGCAGGGGGCGGAGGAGGCGGGCGGGGGGTGGCTGGACCCTAGGCATCAGCTCATTCTCCCCCGCTACACACGTACACACGCAAATAACGTTTATAAAAAGTTCAGTTGCGACTTTGCGCCTCGCCTGTCTTGCTCATCCTCGTCTTGGGCCGGGGGACGCGTCTGGGGGCCGGCCCCGGGATGCTGGCTAATTGCTGCTGGCGGGTTCCGTCGGGGGG
>VBSM01003204.1:52167993-52191106 GCA_008086735.1 Cheirogaleus medius | reverse complement strand
TTTTAACAAGAAAAGTATCAGTGTTTCGACAGGATTTGATGTCAAATCATAAAGAACAAGAGAAAAAAAAGACCCAGAAGTAAAACAGAGCAGAAAGTAAAAAGTGAAAAATGGCAAGAGTTTCTTTAGGGATTGCATTTGCACAGGACAACTTCAAAACTGGATAAATGAAGCACAAAGGATGCCTTTGACATCTTTTCAAAGTATAAGCAGGGAAGAGAGAAAGGTGATGGAAGTGTTGCAAGGGTGAAAAATTCTGAACACAGGCTGCTAGGAACAGAGGCACATCCCCTGCACATGTTGCAGCTATATAATGGTGCTTTCTCCTTAAGAATTCAGCATCCTCAGCCTCATTCTCCACCTAAGTCGTGACCTCCACCCCTTCCGTTTGGCTTAATAAGAGCCTTCAAAAGGTTGTCACCTTGGACATATAGGAATAACATTTATTGGGTGTGGGGCAGGTGGGGGGGAGGGGATGGGTATATACATACATAATGAGTGCGATGTGCACCAACTGGGGAATGGGCACGCTTGTAGCTCTGACTCGAGGGGGTTGGGGGGCAAGGGCAATATACATTTGTACCCCCATAATATGCTTAAAAAATAAATAAAAAAAATAATAATAAAGACATACAGACTAGAAAAAAAAAGGTTGTCACCAAAAAGCCTGCTTTTGTGGCGCCCCATATGTATTGCTACATACGCAAGGACTTCCATCTTAGGAATCAATATATGTAACACACACAATATCCTCCAGTTAGATCTTTCTTCAGTGAGTCTTTAATTCGCCCTCATGAATGAAACGAATAGGGATGTTGCAAGATGCTTTTAGAATTTCAGCAGTCCTTACATTTTATTCTACTACTCTTCTGCAAATCAGCATTTAGGTAGTAGATGCCATGATTAAGACAGAAGCCCTCAAGTAAGACAAACCAAAAAGATTTTTGGCAATTTTCATTTATCTTGCAGGAATATTACTGGGTTAATATTAACATCACCAAAGACAATACTTTTTTTTATGTAGTCTTGTTATGATCCTCTTTTCCTTCTCCTTAGGACACAAACTGGTCAGAATATCCATCATCAAAATATCTGTCAGCAAAAGTAGAGGGAGGGAAATAAATTAGTAAGTGCTTAGGATATGTCATTCTGTCAATTTTCCAGTTTCTCTCTCAGCTCTTCATCTCCTTGTAAATACAAGTATCCAAACCCAAGATGGCAATAGATGGGTTCAACCACACATAAGAAAAGAAAATACTCATAAAATGAAGCATACAGCAACATCACAAAAACAAAGAAACCAAGTGGTGGAAATTGCCATAACTATTCCATTGTGGCTAGTTATTGCAACATGCCTGACATTCACATAAAAACTCCTCCTCATTAACTCCAGCCTTCAGGAGCAGAGCAAGATGGGAACACTGACCCTTCCACGCATCATGGGAACTTGTGTTCATCAGACTTTTGTGCTATACAACTGCTCCCCAGGAACTTGTGGACAAGCCTGGGTGGAGGCTGCAAAGAAACCTTTCCAATGTCCCTCAAATACTGTTTCAAATACAATGGTTATGATGCATGAAATCGTATCCTAGAGCCTTGCAGAAGCTTCCAAAACTTCCCACTTGGTAGGAACAGCTTAGCTGGAAGAAAAAAAAAAAAAACATAGTGCTACACCCTACTTTAATCAATGGCTCATGGAAATAAAACACTGGGAAAGTTATGAGTCATCAACCTGAAGATCCCCCAAATCTCTTCATTTATAAGAGCCTAAGGGTAGGAATGTCAATTTATTTAGGTGTGATTTTCATGAGCCTCTAATATTCCTAAGACATTTACCACTAAATAGGTACAGGGCTTTGTTTGAATTCTTTTGGGAGGCTGGTACAAGAATGTAGATCTTCAATGTCCTTGTATTCCCTGGGATAGAGTAAAAATGCAGTTTTGTTGTTGGACCAATACAACCCTGGAGTGACTCAGAATGAGATCTGTACCTCTTCTGGGCTGACTTGGTCAGCAAGGGTGGGGGAGGGGAGTAATGAGAGACAGTGGGAAAGGAAATAATGTCGTTCAGAAATGATACTTTCCCCTCTCTTTCCCCTCTTTTCCCCTCTCCATTATGCATCGGAATCACACCCTGGCAGCCTTTCAGCCAGATAGATGGGAACTGCAGCCCAGTCAGTATCTTCACTCTCTAGAGACCTATGTTGTATGTGCCTCAACCGCTGACTCAGGCCAGCTGACTCAGCAGACAGGCCTTTGCTGCCAGCTCATGTCCAGTTCTCATTCATTTGAGAAATATTCAGTGAGTACCTACTTTGTCCAAGGATTGGGACTAAAGAAACTAACACCTGCAGGCATTGTACATGGGAGGATGTTACATAAAGTTTTTTGCCCAGTGCGTGGGTCATAGCAAACCCTCGAGAAATGGGGATTCTTTACATATATTATCTCATCAACTACTCCTCAGCTACAAGTTCTTTCAACATTGCTGTACTGCAAAATAACTGTGCATGCTCTTTGAATGTGTACAAAACATATTTCAGGTGTATAAAGTACAAGGTATCCTGTGATTAGTGTCAGATAAGTGCAGTTTAGGGAGTGTGGAGGAGGCAGGAGTAATTTCCTACAATGTGACATACAGTAGCCTGGCTGTTTGAGCTGGACATCAAAGAATGGGTAGAGAACTGATAAGCCAAGGAGACTGTTCCAAGTGGAGGAGCCAGCGTCGGAAGGGGCGCAGCAGGCACAGATCCTATGTAGGAGCTCACTCAAAGCTAGCATACAAAATAGGGACATTCACAATCTCGTAGCTAGAGCAATGGAACACTTCCAGAAGGAACAGCTCAATAGCAAAACTTCGGGAGAACTGTTATTTGTGTCAGTCTGAGTGATCTGACAGCAAACCATTTGCAAACTTACAGAGATCTATGATCAGATTCCTACTCTCATAAAGAGTCCCTAGAGAGAAACAAATGTGAACCCCAAAATGCAGATAAGTCTAGCTAACAGCACCAGTGATAGTGTGCTTAGCTACTAAAACACACACACACATGCTCACACTCACACACACAAGCTGGCAAGAGTCCAGTTATGTAGAAATGCAGTGGAAAAAGTCAGTGTTTGCCAGCTTTAAGAGGGGAACTAAATGTGTAAGATGGAAAATTTCCACTTTACCTTCCTGAGTGAGTAGTACAAACAGTGGAATGCAGCAAATTTCACATTATGCTATCGGTGTGTGATACACTAATAAAACTTAAGTTAGTCTTTCTACTGATTGCCCACAAATACAGTCAGCCCCGGCTTTTTGGCTTATGCATCAGTGATGCAATTTTTAAAAATGCTTATTTACACCTATTACATTCACAACATCATATCGTTTTCCCTTTCTAAGGTCAAAACTATAAAGCACAGTCTAAAATGTATCACACTAAATGCAACTGACCAAGATGTGAAATATCTTCCTCCATACAATGTCTCTCAATCTTGTCTGATTGGTAATCATTTTCTTCCTATTTTATACAAACCCAGCTGAAATGCATTTAAAATTCTACAAACATTGATGGGATATTTTTTGACATGGTACTAAGGTATATCTATAAAAAGCTTACTAAAATGAAAATGAGTCTATAGATATATACGATATTCCACAGGCAGGCAGTTATTCTTGACCACTTAACATCCATACTGAACACTTACATAGGTTGTTGTAAAATTAATTACCTAATCAAGATGCTATCTTATCTATAAGTGCCTTGTGTAAGTGCCTTTTAGTAGCTTAACTTCTCTTCATAAGCCTTTCACTGCCTACCACTAGCACTGAGCACTAGTAAGTAATTAATGCTTATCAAATGAATGGATTAATTAATGAGGGAATGAAAGAATGGTTTCCTTACTGTTAGAGACAGTGACTAGCACTTACAACTCGTCTTCATGTATGTGTGTAAATCATGTCAACACTCCAAAAGAGTCTGAACACCTGTCCTTTCTGTGCCCCCAGGCTCTTTATTATAAACTGAAGATTAAAATAATACTTCCTGTTTCTGAGGAAGAAAATTCAAAGTTTCTATGCAATGTTTAGAGTTAGGGGAGAGCCAGCCTCCTTTCCCGCCACAATAATCCTTCCCTATCTGACACCCACTATCTCCTTCACATCACATCAAACCAGGTCATTTGCAGCATGCCATGAATTCTACCCCAAAAAAGAAAAACATATGCCAAATTATGGGAAGAAAAAAGAAGCAAAGAGAAGCAAAATAGAGAATAAGAGTGCAGGGAGGAATGTGAATTCTTAAAGAAATAAAAAGGTGGAAATAAAGAAGGAAGGACAGCATTAAACACCATCAGGAGAACTGAAAGCAACAAATTAGTTTGGAATAGAATTAAGATCTGGGGGCGGGGAGTGATTTGGTGGCTTTTCAGACTCCTCCCCAACTCACCTCAAATCTTAAATACACCTGCAAAAGGGTTTAAATAAACTTGGAAATTTTCTACAAGCCCTAACTCCCTGTGATGTTAAAGCACTCAGAAGGTTTTCATATATATACATATTTCTGTTCTTTTAACCCTGTAGAGCAAGGAAGAGTGGAATTTTACTGTGCCTTGGACAAATGACCAATTGCTCCCAAAGCAGACTTACCTTGGGTAAGAGTTCCTTCAGGATGGGGCACTGCTCTAAGTTTATTATCTGCATTACTTCACTTAATTCTCACAACGTCCTGATGAGGTAGGATCTAGCACAACTTCCATTTTACAGATGGGAAAACAGAGGCATAGAAAGGTGGAATACCTTCCCAATGTCACCTAGCTCATGTGGGAATGGCCAGGCTTCGAACAGAAACAGTCTTCCATATTAACCATTGCTCTATTACTCTTTCGAGGCAGGAAACTCTGCTTCCACCAGACATTTATTCACTCAGGCAGGGGATATTTTGGAAGGATACTGGACTTTGGGATCAGAAAACCTGTAAATTCCAACTTCACCACTTACTGAGAGACCTTGGGCTGCTTTCTGAACCACTGGGGACTTCGGTTCCACTACCTGAGTTATTGCAAAGATTGAACGGAAATTGTGACACTGGCCAGCACACGTGTGCAGCCAGGGGCTTCCCCTATTCATTAGGGGCACAACCCAAGAGCTTCAGGGGAAATTGACCCCAACCTCAGCTCCAGGGATGGCCTTGATGGTTCTGGGAGGAATCTCACTCCTCTGGTCAAAGTGAACGGCTCATAAATCTGGGCCTCAGCCAGTCGACACAGGGTATGCCCTGGCCACAGGGATTGGTTCAAGAATGGACATAGGACCCAATTTGGGCTAATGAGATGTGAACAGGAAAGTTCTTTCATGGCTTCTGAGGAAGGTGGCTTCTCCTGTTTCTAGAGAGCCACTGGAGAGGTGGACTTCATCCTCTGTTGTGGAGAGACAAAAGTGAAACTATCTTTTTCTCGGCTTGCAGAGGAGGCTGATACTCAGGAGGGCAGAGTGGGAGAAGGTTGCAGAGAACAAGAGCCAGAGCCCTGATGGAACCACACCTGATCTCCACCTCTTGATTTTTCATTTGTGAGAGCCAATAAATCCATCTTATTTTTTAAACAAATAGCTGACAGCAACTTATATAAGTACCTAAGATAATCAAGGCACCATCCAGGGCACAAAGATAATCAAGACAAACTTCAAGGGGCTCATCACCTAATAAATACTTAAAATAGTTTTCGTGGCATCATTTTGGCCTTTTTTTTTTTTAATTAAATTTTGGCTCATGCTCACTTCAGGATCCTCCTACCATTTGGTGTATAATATTAAGCAAGAGAAATTCCACCTCCCCGGTAATTAATTACACAATGCCCCCGTTCAGATCAGATGGCCAACCTTTGAGGGTCAGCTAGAGTAGCTTATCCATTTGGTTGTCAGACAACTGCCTTGAAAAGCTAAGACATGTCTACAGGTTAACAAACATTGCCCTGGAACTCAGCACCTAGTAAGAAATATATGCATTCCCAAATTCCTATTGAAGGTAGATTTTTTTTCTCATTCCCAGATAAACAGAGACTCCAAGATTTTCCTGGAATGCTATTCAAAAATAGAAAAGGAATCTTATAGAAGTGCCTGCCCGGGCATCTCTGAGTCCCACGCATTTTTGTTCTTGCTGCCGTTGTTATTAATCCCACCTTGGAAGGTTTCAGTTCATCCTTGAACATCCTCCCCACCCCCAGGCTTTTCTGTTTTCTATTTCATAACTAAATGGCATTTAAAACTCTAGCTATAGATACCATTCGGGGCTGTTGGCGTAAGCAGCGGGGCAGAGAGTCTTTAGATTGTAGATTGAATTTAGGGCCGAGCAGTTAGACAATTTGAACTTGATAATAATGATGTTATCTCAGCAGGTTGCATAGGTCAGAAATGTGCTCCTGTCACTGCTTTCTTTTTCCTTCCAGCAAAAAGTGGACATTAAAGAGAAAGCGTGGGTGGTGAGTTATAAGCGATCAGGTTAAGTGTACCCAGTTTAGTTATGGCAATAATAACTCACATTTATTAGGCGCTTATTATGTGCCGGGGCTGAGCAAAATACTTGAGATTCTTGATCTCTTTTAATTCTCACAGGTATGGGGCTAATGAGTGGCAGAGGTAAAACTAAGACCCAGCCCCCCATGGCTCCAGGGCACATGCTTATAGCTGTAACACTATACCACCTCCATAAAGTACTGCGTAGACATTGTGATGAGATATGTGGCAAATATAATTACATGTAAAATTTAAGAACAAAATATATGGTATAAAGTGTATATGTAATGGCCTCTTGTATGACACTATCAGATGATACTGAACTATCACAGCTCCTCGAAGCCTGCCTCCCACCCTCTCCCAAGCCTCCAAGCCTTTGCTCCTGCTGTTCCATCTACGTGGAATGGTCTTCACTATCCACCTCCCTCCTATTCTGTGGGGCTCTCTCTAGTAGGGAGACTACTGTACCCCCCAAAATGTCCACATCCTAACCCCTGGAACCTGTGAATATGTTAGGTTACAAGGCAAAAGGGACTTAAGGTTGTAGATAGAATTAAGGTTGCTAATCAGTTGACCTTAAAATAGAGATACTCTCTGGGATTATCAGAGTGAGCTCCAGATTAGCAGCATGATATCCATGGAAGCAGGGCCATAGGGATGCTATGTTGCTGGCTTTGAAGATGAAGGAAGGGGCTATTAACCGAGGAATGTGGGCGGCCTCTTGAAACTGGAAAAGGCAATGAAACAGATTCTTCCCTAGAGCTTCCAGAAAGGAATGCAGCCCTGCCACAATTTGATTGTAGCCCAGTGAGACCTGTGTGGGACTTCTAGCCTACAGAATTGAAAGATATAAATTTGGGTTATTTAAGATGCTGTTTAGGGTAATTTGTTACAGCGGCAATAGAAAACGAATGCACCTTCCTAGCTTTCCTCTCTCCCTTCACCCCAAAGCCAGACACCCCATGCTCTGGTCCCTGCAGAACATGGTCCTTATAGTATTTAAAACTAACGATACTATTTGGGGCCCGGGTGTGTTCATCTAGTCCTTCCCTTAACTCCTTCACCGTCTGAGAGCCTTAACCTGCCTCTGCCTACCTTCTGCTGGGAGGACAGGCACTGTTCAGTGAAATGAGCAAAAGCCCATGGACTGGAAGGAAAAGGTAGGGCAGGAGAAAGAGGAAACAAGAGAAGGAGAGCAGAAGGAGGATGAAGGGAAGAGGGCAAAGGGGTTGACAGAAGAGGAGGTAAGAGAGCAAAGGGGAGGGATGAACGAAGGAGAAGACAAGGGTGGAGGGAACAAAGGAAGAGGGCTGGAAGAAGATGAGAAGTTCAGAGCAGAGGAGAGGGAGAATAAGGAGCAAGGACCTTGTCCTCTGTGTCCCCATCTTCCACATGAACACCCTCTGGTCCTTCCTCCCTGAGCTCTCCCAGTCTTGAGGATCCAGCCCGAGGGCCTCTTCCCTGCAGGGGTTCCCAGTGCTGGCCACTGTTTGGAATCCCCGGAGAAAATCGTCAGTGATTGGCCTGGCCTCTCCCCTTGAGATTCTGATTCAGTCCACCTGGATGGGATCTGCGCATCAGGCCTTTTGTGAAGTTTCCCAGGTGACTCTCCTGTGCAGGCAGGGTGAAGAACCACTGTCTTCAAGCCAGCTTTGACCTCTATGGCTCACCTGGAATGTCCCCTGCCCACAAACTCAGAGCCCCTTCTGTGTCCCGCACTCGGCAGCTGGAGAGTCCACATTGAGATGATTTCAGAAGCCAGACCCTGAAGCCAAACTGCTGGAATTTGGTCCTAGCTCCACATTTAATAGCTGAGCTACCTTGGGGAAGTCACTAAACCTCTCTGTGCCTATCTATCCATCTGCAAAAGGAACATATAGTAAGGGTACTTGCTTTAGAGTGTTGTTTTGAAGACTAAGTGAGTTCCTATTTGTTAAGGGCCTAGAACAGTGTCTGCCACACAGAATGCATGATAAAAGCATTTGTTAGATAAAATGAAATCAGCTTGTGTCATCTCTGAATTGTTCCTCTACCTTGTCATGCTGTTTAACCTTTTATGAACCCCCCCCCCCATTTACAGCTGCACCCTCCTGTCGTTCCCACTGACCCAAGGCCATTGCTCGCCACGTAACAGGCATGTCAATGGAGTCTGTTATGTGAACAAAGCAAAATCAGGAAATCATTCCAAAATATATATGATCTGTTAATTGAAATCAAGAATTGGCTATGAGTGAATAATTTTTTAAAGACTAGTCATTTAAACAATTCCCACTTAATGAGCAAGGCCCATGGAAAAGGGACCCAGAACACATGGGTTTTAAGGAGGGAGGTGTGGAAGTGAAAGGAAATGTGTGGCAGAGGAAAGAGTCCCCAAGTGGGTACCCAAACTGGACAATTCTGATTCTCTGACTAAGGTTTCAGAAGGCCATAAAGTAGGCTGAGAAAGAACAGAGGTGGAGGTTATGGAAAAATATCCACATCAGAGGAATAAAGGCCACAGAAGGCAAACTTTGCTACTTCATAATTGTGCCTAAGTCTGGCCCAGTCTAGATTTCTATTTAGATGGCTGATTTGCATACACACTCATATACATTTAAACTCTGAAAATAGAAGTTCCATATGTGTTTTATTTACTCTCATTTATTTTTTATCTTTACCAGTTGGCCTATTTTTTTTTTTTCTTCACATGACATCAGGAGATCATCACTGCAACAAGCAACTCAGCTTGGGGATGCTGGGATAACTCGGAAAGAGACATTTGAGACGAGATGTAGAACTTTGTATTAGAGTACAATAAAATTTACAATGCACAAATTTGGCGGCCAAGCAATTTCTCTCAAAGGTATGAAAAAATGTCTGTGCTCTATTTTCAAAGAAACCAAATAAGACATGGTCCCTGAATCACTGTCTGAATGCAAACAGCATTTGGCTTTGATCTGAGTTGCTGAAAACTATGACCAATTTATCCTGAGGATGCCAAACCATCAGAGAATGTTTTTAAGTCTGGGTTTCCATATCAGGATTCTGCTACACACTTTTTCTCTTCATTTCACATTACATAGGGCCAACCCAAAATAGTACTTCCAACAATGGATGTGGTTGGTATGATAATTTCACATCCAGTTACAGACAAGGGGTAGATGGGCCCTTTTCTTATCGACATATTCATGTGGCCTACACAATATACAAAAAAAATTGAACAGTAAATGGGATTATTTGATGTAAACCCCCTTCTATACTGTATTCATAGACTTCTTAGGCAGGCTCAGTTAGTTTCCTATTGAAGAAGGAATAAGAAAAATCTCAGAAACTCACTTGTCTAGCTAACGTGCCCCAATGTGCCTCTCAAACCCGTCCGGAGCCATGCGTGCTGCCAATCTTCCTCCCGCCCTCCGCCTGGTTCAAGAAGTCATTGCTGGTTTTCTGAATTTCATTTGCAAACTTAAACCCCAAATATGCCCATTAGTCTCAGTGCCGAATCTCATTTGCTCTGCTTCTCCCTGCCTCCACGGCCAAACTGCGTGTGTGAAGATGCGCACATGTGGGGAACGGATCCAGCCCCATAAGGACACGCACAGCCATCTTGCAAGCATGTGGGACATACCAAGAACCTCCGGTAATGAGCCAATCACCCAAGATTACCCGCCTTTGGGTCTCAGTGGGATGTTTTTTCTTTTTTTTTTTTTTTGGAATGCTATGAAGACTTGATCTGCATATAAAGTCTCCGAAGCACTTTCTGCTCTGCCAACATCCTGAAACAAGAAGAAAATGGGGGCTATGATGTTGATGTTTTACACACGTTCTCTGCATTTTAGGGCGTCCAAATTACCAGAAGGTAGAGAGATCCTTGCCTAAAATCCTAGTCCGGAGCTAGAGATCTGGACCTGTTCTGCATTCTGAGTGCACCTTCAGGTTTCGATACGGACAGGGTGTGGAGGACTCGGAGGGCAGTGGGCAACTTCCAAGGATGGAGCCATCACAGAAGTACCAGCTCTTATAGCAAGAACTTTATAGAAGTTCTTAATTCCAAGGAGTCTGTGGATAGAGGTGTTTACCTTTTGTAATCCCATGTATTTCATTTTAGGCATTAAAACTTCATTCTCGGGCAGGAGCAGTCTATAAGCTTCACCAGACTCCCAAAGGGGTCCATTGCAAAAGAATGTTCTTCCCCCTGCAACTGTCTGTGCCCACTGGCCCTCCCTCCCGCACCAGATTCATTCCAGACCCAGCCCGCAGGTCTTCATCGTCCCCGCTCCAGCCCTGGCCTGACCTCCTCTGTCTGCCCTCCCAGCTCCAAGTCAGCAGACCGGGCCCCAACGCTCCTGCATCGGCCTTGTTAGCCACCACCCCTCCCCATCTGAATCCCCCACCACACACACCGTCCGACCGTAACACCACAGTGTCCTGGGGTTTGGGGGTTGGTTTCTTAAAGTCTGTTAGCAGTGGTTGTCTGACCAGGGAGCAGGGGAGGTGGTTAGGTAACAGGAATGTAGTTCCGTGATGTCTTAATTTTTAGAGTAAGCCTATTTGACGTAAACGATCAGGAAAACAAAAGATTTTTTAAAAGTGCTTTATTCCTGTCCTTCCTCCTAATTTCTCCTCGATCCCACTTGCACTCCTTGTCCTCCTGCCTCCACCTGAACATGCCATTCCCACAGTCCCCTTCGATTCTCTCTCAGCTCTGCTTTGTGGCTGTGCTCCCCCTTCAATGTGGCTTTGGGGACCTGAGGGACCTGAGGCCGGGGTTTGCTGGCTCTGCCTCTGTGTGTCTTCAGCTGGGTCACTGCATCTGTCTGCTTCTCCGTTCACTCATCCACAGGAAGAGCTAGCATTTCCCATGTGCTCACGCAGGCCAGCACATTACCTGTATGAACTTATTTAATTCTCACAATCGCACCGTGAGCTGGGTAACATTAGCCCATTTTACACACTCACACACTGAGCTACAGAAAGATTAACTCTCTTGCCCAAGATACATAACAGTAGCTCCTCTGCTAATTCTCGTCTTCTGGCTTCAGAGTCGGCCCTGTTAGCACTATGCTATGCTGCCTCTTTGGGGAAGAAAAGACTCTCTAAAATGAAGTAAGTCCACATACCTGCATAGCAGCGCTCTTCTGTTGATTGGAGATAACATGGTAGGGGAGGATGTTGGACGAACAGAATGCCTGGCTCGTAGCAGGTAGCTGTCATTATCATAGTCCTCTAATGAGCATTACTCTAAGTAAGTTTCCACCACACAGCTCCAATAACTCTGTGCAAGTGTGTCTGCCTACATAGCCCACAGGGATCTTAGTTTGAGCAACTATCTTCCTTTGCAAGCCATTGCTGCTCTCTCACTCAGCCATTCTGTTCACTGTGCCACCTCCTCTGCCCCATCTCACCCCCCACGCCTGCTTCCCTGATGTTTCTGGCATCAATCCCCATTGTTTAGACCCCTGTCCCTGCTGCCACCCAACCTGAGGTCCTCGATTCTCTCAGCCAGACAACCATTTCTCTGGCCTCCTCACAGGTCTCCCTGCCTCCAGTCTCCCCAACACACAAAGTTGGCTAACGTTCTGCTCTCAGATTAGTCATCTTAGATGTGACTCCTTAGCTGGGGATTCTGATCTTTCCCTCTGGCACTGTCCCCTGCTCAATACCCTGTCCTTGAGCCAAAATGGACTGTTTGCTAGAGTCTCCAAACTCACCTTGAGCTTTACCTCTGCCTGAGACGCCCTTTCTGGAGCAGTCTCCCACCTTTAAGGTCAAGTACCAAAGCCAGTGCCTCCTGCAGCTTGCCTGGGAGTCTCAGCCCCACAGGGAGTTTCTCTCCTTTGCGTTTTGCACCGGGTGTGTGTTGAGAGAATCTGTGTGCATGGTCTTCTCCAATTCTATCTGATTTATAAAGTCTTATACAGGCTTGGGCCTCAATATCTGTTTTAAAAATATGAATTTTAAAACTGAAAGCCCAGAGAGATTAACTGACAAATCAATTAGTTAACGGAGAGTGTTACATAATAGTTAACATAGTAAGTCAGATTGCCTGAGTTTAAGCCCACTTTCTGTTACTTCTTAGCTGATGTGACCTGGGGCAAGTAACTTAACCTCTGTGTGCCTCAGTTTTCTCATCAGTAAAATGGGAATTATCATAGTACTTATCTCATAGGATGGTCAAGAGGATTTAGTGACTTAATATATATCAAATGTTTGGAACAGTACTCCCCACATCATAAGCACTGTTAGCTACTGTTGTTGTTACTAATGGCAGAATCAGAATGAGAATTGAGGACCCTTAACTTTCGGTCCGGTGCTTTCTCTACCAGGCTTCATGTTCTGACACTATGTCACTCACTGCTCTCTGCTTCTTTAGTGCCCCTATTCTTTTTTTCAACCTCCCCACTCCATGCAAAAGAGATGCATGCAAATGATATATGTGCACGCACACACATGTGCACACACAAGTCCAAGTCAATAGGTAAATATTGCTTTTCCATTTAAGGTAGTCTAGAATTTTGATGAAGCTACGTGGTCTTCAATCAAACAAAAGAAAAGAAAGTGGAAGATCCTCTGTCACCCACAGAACAGGATAAGCCTCTTATATCTAAGGAAAGGGGAGCTGTGGGGTTTCTCATAACTTCTCTAAGACCAAGATAATTCCACTAGCAATTTCTGGAAAGCCACCATGAGAGGTTCAGAATATCACACAGACAAAAGTGCTGATTGCAGAGCCACGCAGAACTGGGTTTAGGTGTCAGCTTCTCATTCCTTAGCTCTGAGACACTGGGCAAGTTTGTCCCTGAGCCTATGTTGTTCCTACTTCACAGGGCTGCAGGGAGAGTAGATGAACTGATGTGTGGAAGGCATTGAACCCAGAGCCTGGCACCCTGTGAGCACTGCTGTTAGTCCTGTCTTTATGGGCTAAGCAGTGCTGGAGTTCCCAGGGGTTAAGTGCTGCCGAAGGTGAAAATTGGAAGCCCCTACAAGCCAATTTGCCAAGACCACAGCTTGTGAAGCCCTTCTCTCGCTGTTGAAGGAACATTTCTTCCCTCCCCTTGGGTTCTTTCTACTCTCCTCCATTCTTTTGTATACTGACTCAACCAGTGTCTTTTCTTTAAGGTAACAACTCCCATCAAAGAAGACAAAGAGTCTAATTTTGGATCTCAGTGGATTTAGGAAATGGACTTTCTCACACCTGAAATCATGCATTTTCTGGTGGAGGAAGCAAAGCCCACGCATCCATCTTGTCAACCCCCTGTTCAAGTTGACCTGACCCGGTGTTGACATGACAAATGATTATGACCATCTCCTACACGAGGAGCTGGAGGCTGAGTGGTTTGCCAGGAGACTCTGGTGCCCTTACTGTTAGTGTCCCAGTGCCTTGTCACTTCAATCAGCATTCTAAAACTCTACTCTATATGCAATGGCACTTTTCTATATATAAACTCCCCATTTAATAATGTGTTAGAGGTTAAAGTTTTATTTTTAAATACAATAGACCTCTATTTTTTTAAAACCTTTAAACTGATTCAAACCCCTCTAACACAGAGTTCATTCTTAAACTTCACACTCTGCTCCTTACACCCCTTAACAACACAACTGTCTTTAAATCCCATGTTGTGGAACCCATAACTTTACATAACAGCATTCAACCAAATATTGGTTCTATCATTTTTGGTATCAAGGCTGTTGATATCTTTCCTCGAAGAACTCTTTTCCTGCAATTCTTATAGAAGACATACACTCAAAACACCTTACTTTGTATGACTGCATCCTCGTGAACTTCCCCATGAAACACATTGGGGACTGCAGACAACCTCCCTAGGTCTCCCGGGCCAGCCTCTTTGGGACACCTGCTCTGGTCAAACCAAATGGGAGGTTCCTGGCAGGAAAAAGAGTGACTTTGGCTGGTCAGTAGGTGGCGCCCTTTCTCCAGCATTAGCCCTGATCCTAGCTCAGAGCTACCTGGACATGCCCTTCCAGGTATGGGCTTCTAGAATGCAGGCCTCTCAGATCAGACGTCTCATGTTACCTCTTAGGATGCTGTTGTCCTGAAACACTAAGTCATTCACAAAACTCTGCTACCCTAAAGTTTGGAAGGGAACCAGAATAGATATTCTATCTTGTATTTTTAAAAGAAAACACATTCTCATCTGACTCGAGGATCACAATGGCGATTAAAATATAATGCCTCTAATCCTAGCACTCTGGGAGGCCAAGGCAGGAGGATTGCTTGAGTTCAGGAGTTTGAGACCAGCCTGAGCAAGAGCAAGACCCCATCTCTACTAAATAATAGAAAAATTAGCCGGGTGTCGTGGTGTGCATCTGTAGGCTCAGCTACTCAGGAGGCTGAGGCAGGAAGATCGCTTAAGCCCAAGAGTTTAGGTTGCAGTGAGCCATGATGACACCACCGTATGTTACCCAGGGTGACAAAGTGAGATTCTGTCTCCAAATATATATATATACACACATATTTTTAATATATATTAAAGGCATTCCTCTTTCTGAAGCATACACTTCCCTACCACCACCTCTCCTAAAGCCACTGTCATTCTATCCCCACCAAAAAAGATTTCACCACCTTTTTACTGGTTTTGGAAGAAAGGTTAAGATTCCTACAAACTAAATTCTAAAGAATGATCATTAAATTCCTCTAGCTACCTTTGCAAATCCAATGATTGCTCATGTAACCTTTTCACAGATTTCCCATAAGGTCCAACAACTTGCTTTGATTATAAAATCCATTTTCATTTTCTGTGGGTCTTTAACTGGATTGACTTTATTGCGAGTCAACAGATATTTTAGCAGTTCTGACTACTTGCCTGGGACAGAGTAGTACAGCAGGGCCCTGAATAACATCTTTCTGTTCATTATAACGTTGATGAGGAAAAAAATCGATTCCCAGCTGGAGCCATGGTCTGTGTGGTGTGTGCACATTCTCCCCATGTCTACGTGGGTTTCTCCGCGTTTCTTCCTACATCCCTAAGATGTCCATGTTTGGCAAGTCAGGATGTCTAAATGGTCCCTGTCTGCATGAGTGTGAGTGTGTGTGAGTGTGCGCTGCAATGGAATGACGTCCCGGCTAGGGTCTGGTTTTTGCCTTGGCCCTGAGCTGCCAGGTTCTGGCCACCCACCTCCCTGAACCTGAATTAGTGGGTAAATATGATAATTATCTTTTTTATTAATATTTCTTAAATGTATGTATAGCTCATATTTATCTCAATGTCTAGTATTACAAGTGTTTTGGTCTTTACTTGGAAGTTTGGTGATGTTTTTGTGACCAGAAATATGCTGTAGGAGCTTAGCTCCTATTTTATCCATTAGCCTATGGTAAAATTGGTTTCATTATATGCTGTTTGGTTTAAAGTTGCGGTTTTCAAGAACCTGTTGATGACATTAAGTGAGGACTTACTGTACTTTCAAGGAGCTTAATCTAGATGAAAGATTAGGATGCCTAAGCAGGGCACTTAGAGAAAAGAGAAAATGGTTTTTAATATCATATCGGCTAAGGAACGTATTCAGTGCCTTTCAACTGCAAGCAAGGTTAAGCTCAAAATATGTTCTTGCATACTTTATGTACCGGTCTTTAAACCAGAAATGAGGTGATCAAGTTCCCAGGCCACCCTCGCCAATCCTTAGCACAGCCTTCCCTCACCCGTGCAGTGGCTGCTAAGCGGCATCTCCTAGCTGGTTTTTTTTTCTTCTCAGTTTTCCTAGACAGTTTTAAAAAGTACTGATGCTTATCCTAAAGATTCTGATTTAATCACTGTGGGGTGCAGCCCCCACTCCCAGGTCCCCTAGAGGTTCTACGTGCAGCCACATTTGAGAACCAATGCTTTAAAGACATGTGTAATTTGGTGTGGCTTTAAGGAAGCAGATGTCTTTTTAAAACATCAATCTAAAGAAGACACAAAATTTCCTGGGAAATAACAATGGCAAAAAAGAAATGCTGAAGTGAGTATAAAAAATCTTACTCGTGCTTTTATATGATACCTGTTTTCATCAGTCATAGATTTTAAATGTATCTTTTTAAAACTCAGCAGGTATTATTTGAGTCCCTACTACGTGAAACATTCATGAAACTCAGAGTTTATCTATTGTTTGCTTTGTCTCGGACCTAAAGAATTCAAACCATTAAGAGTGAATGAAGCAGTACAGGCAAAGAAGCACTTTGTAAACTGTTAGCTGCCAGGCAGATGGAAGTTATTATCAACAGCTCCCATTTCAGCCTTACTCAAGCCCAGGGACTTGTTCCCTGTATGATTGATGATAAATGATATTAATATAGCACTTCTGCATGATAAAAATTTCTGTAAAGATATGCTTAGAAAAACCTGAGCATGCTTATAATATGAGAAAATTAACTAGAAAAAATTATAGAAATGAGAAACGTCAAAATACGTTATCTCAGCCACAGGGGAAGGAGGAAGGAAAGGAGGGAAGTTCTCCTGCTTTAAATTCATGCTGTGAATCAATGTACTGGTGTTCTTGGGAGCCAGGGTACTCACTATGGGAGAAGGGGGATATGGCGATGGAATGAGGGAAGGCCAGGAAGAGTCCTCTGGTGTTTGATTGGAATTAGAGGCACCAGATGGAATCCACAATTTTTTTAAAAAAAAATACATACCTCCCAGTTCTGTTCATGGAAGCACCCGCTAGTGCCTCTTAATACAACTATGTTATCAGAAAATGTCTGTCCCAATAATGTTATTGAAATATACTTGATCAAGCCTAGGCAATAGAGAGACCCCTTCTCTATAAAAAGTAAAATAATTAGCCAGGCGTGGTGGTGTGCTCCTGTAGTCCCAGCTACTTGGGAGGCTGACGCAGGAAGATTGCTTGAGCCCAGGAGCTTGAGGCTGCAGTGAGCTATGATCACACCATTGCAATCTAGCCTAGGCAACAGAGCAAGACCCTGTCTCAAAAAGAAAAAAAATAGAAAAAGAAATATACTTGATCAATAATATGATGAATAAACTAATATTAGTGAATGATATAGAACCAAAATTCTAATCTGGCTACCCATGGGTCACAGATTTGTTTTGTTTGGTCCATAGGATTGGCCCTTACAGTAGGTCAATAGCTGTGTGTGTGTGTGTGTGTGTGTGTGTGTGTGTGTGTGAGAGAGAGAGAGAGAGAGAGAGTTGAATTAGTTGCTATCTAAGAAAAATAAAAATCATGATTTTTAGCTCCTCTTGAAAAATCAAGAGCTGGCAACGCTTGACCTCCCAATGGACTAATCTGAGTTGCAGTAGTCCCCCTTTGATGTGTCATGTTCTCTACAGGTCACCAAAGCCCCTGCCACTCTGAATGACTCCATGACCCAGCCTGCTTTACTCACTTCGCTTTCCTTCCTGGCCCTGAAAAGATCTGAGTTTGTGAGCTGTCTTTTAGGCAATAAAGAATAAAGAGGAAAGTGAAATTATCATCTCTGGGAAGATGTTGAGAAAGAGTTGGAACCTGAAAAGGCATCTCAAATTCAACATGTCCCAAACTGAGCTCTTAATTTCCACCTCAGTCCCCAGACTCACCCTCACTTTACTGACAAGCCAGAAACTAAGGAATTTGTCCTTCATGTGATCCTCTCTGTCAACACATAGATCAGATCTATTCCTGAAATCGAGGAAGGTTTTACTTCCTAAATACTCTCAAAACTGTCCATTTATCTGTATTTCTAACACAAAAACCACCAGCATCACCAGCACTAACAATACTCCCATTAAGACCTGCACCATCACCATCATTACTACCTCCACCACCACCACTACTGTCTCTATCAACACCAGAACCATCACCACCATCACCACCACCACCATGACCACCACCACTACTACTATCTCTATCAACACCAGAACCATCACCACCACCACCACCACCACCACTACTGTCTCTATCAACACCAGAACCATCACCACCATCACCACCACCACTACTGTCTCTATCAACATCAGAACTATCACCACCACCACCACCACTACTGTCTCTATCAACACCAGAACCATCACCACCACTACCACTACCACCACTACTGTCTCTATCAACACCAGAACCATCACCACCACTACCACTACCACTACTGTCTCTATCAGCACCAGAACCCCCACCACCACCATCACCACCACCACCACCATCATAACCACTATTACTACCATCACCATCCCCACTACTACTGCAACTTTCCACCCTGTTGGAAGCACCAATCATCTTAAGTCTAGAGAAAGCTTCCTAAGTGGTTCATCTGCATTTGCTGTGGCCTCTCTTTAACCTGGTCATTATATTGAAGCCAGAATGTATTTTTTTTTGAACTGCAAATTTTGAAGTCTGTCTCTTGCTTAAAAATTCTTCAATGGTTCCCACAGACCTTGGGATAAAGGGAAAATTGCTTGAAAATGCCTGCAAGGCACTGCATGGTCTAGACCCCAGCCATCTCTGCAGCCTCATTTCTTATCTTCCCCCTCTGCCTTTGTACTCCAGCCATCCTGCTATTCTTTAAGTCCCTAATAATCAGCATGGTCCCTTCTTTTTTTAAAATCTCAGGTGCCCAGAGTTGGATTAATCATGATCCTTGCTTTATGTCACGCCATTAAATTGGCCAATGCATGGTCCTCTTTGTTTATATATTTAAAATAATACAATGAATTTTTGAGAACTCCCAGTCCGCCCCAGTACCTAGAACATTACCCATAATTTGCATGTCCCTTTGTGAACCTCCCGTTCCTTCTTCATCACTCCTCCTCCAAAGGTAACTACCATCCCTACATTTTGTGTTTATTTTTATCACCTTTTTTGTTGGGTTTTTCACATATATTTGTATATTTAAACAATATATTGTTTCATTCCTCATGTTTATAAACTTCATAAAAAGAGTATCATGCTGGGTATAGTCTCTATAAAACTTACTTTCTGTCACCCAGTATCATGTGGCCCATATTCACCCATGTATCTGTGGGTGGCAGGGATACATTCATTTTTATTACTGTGTTAACATTCCATCCTGTGAATGCAATGCTGCGTCCTCTTAGCCTAGTAACCTCCTACTTACCCTTCAGATCTCAGCAAGGTGTCACTTCCTCAGTAGATGTTTCCTGACCTTCGTAACTAGGTCAGACCCTTTCGAAGCACACGTGTATCTCCTTAGTAGCCATTGCCACAGTCGCAATCTCACGATGGCGTGATTGATTGGGATCTGTCTCCCCCACTGAACTATTAATATAAGCTCCTAAGGGCAGGCACCAGGGCTGTGTTTGATTGCTACTAAATCCTCAGCTTTTAGCATATCATAAGGGTTTAGGAGAAGTTGTTGCTTGAACGAATGATTGAATCACGAAAATAAGCATTTTTCTCTACTAAACAGTACATCTAACTGAACATGTTCAGAGATAAATGACCGTAAAACCAGTCTCTCTTCCTGATCTTCTTATATTAACAATACTGACAGTGCCACCATCATTCTTTCAGTCACCCAGGATCAAAATTGTTGATATTAGGTCTGATTCTGGTCTATTCCTGATCCCTCATATCTCATTGTTTGCTCACTTTTATTTCCCTTTGAAAATGGTCCTTACCCCAATATGCCATTTCAACCCTATGTGACTCCCACACATGACACTCATATTTAGAAAAGCTGCACTACTTTTTGTTCCCTAAACTGTGCCTGGTAATTAATTCCCCATCTCCTTACCTTTGCTTATGCCATGCCCTCTGCTGAAAGCCAGCAACCACTTGGCTACATAAAACTGAGTGTGCTTATTTTTAAAATCACTTCATAAGGATGCTGATAGCCTGGGGTGCCGACTTTTTCTAAAGGCAGAGGATGTGGAGTCATAAGCCTGCCACTTATTTTCTGTATCATCTTAGATAAGTTATTTAACCTCTTTCAACCTCAGTATTTTCATCAGTAAAATGGGATTAATAATAACACCTGCGCTAGATACCTCGAAGGATTTTTTTTGAGAATCATATGAGATAAAACAGGTGAAAAAGCTCTTTGTCAAATGTAAGGGGCAATACAAATGTTAATTGTATTATAGTAGTTATGATTAATATTCTTCCTTGATGGTTTCAAAATTTTTCCCTCCTTTTACACAAAGGTTGGCAATAGATTTGGATTCTGAAATATCTTCTCATAAAGAGACTGAGGTCAATCTGAACACGTAATCCAGGATTCAAATAAATCACTGAAGAAAATGCAAGGAAGCAGGAAGTTTGCCAATGACTCAGTAAGCACCATTTTCTGTAAACCATTTGATTTGTTTTGAACCATTTTCTGTAAGTCATTTGATTTGTTTTGGCTTTGAGTGATTTGTTTCAAGTTTCTAAGAAAGGAATAACTTCAGTCATCATTTTCTCTTGCCTTGCTTTAAAAACTAAAAGATGTGCCTCTACAACCTTCGATAGCATCTTTATACACTGAATGGCAGTTAACATTTATTTAGAATTTACTATGTGATGGGTAATATGTCAAATACTTTAATCCTCAACAACAATCTGATGCCATAGGTACTATTTTTGTCCCCAATTTATTGATGAGATCACAGAATCACTGAGAAATTAAATACTTTGCCTGGGCCACATAGCTGTTAAATCCTCAAACTGGGACATGAACCCAACTGGTGTATCTAAAAAGCCCATTGCTTCGGAGTATTCTCTACCTTTAAATGTATGCCTCTGGGCTTTCTGCAAACCCAATCACATTTTTTCTCCTTTATGTTTGAGGCTAGGACCTATTCTGGGGCACAGGATCTATTCTGGAGCTGTTTGTATGTTCGTGATGAGTGACAAGTTCTCCTTGAAACCACCTTAAAGGGTAGAGGACCCCCTAATGTGGTGACTAGAACCCTGAGAAATGTGCTAGGGCAAAATATTTGGGCAAACATGAAAGAACTAAAGGTTTAAGCAAAAACATACAGTTCATCTTTAAATCAGCATTTACGACAGACTTCCAGGACCTACTAAAAATTTTTCTAAGCCTGCTTCCCTCAAAACCTATCCCTCCTTAACCTTCCAGTCGCTCTCTGTGCTCCTGAGATTCTTCCTTTTCCTGAAAAACATCCACATTTCTGCTAACCACCCCCAGGATGCCTCCCCTACCTTCCTTAACCCTCCCCACCACTGGAACCAGACAGTGCACACTTGAGATTCACTCTCACCTAGAGTTTGAGCCAGAATCAACTCCTTTTCTTTTTTGTTAAGATACATACCATGTTTTGTTTTTATTTTTCGTCAACTATAGAAGTAATTCCTGTTTGTACTATGAAGCTCGATAAATAAAGAAGAAAAAGACGCCCTGGGCACAGAGGCCGTATCTCAGTTATCTGTGTCCACAGAGCCTAGCACGGTGCCTGGTACTTGCAGGGGCTCCATAAATGTTGGTGAGGAGTGAATTTATTACAGACCCACAAGCATTCATTGCCAACACTCTCCATTGCTGCTGTGTTTCTAGGGATCTGGCCAGAAACATCGGGCACGTGCAGAATACAGGACAATCAAGTCGATGCAATGGGGGGAGTCCAGGGCCAGGCTCACAGTGGGCCTTGGGCACATGTTTGTTGAATCATATGTGAGAGAAAGAGGATCCCACAAAGCCTACTGTGTAGGTGGGGGTAGAATACATGACACATCCTAATCTCCAGAGCTTGTGGAATGTGTTACTTTATATGCAAAAGAGATTTTGCAGATGTGACTGAATTAAGGATTTTACGGTGGGAGATTACCCTGGATTATCCAGGTGGGCGTGGTGTAATCACAGTCCTTATATTAGGTTATTAAGTATGAAATGTCCAATTCCCTCTTAAGTACTAAGTTTGACAGTTGATATCTCTGACATTTCACTTTGACACTTCCCGTTTTATTTTTATTGTGAAGGTACATCCTCAGTCTTTCAAATGCACATTTTGGCTTGTGATAATCTTTCAAAATTTTTTTAGAGCAATTTTTGTGAAACCGTGGATAAGCCAAAAATTCTTGTTATTTTCAATTATGAGTTCCATTGTAGAATGAGTGCAGTGTAGACAGCTCAAAATATCAACGAAGGGTTTGGAAACGATGTGGCTAATGAACATACAGTATGTCAATGGTTTAAGTAAGTTCCAACTTGAGCGGGGTAAAGCAATATAACCTAAACATTTGTACCCCCTTAATATGCTGAATAATAATAATAAAAAAGAACTTCCATTCTGGTGGTTTTAATCTTGAAAATGAGCCACATGGGTGACCTGAGACCAAGGTGGATAATGATAAGCTGAAAGCTGTAGTGGAAGCAAATCCATCTCAACCTACACATGAATTAGCAGCAAGGTGTGACATTACTATTCCAACAATATTGGACCATTTAGAACAAATCAACATGGTAAAGAAGCTGGATACATTGGTTCCACATGAGTTAAATGAGCGTTGAGAGGAGAAATCATCTTGAAGCTTGCCTTTCTTTGTTGTCACAACATAAAGACCAATTATTTCTACACTGTATTGTTACGTGTGATGAAAAATGGATTATTTGGACAATTGCAAGCATTTGGCACAATGGGTGGATAAAGATGAAGTGTCAAAATACAGTCGAAAACTGAATATTCATCAAAAAATTCTAATAGTGTCTACTTAGTGATCCAGCACTGGTATTTTCCACTACAGCTTCATGAA
>VBSM01003204.1:52146913-52161496 GCA_008086735.1 Cheirogaleus medius | reverse complement strand
GTCAATCTCTTGAAGTAGGAATCCCAAAATAAAACACAGTACCTCAACCCAACAGTATAGGATCAACACCCTGACCCTAATGGTCAATGCTCACTGACAGCATCTTTCCTTCCTAGATCTGGAATTGAGCCAGGTTTCCAAGGTAAAGACTGTTAATTAGCCTTCATTATCCACTATCACCTTCCTTCTTTTAGTGATATAAGCCCCCCCCCAAGTTTTAGATGAGCACACAGCTACCCAGCTAGAGACTAACATCCCTGCAGCTGACTGCAGTCATGTGACTAAGTTCTGGTTCATAGAATCTTTTTAACAAAGCCATTTACTCCTGCCTTCCTCCTTCCCTTGTCTTGCCGGCTAGAAACAGTGACAACTGTAGCAGCCTTGCACCCAGAGATGGAAGCCCCATGGTGAGGACAGCAGGGCAGACCAGCCCACCTGGGTCTCTGGAGGACTTCTTGGGACAGACAGCAATATGTACACTCTAGACTGCTGACCCACCTCTGGACTGTTAAATGAGACGGAAAGAAAGTTCTCTAACCTTTGAGCCATTGTAGCTAATGCAGGACTCAGCCTCATGTGCTCCCTATCCATATAGGCAAATTCGGTACAAGCATAGACTTGGGGGTTCATCTACGTATACAGCCATTCGGTAAATGTGTCAAAATGTCTACTAGGTGCTAGACACTATGTATTCTGAACCTTACACATGGTGGTATCAACATTTGTGAGATGAGCAGTATATTATTCTTTGTTTTCAGTCTTTATCATTGTGACTGCCAGGAGACTCCTGGTTCAACGTTAATGATTTCAGCTCCTTAACTTTTGTAACACTGAGTGTGTATTCTGTGACAGCTGCTTTATCTAAGCCATCTCCTTCAATCTTCAGAACAACCTTATAAGACGGGTATTATTATTCCAATTTTACAAATTAAAAAACTAAGCCTCAGTGTGTGCCTGTAGTCCCAACTACTTGGGAGGCTGAGGTGGGAGGATTGCTTGAGCCAAGGAGTTTGAGACCAGCCTGGGCAATATAGCTAGACTCCATATCTGGGAAAAAAAAAAAAGAAACTAAGCATTTTTTTAAAATATCTTAAAAGATAGATAGTGATTTCTAGAGTCTTCTGAGCAGTTAAGAGTGACTCAAGATTTTGCTCAATGACCTTTCAATATGTTTCCCAAATTGGATCCATTGAACAACAGTCCAGAAGACAGACCTGTTCAACTTGATTTAACCCAACAGTTCCCTAACATACCTGTCTATGAGACCCTTTTTTTCAAGTAACGCGTTAGCTTCCCACAGAACTCTGAGAAGGGCAGCTCTAGACATAATTGTGAAGCACTGAGATGGGCGACCTTCCTGTTTCATCTGTTTTCATTCCCCATCACGTCCAGATGTTACACCTGATTGGAAATATCCCTCCAAGAGAAACTGTAGTATTAGAAACCTCCAAATAATGCTTTACAAAAAGGTAGGATTTCAGGCAATGCCAGGGAAAACCATTTTGCTTAGGGAATTTCTTGGATTCCTCCAATCCTACCTGGAATGCTGCCGCCATGTCTGCTCTGACAACCTCTGCAGGGAGAGGAAAGGACGAGGGTTTCTGTTAAGCCCTTCAGAAGTGACCTCTTCATGAGCCAGAAAATATACTAATCTCATAATTCCGGGGGTTTATATTTAAATCTCGAGATAAACAGTTATAGCGAGTATGACTGGGCAGCGTGATCTCATGTAAGTTCACCCAAATTTGGGAAATAGGAATTGGTTCTTTTACAGATGAAGAAATTGAGTCAAGGGGACAATGAAAGAGCATCTGATAGGGTAAGTTGCAGGCAGGTTCTAGATCTTTTTCTCAAGGAGCTTTCTGGATTTAACACTCGGTCCTTCTACAAATTAAAAAGAAAGCGTGGAACCTCTCAAAACCAGTAACAGTAAAACCTGGAAGCTCCAGAGGATGTGGGTGGAGAGAAAAGGTGGGTTGTCAAGGAGCTGGTGGCTGGAGAGGCTAGGGAGCTGCTGAGCGCCCTCCGTCCCTTCCTGAAATGATGGCAGTGCAAATTCACGCTCAGTAAAGCAGCCAGCCCACTCTAGGGCAGACTTTCCAGGCCCTGTTTGCAATGCCAGGGACCTTGCTCTGGTGTTGTCATGGGGAAGTTATTGTTATCCTCCTGGCAACAGGTTTCCTAGGTGAACACCAAACAGCCCAACCTGGCCCAATGAGCGACGGGCCTGTGCAGCTGCGGTCCCACGATGCCTTGCCCGCCCTCTCCTTTTACTCTCTCACTCCCTGAATCCACACCACCGCCTTTACAAGAGGCAGCGCTCGTTCTTACGCACAAAGACACTACAGAAGGCCACTTGCACGAGGGGGGTTGTCCACGGCCCTTTTCTACTCCTGACCTACAAAAGCGTGGCCAGCCCTGAGCAGCCATGCCTGCTCCATTCAACCCACAGCTAAAATGAGAACAGCTCTCTGCAGGGAAACCTTTTCCACCCATTTTCACTGAACAACTTAGTGCCATAATTGAAACAAATTAGAAGCGTAAGAAATACCTCTAGTGATGATCAAAGTCTATACCACAAAGTGAAATGAAGCCCTAAGCCAATTAACCTGTGAAATTGATCAGTTAATTGTAGAAAGCTAAACCAAACAGTTCAGTTAAAGTAAATCCTCAGTGGCTCAAGGATTGCCAGATTCAGCAAATAAAAATATCCAGCAGTGCCACTTAGAAAGCTTTTCTGCTCGAATCTGAAATGTCACCTCTGCTCCATGTGCTTTCCTGTGTAGACAAAGCCTTCAAGTGTGGAAAACAGAGAGGCAAAATTCGCTGGCTCTGATGTCCATCCAAAGTGTTCACCCCCACGCCACCAGCCCTGGGGGTGATGTTAACCTAGCTTATGCCTGGTATCTCATGCACAGAACTCTATATCGCCCGGGTTAAACAGAGGCACTTTCAACATCACTTAGGGTTTAGTTTAAACTCGAAACATTAGGAGCCATTTAGACCTGTCTTAGAAGGATCCAACCCCTCCAAGAAGTCTCAGAACCCACTGGGTTTCCCCTGGGTCCTTTGTCCTTCTCTGAAGTGCCCTAGGATCCCTTCCTCAACGGAGCCAGATTTAAGAAGACAAGGTGATCCTTCCCTCATCCCAGCTTCAGAGTTTGTATCCAGTTCCAGACATTCAAAGTAGTTAATACAGATCTATGACCACCTAAGGTAAACATTTGCTGACTTAGAGAAACTTACTTGGTGATGGGTAATGGAGAAGAAAGAGCAGGGAGCAGAGAGTGAGGAGACCCAAGCCTGGAGACGATTGGCTGTGTGATCTTGAGTAAGTCGCTGCACCTCTCTGGGCCTCCATTTCCCCATCTGTTACCTGTAAGCCACATTGCAGGATGTCAAAGTGGGGTCACAATCACAGTAGAAAGCAGTATTTCTCTGGCTATAGCCCACTGCAGAATCCTCTCTCTGCCCTAATTTTGGGAGTCTCCGAAGAGTATCTCATGTGGGTTCCAAAGAAGTCCCTTCAACTGTCATGTAGGATCCACAGCTTTGTTCCTCTTTAGCTCTGGATCCTTTCAGACATCTCTGTGGCCAAGGCCTCTGCTGTCCACTAAATCTCCAGTGCTGGACCAGGCCACCAATACTCTGGGTGCCAGTTCTGGGTCAGGACCCTCAATACCTTAGTATCACTGCTATAGCTTCCAGTGCCTGATCCTGAGGACAGTGATATATGTGTCAGGATGTTTATAGAAGCCCCATGTCTTGGGATTCTCACACGATCCCTGAAAATTAGATATATAATTTTGATTTTATGGAAAGGGAAAATAAATCTCAGAAAGAATAAGTAACAAAACCAAGACTGCAAGACCCATAAGTGACGAAACCAGGATTTAGACCTAGGTTCATATAACTCCAAACCTTGCCATTACACCAAGCCACTTATGGGAAACATGGGGTGTTACCTGCTCAGGAGCTAATGTCCCAAGTCCTACACAGTTTGTACATTATTTTCTTTAGTGAGCAAGCCTTTTTGATAGTAGACATGTGCATACTAATTGCATCCTAGGTTGGTTAAAAGAATCTATGAAGAGAGGTCTACAGAATGATCTGTCAATTACGTATGATAGACCTGTTCAATCTGAAAAGGAAACACTAAATCACTAAATTCCAAAAGAAAAATAGGCTAACTGAATGGACAATTTCCAGGAGATTAAATGTAAATGACTAATAATTATATAAAAATCAAATGTTTTTAAATGCACTGAGATACTACTTTTTACCTATGAAATTAGAAAAATAAAATACTCAAAGTTGGTAGTGTCATTGGCTTCTAGTGCACAAATTGGTACTTTTCCAGAAGGTAATTTGGCAACCCATAACAAGAATCTTTAAAAGTACAAATTATTAATTAACCCCAAAATTCTTAGGACTCAATCCTAAGGAAATAATCAGAAACTCAGAAAAAGATTTATCTACAAAGACGTTCATCAAAGTGTTAATTATTATAACAAAGCTGGAAATAATATAAATGTCTAACAGTCAGAAAATAGCTAATTAAATACAGCCTTAGGAATGGATATTATGCAGCTATTAAAGTGATATAATCAAAAAACAAATGACATAGTGAAGTGCTCATAACATAATATTAGTTTGAAAACAAAGATACAAAACCCTTTGGACAGTATTACCATACTTTTGACTTAAAAGACTGAAGGTGATATTTTTCAATGATTCTGAACATTTCTAGTGTTCTCTACAATAATGTGTATTTACTTTGCACTAAGAAAAATATATCTAGCAAAAAAGACGTCAGCAGGTCTTTGTTCCTAGCATGCTGAGTTGGATGCTGGCGTCCAGTGCCACTAAGCTAAAAGAATATGGCACATCCCTTTGAGCCATCATTCTGACTTTCTTTCTACCATACCAATTTGTCTAGTTTTGTCTAGACAAATTCTCATTAACATAAATGATCATCCTAATAATAGAATGGTAACAACCAGTTTTGTTTACTCAGTTCCAGGTTCTACTACTGATCCTTTATGTATGTTGTATTATTTAATCCTCACAAAACCCTATGAGACAAGCATTACCCCATTTGAAAAATGAAGAAACTGGGGCTCAGAGAGAAACAAATATTTTCCCCAAACCTCTAATGTGTGGCCACACAGAGGCTAGAACCCAGAGCTGACTTTCCAGAAAATTCACTGGCTGTGTTGTTGTTTTTTTTTAATTTTGAAATGCAAAAATTGTATTTGTCCACAGCATGACTTCTTTTCATAGGAATCAGGACACCTGATCCTAATCCTACCTCTTCTCCTGACTAGCCAAGTGTCCTTGAACAAGCCACATCCCCTTGAGGTTCTATGACTGCTACGTGTTGGAGGTGTTGGACTAGATCAGTTTCCCCTCAAGCCTATCTTGTTAAAACGTAGCTGTCAGGACTTTCTCTAGACCTACTGAATGGAACTTTCTGGGGTTGAATCCAAATTTTTTCAAATAAGCTCCCTGGGAAATTTTTTTCCAGATAAGAATTAGTCTCGGGACTGGTATTTGGGAACCCACCAACCTAGACGACTTTCGAAGTACTTAACTGTTCATATCCACCAGTCAATAACTGTGTCGAGTCCCAAACTTGAGGTTGGGTTGTGGCTACCGTTGGATTTCAGATAGGTCCGAGCAGAATCTTGAGGACATGTGACTGGTTCACAGGGAATCGTCTGCATAAAGTTTGGGTCAGCCCAAAGGAGCAAGAGGAACTGGGAGAAAGCAGAGTGAGTCTTGAAGATTGGACCCTGCGCCCAGCCCCAGGAGGCAAAGAGCTGCAAGTAGAAAGTAAAGGAACCAAAAGGGTGGCCTCACGTTACATCACCTGAAGAGCTTTAGAAAAAATACTGTTGCCTGGGTCCCACTTCCAGAGATCCCTACTTAATTGGTTTCAAGTATGCACCTGAGCCTTTGGATTTTTTAAAGCTCTCCAAGTGATTCCATTTTGAAGCTAAGGTTGGGATTCTGCGTTAGCACCCAGGGACACAAAACCCTCAAAATGAGACGGCTTTATGTGTTATAGACATACCCTTAAAGCTCTGTTGAAAATTGGTATTTCAAGGACCCTTCTGGTGAGTTCATGAGGAAAACTAATTATGTTCAAAACAATTGAGACTCTCAATACAAAACTTCCTCAGTACGTTTTGGGGGTTAAATTTAACACCTCAGTCCTGGTTTAGTGGCTTGGCGTATATATATTTGGTGGCATAGAAAGAATTCTGTCTCCAGGTGTGTGAGTCACATGAAGCCCCTCCTCACTGACTGGATTTTTCTCCTTCACTGAAGTGAGTGAATTGATCTGTTGTTTTGTCACTGCGTCGCTAAAGCCAGTGGGAGGGTGGCAGTTATCGTTTGGAGAAAAGGTATCATTTTGAAGTACCAAAGACAGCGGATGAATTGTGTTCATGAAATAGATGCTTCACTCTACTTTTTAATTTGCTCCTGTTTGAGTTAACCGAGAGTTTCGTCTTTATTTTTAAAGAATGACATTTGTACAGCCGCTCAAACTGCCAATCTGTTACATAAACAGCCTTGTTTTCCAAAGGGTTGGCGCCGCCTAGGGGCCAAAGATGGGCAGCGTTTTGGATTTAGGCGCAGGTGAAAAGCAAATGGGACTTTTCATACAGCAAAGTTTCCCAAGCAAAGGTGAGGGTGGCAGAGTGGCATTTCAAAGTCAGGCAGCAATGCGATGATGGGACTGGGAAAGCCTGGGACAAAAGAAGCTTCTCACTAGCATCAAAACTGTGCTTTGCAACATGATGGTGGACGAAGAGCTTGGCCAGTGGCTTTGCACGCATGACCTGGGTTTGGAGCCTGGAGCTTCTGAAAGCTGAACCATGGCTGCAATCTAAAGTGCTCATAAGTTTTTCTCACAAAGCCTTGAGACAGCAGCCTGTACACCAGTGGTTTTCAAAGTTTGGTTTATACACCTTTGGTTTACCTTGCATTCCACACCCAGAGAACCTGAATCTGCTGGCATGGGGCTCAGGAATCTGAGTTTTAATAGGTTGCCACAAGTTGTGGCTAGTGTCTAGTTCCCACCAAGCCTCAGAATAGCTGTGGAAAGCTGTCTTTTTGTAGAGCTGTCTTTTTGTAGAGCACAGGGTTCAATGGAGGAAGAGCCAGTGGGTTCCAGGGCAGAGATCAGAGCTCTTTGTTTGTCACACACACCCCAAGGCTGACCTCTAGACAAGCAGCATTGTACCGGGCACCCCTCATCCAGGGCTGGTATCCTGCCAGCTTTTCCCCACCGTCTCAACCAAAATTGACTGGGCTCAGCCTTTTGACTCAAAGTGCCAACCAGCTAATCCGATCCATTCATCCTTGCTAACTGATTAGTGCTAATTAGCAAAGTCTAGCCTCCTGGTTCTCAAATCTTAATGCTCATGGGAATCACCTGGGGTGCTTTAAAAGCTATTAGAGAGCTTTTAAAAATCCTGATGAGCAGGCCCACCCCATCCCAATTCAATTAGGATATCTGCGGGTGGGACCAGGCGACCAGAACTTTTATCCCAGCGCTTCCATCATGCAGCCAAGTTGGAGAATTGTTGGTCTAGAACTGCGGTTCTCAAAGCTGATTGTGCACACGAGAACTTGTGGGCTTTGCTAGAATGCAGATTCCTGGGCTTCTACCCAAAGAGGTCTGATTCAGAATGACATCAGTGGGGCCTGGGGGTTGGCATTTTTGACAAGCTCCTCAGATAATGATACAAACCAAAGCATAGAACTTTAAGGGCACGTTAAATTCCATGGGGAGCTCTTTAAAGACCAGTGTCTGCCCATCCAGAGATTCTAATTCAGTTGATCCAGAGTGTGGCTGTGGCATCTGCAATTTTTATAAGCTCCCCAGTTTTTTTAATATTTCAGTATGCGACCGGACTTGAGAGCCAGTGGTTCCTATGTCAGTACAACCCATGGAACTGTTAACCTACATAGATGCCCACTTCCTACCTCAACACAAGTGAATCAGAATGTCTAGGACTGAGGCCAGCATATGTATAGCCTCATAGGATATTCTGATGCATAACCATATTTGAAGAACATTGATCTGAATCACATTTCCCTTTTTAACCATGGACTTCTGAGAAAATCTTTGAAAACTATATACCATTGCTATTCTCATGGTTTCTGTTTAAAATATCAAGCATGTCTTAAGCACCTAATATTGCCTGCTGCTTTGAATATGTTCTTTCTTATCATTACAGAAACTTGACAGGACTGAATTTGGGGAGGAAAGTAGGTGCCACAGTCTGAACGTTTGGGTTCCTACAAAGTCGATACATTGAAGCCTAATCCCTAATGTGAGGGTGTTTGGAGGTGGGACTTTGGGGAGGTTATTAGGTCATGAGGGAAGGGCCCTCATAAATAGGATTAGTGCCCTTTCAAAGGATGACCTAGAGAGACCCTTTATCCCTTCCTTCTACCACATGAGGACAAAGCAAGAAGGAGCTGTCTATGAACCAGAAAGTGGGGCCTTACCAGACACCCTATCTGCCAGCACCTTGGTCTTGGACTTCCCAGCCTTTAGAACTGTGAGAAATAAATTTTGATTGTTTATAAGTGACTCAGTCTTGGTATGTTGTTATAGCAGCCTTAATGGACTAAGACAGCAGGAATAATAGCAGATTTGTTCAAATCCAGATGCCATCTATCATGAGACAGCTCCAATTGTAAGGTAGAACATTCTGCCACACTGGGCTTCTGGTAAAAATGGAGATGTGACTCCAAGATTTTTCTGGATGACCTATTTTCTCAAGTGCTTTTGCCTTGCATTCCACAGGGAAGCTTCTTCATTGTCCTTTCCTTTGCATTGGGTTGCTGGATGAATACACAGCTTTGAACTCTACATGGAGCCCATGGAAAAACTACTTTGTACTCATTTCCTCTCTACTCTTGAGTATACATGGTCCTCTGAGCTGTGTAAAAGTCAAAATCAAACAGCTGTGGCACCATCAACTCATGGGACACTGCACGTTCAGGCCGTGGTGACATCTAGGATGCAGCCCAATAGCTAATGGGTGGGGTGGTGGTGGCAGGGTCACTAATGCACCCCAGGGGCAAAGTTCAAAACTGGAAATCTCCCTAATGCATGTGATACTAAAAAACCATGCCAGTTTTTGTTCCAAAAAAAGAAAAGAAAAGCATGTTTTTGGTGGTTACTTTCCTAGAGTGAACTTAAGAGCAGACATTTTTGTGTTGGTATTAACCAAGACACAAAAACTGGGGAGAAGGCAACATTTAACACCACCTATGACACGTGGCTTTTCTTCTTGTTCATCAGTGAATGCACAAGATCTTCATGGCCTGGCCTAGAGGGAGGTTGATGTTCCCCTAGAATGTCTGGATCTATTCCCTTTTTCTGCAGACTTCTTCATGCTTTTAATATTTTGTTACATGGCCAACTTTTAATTACCACAGAGGAACAGGAGTAATATGTCTGTTTTAAATCTCTGAATAATCCAAAACATCTGTACCCAGGTAGAAGTTTATGAATTACAAATCAAATGAGAAAAAATTATGTCACTTTCCTTTATTTTCCATGACTAATGATGTCTGACTTTTAAGCTGGGTAGAAGTAAGAAGGGTAGGGAAAACTTCAACTTACCAATTAAAAGGTAACTCAGTTAACTCCAGTGTGAAACATTCTGTTATTTTTTCTCACCCCAGTGTCTTTGGAGCAAATTCCCCATCTTGCAGGATGCATCCTCCTTCTCTGTTCTTCTTGCCCAGATGGCTCCCGGGTCTTGGGGTAAGCTTCTGTGCACTTGTGGTGGCAGGATGGCAGGAGTACATAGGATGGCCCAGGTGCTGATCTCCAAGTCCTTGCTATTGACCACCATGGACACCTGAACCTGGAAACCACTGTGGGAACCTGATCCCACCTGATTCTTTTGGAAACTGCGCTAACACCCAGAGCTGGCATTTGTTATCCTTGAGATAGCCCCTGGTTGCAAGTGTTCCTTCTCTCTAATCCAAATGATCTCCTATCTCTTCCAATCCATTGGTTTCCTTAGCATTTCCGTGTTCCCTTTGAGAGCACAGATTTTCCTAGTGGCATTCGCTGACCCACGGGCACGTGCAACATTCTATGAGACAAAGACTGCTCTCTACCAACCACCTCCACGTTTCTTCAGCCATTCCCAACTGATTACTCTGGTAGCACAGGAGCTTAAAGTTTTCTCTGTCTGCACTCAAGGAAGTGAGGGATAGACCCCATTACTCTGGGATTACAAACTCATGGTTGTCTGGCAACATCTCTCCCTCTTCAAACTGAACTTTCCATCTGCTCCAGGCTGACATGCACACAGCTCAGTGTGACTAGAGAAAAACTCACCACTGCAAAGACTGGTCTCATTTAACATTCAATGTCATGGTATCAAGTAGGCTCTAATGCTGCCTAGGTTGTTCTGCTCCCACTCACGTCCATGATTTATTTCTCTACATCTCTTCTCTCCTCCAACCTCCAGCACTTCCTCACCCATATTCACTTTCATCAAGTCCACCCAGTTCATTCAATCCAAGCTCATCTCATTCATTGAGAATATGGAAACGGATAGAAAAGCTCCCACAGGCTTGCACCACCCTCTACCCATCTCTTATATGTGTGCCCATAGAGTCTGCCTTCCCTCCCGTTACTACAGACCAGCAATCCATTCTCCTAACTAAGGAAAACTCCTCCACTTCAGCATGAGATCCCATTGCCAGCAATGCTCCCTTCCTGCATCATCACCTTTTTTTGGTTTGCTGATTCGGTTCCATAACACTTAACCACACTGCAATTTAGTGTCCTACCTTGAACTGACATTGCCTTCCATCCCCTTCCATCCACCACCCCACTTCCCTGCTCCCCTTTTCATCAAAGCTCCTGACAAGACTTGTCTATACTCACTATTCCTCCCTCCCATCCCCACCATCCTTCCACTGAACCCACTTCTTTCAAGGCCACCAATGCCACTAGTGGTCAATTCTCAGTACTCATCCTGGTCAGTGCATCAGCAGCACTTGACAAAGTTGTGTTTTTTCCTAGAAATGCTTTCTTCACTTGGCTTCCTGGAAGTCCTGGTTTTCTTCTGACTTCATTATCAACTCTTCTCTGACTCCTCCTCTGACATCTAAGTGTGGAGTGACCCAGAGTGCAGTCCTTAGGCCTCTTCACTTCTCTTCTCTCTTACACTCACTCACTCCCTGGGTGTTATCCACTCTCCTGGCTTTAAATACCATCTATGCTTATAACTCCAAAATTTCATTTTCAGTCTAAACCTTTTATGTGAACTCTAGATTCAAATATCGAACCATCTAGTCCACAGCTTCACTTGGATGGCCAAGAGGCATCCCAAACATGGTATGTTCACAACTGAATTTTCCCCAGTAAAATAGCCTCCTTCCACAATCTTCCCCATTGCAGGAAGTAGCAATTCTATCCTTCCAGTTCCTCAGGCCAAAATTCCTCATCTGCTCTCTTCTCCTCTGATTGCCAAAGCCCATCCATTAGCAAATCTCATTGGCTCTACCTTCAAAATCTATCCAGAATTAACACTTCCCACTGTCTTCACCACTGCACTCTGGTCCAAGTTGTATTCACCTCTCACTTGGCTTATGGCATTAGTTACCTGACTGGTCTCCAGCTTCTACCTTGCCTCCCTTCAGTCTATTCTTAATACAACGGCCAAAGTGATGCCTTTAAACTGAAGTTAAATCAATCACTCTCTGTTCAAAAGTCTCCAGAAGTTACCATCTTATACTAAAAGCCAAAGTTCTTAAAGACCCTACACAATCTGACTCTTACCTCCTCCTGCCACTGGGCCCTGCTGTTACCATCCTGACCTCATTTCCTTCCTCTGTGCTTCCTTCAATCTGCTCTTCTTGGAACACACGTAGCTGGTTCCCTCGCCTATTTCATACTTTGCTCAAATGTTGCCCACTCAGTCAGGCCTTCTATATTGACCCTACTTAAAATTACAAGCCTTTCCCCAACCCCACCTCCCCATCCTATCCATCTCCTTACTTTATTTTCTCCATAGCATTTTTTTTTTTACCAATTGACATGTATTTTCCATATTTGTTTATTGTCTGACTCTCCCATCAGAATGCAAGATCATGAGGGCATTTGCACTGGAATGGTAGGTGCTCGAGAAATATTTTTAAATGCATCTTATGCCAAGCATGTTGGCTAAAACCTGTAATGTCAGTGCTTTGGGAGGCCAAGGAGGGAGAATCACTTGAGGCCAGGAGTTCAAGACCAGCCTGGGTAACATAGCCAGATGCTATCTCTACAAAAAGTTTAAAATCAGCCAGATGTGGTGGTGTGTACCTGTGGTCCCAGCTACTTGGGAGTCTGAGGCAGGAGGATTGCTTGAGCCTGAAAGTTTGAAATACAGTGAGCTATAATCAGGCCACTGCACTCCAGCCTGGGAGACAGAGTGAGGCCCTCTCTAAAAAAGAAAAGAAAGAAAAGGAAAGGAAAGAAGAGGAAAGGAGAGGAGAGGAGAGGGGAGGGGAGGAGAGGGGAGGGGGTAGGGGAGGGGAGAGGAGGGGAGGAAAGGAAAGGAAAGAGGAAAAATATATCTTATAATTTCTATCCATCACCCCAAGTGGGGTTTTGGCCTTGAAAGGAGGAACTAGGGTTCACATATCTTACCACTTGCCTTCGTTCCTCATTTCCCCACTCCTTAAAGGCTTTAAGTGTGGAAGATTGAACATAGGTATTTATCTCTGTTTCTCCTCAAACTGATATTTCAAATTAATAGAAAATATTTAAAATTTAAAAACAAAAGTTATGTGCAATTTTGAAATATGTAGGTAACCACAAGAAGATAAAGCAAAAAGAGTTGCAAGTGGTTGCTTCTGGGGATTAAGAATTCGGGGAAGAGGAGGATTAAGGCAGGGGACTGTGTGGCTTTTTTCTTGTTGTTTTAAGCATCAGAGTACAATTTGGCTGCAAAAGAATTTTGCTTTGACAAAAATGAAACAAATTCAAAAAGCATATTCAATATTCAAAAAGAATGAATAAAATACAGTTAGAGTGGGAGATTCTAATGTACTTCTTTCAAATCAGTGAGATCTAGGAGACAAGAAATAAATACAGACACAGAGGAACTGAACATTATGATCTACTCACTTGTTTTAATAGCTAAAGAACGTGACATCTATTGAAGGAGAGACATATTACAAAAATCGATCATGTACTTGGCTGCAAAGAAAATCTGAAGAAAATACAAAAAGTAGATATTTTTTCAGACCTCATTCTCTTAATAAGAATCCAATAAGATTAGAAATAAATGATACATAAAGGGAGCTTTGGAAATTTAGAAATTCCTTTTCTCTCTTGACACAGACTAGCTTTCAACAGCACTTTCTCCCTGGGGATACGGTACATAAAAAGCTTCATTTGACAGTCAAAGCTGAGTGATGACTTTGGTGTTCTAGCCAGTGACTACCCTGCCCCTGAAGCATTGAAACTCATTGATTAAAAGGATGGGGAGCCATATGGCATCTTGATTTAAGGGGAATAAAAAATACATTAAATAATTTTGAAAATATCATATCCATTATTCATATGTATGGTCATGACTTTATATCTGAAGCCACAAAATGTCAATCAACTGATGGAAAAGAGTAGAATTGCCAATCTCAGTTGCATGTCTATGTCCATCCTTGGTCAGCTTCTGTGGAAGAACTAATAAGCAGAAAGGCAACAAGATTTACTAATAGATGGAGTTTTAGGCAACAGCTGTGTCTTAGTCCATTTTGTGTTGCTATAAAGGAATACTTGAGGCTGGATAATTTATAAAGGAAAGAGTTTTACTTGGCTCACTGTTCTGTAGGCTGCACGGGAAGCATCGTGTCAGCATCTGCTTGGCTTCTGGTTGAGGGCTCCAGATTGCTTCCACTCATGGCAGAAGGCAAAGGAGAGCCACTCATTTTGTGCAGAAATCACATGGCAAGAGAGGCAGCAAGGCGGTGGGGTGTCAGGCTCCTTTTAACAACCAGCTCTCATAGGAATTAATGGTGCAAAAACTCACTCCCCTCACCAGGGAGGGCATTATTCTATTCATGACCCAAACCCCTGCCTCTAGGCCCCCTCCTATAACACTGGGATCAAATTTCAGCATAAGGTTTGGGGGGACGCACATCCAAGCTGAAAACATATTTAAAGTATCTGGATCAATGCTTCTCAAGATAGGGCTTGAGAAGGTGCTTCTCAAGGTGGGGCTGTTGAAACACATATTCCTAGGCACCCCCTCCAGACCGACTGAGGAACACTTGCAAGTGAAGGTCAAGAATCTACATTTTCCAATAGGCTTTAGATGGACTTTTAAGTGGGCTGAAGTTTGAAAACCTCTGATTCACATAATTCCCTAACAACAATCATCTGTCAAATAACCCAGAGTGAACTAAAATCAAAGAGGGAAATGGATCCCAAGTAATAGCTTTTGTTTTTGTTTTGTTTTGGGTTTTTTTTTGTCTATCGCTTTACAATTTAATTCAAATGAAAATCTTAAAAATAATGCCTGATAGGCCTGAAACATTTTTTTT
>VBSM01003204.1:52109967-52146813 GCA_008086735.1 Cheirogaleus medius | reverse complement strand
CACCTCGGCCTCCCAGAGAGCTAGGATTACAGGCGCGAGCCACCGCGCCCGGCCTGAAACAACTATTTATTGGGTTATTTTTCATCATTTTGACTGTGCCTCCTTAGCCATTCTAGTAAAGGGAACAGTCAGGACATATACTCACACCTCATTTGTCCATTGTCCAGGAGGACCCCCACTAAGAAACTAAGAATGCCTTCCCAAATTAGGCAAGATATTTTTTAAAAGTTCATAAATATTTTAACTGATAATTCAACTTCTAGAAATATATTCTAAAATTCTGAGACAAATGTGCAGAGATGTTTGAACAAGTATATTAATTGCAGCATAGCTTCTAACATAGAAATATATTTCTTTCTCACATAAAGAAGTTCAGAGGTAGGCCATCCCCAGGGCTAACATGGTGTCTTCACAGTGTCATCAAGGACCAAAGTTTCTATCTTGCCAGTTCACCATTCTCAAGAAGCAGCTTCCATCCTTCAAGGTCATCTCATGATCCAAGATGCCTGCTGGACCTCCAGCCATCACCTCCTTATTCCATGCAATGGGAAATTGACAAGAGGCAAAAGCAAAAGAGAGAGGCTCTCAATTCAGTCAACTTCCTTTGAGGAGTTTTTCTTCTAATTGCTAATAACTGTTCCATTACATCTCATTAGCCAAAACTTGGTCAATGGCCACAACCACTCCAAGGAGTCTGGGAGGTATAACCTTTAACTGGACATAATATAATTCCTAAATGAAATCAGGGTTATCTTATTATGAAAGAGAGTGAGAATGAATCTTGAGCACTCAACTACCTGACTTTCCCCCAGTGACTCACAATATGATATTGGTTAAACAAATATGATAAATATTATGCAGTCATTAAAAGTCATGATTCAGAGAAATTTTATTTGAAAAAGAAAACACTCATGATAATAAATGAAAAAAGCAGATTAAAAGATATAAGTTCAATATGATTAAAACTTTTATAAAACATAATATGCATAGAAAAGACTGAATTTATAAAGTCAAAATGTTATTAGTTGGGACCGTAAAGTATTAATAAAATTTATGAATGGTACTTTATCTTCTTCTTTATACTTTCTCATGTTTTCCATAGTAAACAGCTATTACAATTGTCATCAGAAAGTATCCAATAAACATTATTTCTAATTGGAAAAGAGGCTAAAGAAAGAAACATCCATGATACTCAGTGCTAAATTAATATGAAAATGCAACACTACTCTTTTTCTAAGCTTTCTAAACCCCAGTTTATCCCTAAACTTTCAACTCAAGACAAGCTTTTTCCATAAGAGCTCTACTGAACACCCCAGTTGACAGTAATCTCTCCTTTTCCAAGTTTATGATAGGTGGGTTTAGTGGCACTGGTACAGACACTTGCTAAATTGAAGACTTGTAAGGTTATTTAAATATTTCATGCAACCTTATTTCTCCAAGTAGTTTATATGATCCATGAAGACAAGGCATTTGCCTCTTCTGGATGCCTTATAATAGTAAATTCTCCTATAGTTACTTACTTAATGACTAGCAGGAATAATTTTATTTGTATCATGGTATGCATATTATATACAAGAGCTTCTCACTGAGACTAATTGCTATTGAGGATTTATATTTATAATAAATGAGACAAATCGGAAATGTCATTGCACTGAAAAAAAGGTCCTTGTATTCTAGATGACCAAAAACTAAAATAAAATATATATCAAAACTTTGTTAATTCAGATTGTGCTTACTTAGAGGATATTTACTTTTCTGTACTTACCTGAAGTACTTACCTTTCTTTATCCCTACAAAAGATGACTTTAAAGCAAATTAGCAAAAATAAGATTCCAGGACTTCCAGACAAGATGGCAGATAGAACATCTCTCTAAGCACATAGAAATGTTGAAGAAAATGAAGAAAAAAATTATTTCAAGCAGGGCTTGATAGTAAAAAAGAGGAATCTCCCGATGCCAGAAATGAAGAAGCAAACTAAACCCACAGTGGCACGAGGAGCGGAAGGCATGAAGCCCTCAGAGTGTCCTGAATTGGTCATTAGCCTTGAGTGTATCTGGAAGGCAGGTGAGCTGGGAGTCAGTGGTCCTCCCGTGGGGCCTGTCCTAGCAAGAATGAGACAATATGCTGCAGAGGCTGTGGGTGGACAGCCCCGGCCAGGCAGCTTAGAGAATGCAGAAGAGCCACTGAGGGGTCAAGAGCAGTGGGGAGAAACTGACTTTGACCAAACTGATACAGTCAGATGGCAGTTTACACAGCTCCAGAGATGTGCAGCTGGTAGCAGCACAGTGAGGAGGGACCAGGCAGAGGAGGAGTGTCATTGCTGTAGAGGCCAGTAAAGACCCAGAGCCCACCCCAGGGCCCAAGGCCCAGTGGAGACGGGAGACTCCCTGCCTCCGCCACCACATGGCCATGTTTGCTCCACCCATTCACCACCTTGCAGAGCAAAAGCGGTATCAGTGGAAATGTGAGGAACTGAGCATGTTTAAATCAAAAGACTGAAAATTAAACTTAAAGGGACTATCTCAATTATTGCACTAGACCACATTTACTGTGTTTGACTTAACATTTATGGTTTTTCCTCCCACTTCTTTATGGATGTTGGTTGAAAATTAGATCAATGAATAGAAAATTTCCTAACTACATTTTCTCTATTCACCTGAGCACAGTGTAAGTAAATTTATAACCCTACTGTACTATATCTCTTTAAATTAAAAAAAAAATGTTCTTGTTTTAAAGTCCCTTTCAGATGGCTTTATTATTTTTGTTTTCAAGTGGCGGGGTTGGGAGGAGGGGAGATTGAATTCTCCTTCCAGAATCCAAAGTGTTAAATGGGACAAAAGGACCCACCTTTGGTGTTTCTCTCAAATCCTCCTCCTTTCTGGGCCGAGGAAGACTTGAAATCCACGTACCTCTCCTGCCTCTATGTCTCTTCTGCTCACGATGCCTTGGGGTCAAAAAGGTCAGTTTTTCTTTTACTTCCTCTTCCTGTCTCCTCAGGACTTCCCTAGTACCAGGACCAGCTACATAATTTTCTGGGCCCAATTCAAAATGAACAAGGGCTCTTTGTTCAAAATACTTAAGGATTTCAGGGTAGTAGCAGCAGCAGAACATTAAACCAAGCATGGGATCGTGTGTGACTGGGCGGGGCACATCCCCATAAAGCTAGTCCTACCTGCAGGTGGGCTTCAGGCTTCACTTTGCTACATACTAACCTTTTTCTTTCTGATTCTGCCTTTGTGCTTACACTTTAAGGCAGTTGGGGTGGCTTATCTACACCTACAGGAACCTGGACTCCAAGCTTATTTGTTTATTGTGGAGTCAAACAAAATCTAACTTGATGATAAAAGCAGATTGATGTCTTTTTTTTTAAATTAATAGGTGTTTCCCACCTCTTTCTAGAAGCCCTCCAGTCATACTGTGATGTGAGGATTCAGGATAGGGAAACAATAGTTCTGAAAATATTTTTAAAATAGGATCATTATTACAAAGGAAAAGAATGCAAATTCCTAATCTAAGATTAGGAGATTGTGAAACAAGAACAATTGGATTTATAAAAGAACTGAGTAGAAAGCCAGGAAATAAAGATGTACTCATTGAAACAAAAAAGAAACAATTGAAAAGAGAATGAATGAATTGAAAGCGGAAAAAATAACAGCAAACATAGTACAGAAAAATAAAGAAATTAAGAATAGGAACAAGTCACTAAGAGACATGGAGGATAGAAAAGAGACTACTGAGTATATTTCTATTATAGTAGAAATTCCAGAAAATAGAATAGAGACAATGAATGAGAATTTCTCAGAAACAAAGAAATACTCAAGATTTAAAAATAAATAAATAAAAATCACAATGAGTCATGAGCAAGATCAATAAAAAAAAATTCCAACCACAGAAACATTGTAGTGAAACTACAGAATATTAAGAGAAAATCTTAAAGGCGATCAGAAAGAGAAGGAAAACCATCTCCAAATGAAAAATCACACATCCAGACAGACAACAAACCTCTCCTTGGAAGCAACAAGTGCCAGAGAGAATGAATTCTATCGTTAAATGTTCAAGGAGGAAAACTGACGATAGAATTCTATCCCCAGATAAGTGATCATTCAAGAGTGAAAGTAATATTAATATATATTTTTATACATCCAAAGCCCAAGAGAGTTAATTGACTCTCACCAAAAGAACTACTGAAAGAGAGACTTTAGCAAGAAAGGATAAGAAACCAAAATGAAAGTTGGAATTCAAAAACAACAGTGAGAAAGGGGAAAATACGTTAACTAATAATGATAACCAACCTTCAAAAACATGGTAGTAATAAAACAGACAACAGTAATATGGGAGACTGAAGGGGATTGTTTGGAGTAAAATACAACTGTGCTAAATTTATTGCCTATTTAGAAGAATATAAATTAAATTTAGTATTTATTTTAAAATAATATGAATTGTGTATATAACAAAATGTTAAAGGTACCTGCTGAAAGACTAGAAATAGAATGCGTAACTTTCAAACTAGAAGAGGAAATAAAGAAAAACAGACCAATTCAAAAGAAGACAAGAAGAGAGGAAAAAAGCAAACAAAACCAACCAAACCAAAATGGTATAGGTGATTTAAAATATGTCAGATACCATAAATAATACAAATAAGGCTGGTCCACTAATAGATATATTCATGGATAAATCAATGTTGACTATAAAAGGGACTCCTAAGATAATATACACAAAAAGTGTGTAAACTGCCCTTTATATACATTTAAAACACAAGCACATGCACACACATACTCATATATTGTCCTTTGATACATGACAATGCATGTAAAAAGTATTCAAAAATATTTTAAGAATATACCTCAAATTCATAACATTAACTGTCTCTGGAAAGGGGATGAGGCATCCTCCCCGAATGGAATGTTCTCATTCAGGGAACAAAGAACCTTTAATCTGTAATGTTTTATTTTTTTTAATTTTTTTTTTAAGAGACTGGGTCTCGGCTGGGCGCAGTGACTCACGCCTGTAATCCTAGCACTCTGGGAGGCCGAGGCGGACGGATCGCTCAAGGTCAGGAGTTCGAAACCAGCCTGAGCAAGAGCGAGACCCCATCTCTACTAAAAAGAGAAAGAAATTAATTGACCAACTAAAAATATATATACAAAAAAAAAATTAGTCGGGCATGGTGGCACATGCCTGTAGTCCCAGCTACTTGGGAGGCTGAGGCAGTAGGATCACTTGAGCCCAGGAGATTGAGGTTGCTGTGAGCTAGGCTGACACCACGGCACTCACTCTAGCCTGGGCAACACAGTGAGACTCTGTCTCAAAAAAAAGAGACTGGGTCTCACTCTGTCACCCAGGCTGGAGTACAGTAGTGTGAATGTAGCTCACTGAAACCTTGAATTCCTGAGCTCTAGCAATCCTCCTGCCTCAGTCTCCTGAGTAGCTGGGACACACATACACACCACCATGCCTGACTAGTTTTTCTTATTTTTTGTAGAGACAGGATCTCACTATGTAGTCCAGGCTGGTCTCGAACTCCTGGCCTCAAGTAATCCTCCTGCCTTGGCCTCCCAAAGTGCTGGGATTAGAGGCATGAGCCACTGTGCCCAGATTTTTTTTTTTTAATTTAAAAAGACTGAAAGCAAATATAATAAAATGTTAATGAGTATTGGGTGCATAGGTTGTTTATAATTCTTCATACTGTTCTGTATTTTTTAAATTTCTAAAATTAAAAAAATTAAACAAAAAAAATCAAGATTTTAGAGGACGAGGAGAAATCGTTTACATAGCCCATAAAATGTTGAGTGCTTGACTTGTTACAAGGTAATGGAATAAATACTTAAAAAATAAAAATACCTTTCTCTAGGAATTCTTTATTACTCATATTTTGCATTAATTGAAAATGAACATTCCATTTAACTGTTCAGAATTAGTGAAATTTTCATGAGCAGAAAGAGAAGAGTATATAATTTGGATTGCTTAATGATGAACATCAAATGACAAGGGAAGATTTCGTTTTGAAAAAAATATTGTGGTTCCTTGAACTAGGGAGCATAAAACAGTGCCCAAAGGACTCTCTGTTACTTACTGATGGGTCTTAGATTTTTAAAATTAGTTTCTGAACCTCTTCAAAGAATCCAATTTTATCTATAAGCTAGAAAACTGTAGCACAAAGAAGTCATTTTCAGAGAAAATGAATGCACAGTTTTCTTTAAAAAAAAGACATGCAGGATTGTGAATCTACAGAAAAAAAAAATAAAACTAAAATTGCTTCTATTTGAGTTGTATTTTGGATCTAAAGGGTTTGATTTAACCCCTAGAGGGTTAATAGCTGTTCTTGGTTAAAAAGTAAATAAGCGAGATCATTTTCTAAAATCTCCTCCTTTTCATGGAATAAGTGCCGGCTCAAGCCTGAGCTATGGTGTTCGTGGAGTTTGACTCATAACTGGGATGGGAAAGGAGATTTTTGTCATGATAGAGGAAGTCTCATTCCACTCTCTTTATCCTTTACATAAAAAATGCGGTCGTTGTATTAAGCTTTGCCAACATCAGTACAACTCAGGCAACACTCAGTGCCCCCTTTTGGGTGGCTGACTGATGTTCTCAAGGTCGTGCAGGAACATGGCCCAGGGACAAGAGGGAAACCTGAGGGAGGCCTATGACTACTAAAATTACACTGGGCTCTTACTGCAGGGCCCCTCAGTCATCCATCTCCAAATTACAATACCTCACCATTCACCTGGGTCCTTTTGGCCTGTGAGGACATGGGAACACAGAGGGCCAAGGTATGCTGGGGCATTTTTTTGAGGGGTAAAAACAAGAACTTTTCCTGATCCCCAGTATTAGAGAGCACAGAATGGAAACCAACAGCCCTGCCTCTTACAGACGTCGCTTAAGTGAACTCTGTTTTAGGTTAGGCTTCCTCTGTGTGGGGAGGTTTCTTCCTTCGGCCATCAGGGGCTTTTGTGGGCACAGATCAGGCTAGAGGAGAGCTGATCAGGACCAAACCCAAAGGGCTAGGTGTGGCGACGAGCAATTCGGCTGGCCCTCCTTCCTTTGTGCCACTGGATCTAGGAAACAGCACTTTGATGGACAGATCAAAATACTGAATTGGTCATAAATGAATATTCTTGGACATTGGCCAACAATGAATATTCTTAGTTTGGTGAAGCATGGAAAGATTTTGTGAATTTTAAAAGAAAAATATATCCTATAGTGCACAGAAAAAGTCAGGGTTTCTACACATTTAACAGGTGTAGGTAGCCACTCTTGAGGTTGAGATATTGGGTCCTCTCACTTCTTCAGAGCTCTGGCCCATAGTGGTTTGTTGGCTCGTTGGTTTGGGTGGGAGGTTGGTTAGCTCTTTGGCAAGTTATTTCAGCCTGGGCTATGTGATCACCTCCCAAGACTCAGCTTTGTCTTCTCATCCCTGAGTGAACAACACAGCTTGACCCAACCCCTCTATTTCTCTCAGTCTCTGACAAGCTCCCTCTCCTGACACCCCTGTGCCATGAAAGGCTAAAACTCTGAGGCAAAGGTGACCAGACTTCTGTGCCCCACCAGCCAAGTAAAACCACAGGCCGCGTATAGATGTGTATAGCCCAAGAACCCTCAAAGCCTCCTTTGTCTTGTTGTTCGTGAAATTGCTTGCTATATGATCTGCTTTTGTGAAGTCTCAGTCCTTTGACCTCAGACCGCTTTCTTTAAAATATGAAAAGGAGGTGGTGGAGTTCACCAGCAGCAAAACTAATCTCTATTGAGCCTCGGGTTTCCAGAGTTCAGGGGCCAGAGTTTGTCTCTGGACTCAGCCCAGCTAAGAAATGACTAAGGCATTTCCAGAACTGCCTCTGGGCATTGGCATGTGTATCGGTGTGTTGCCAACAAAACTAAGAACCGCATTCTGATTCCTCACCTAAGAGTCTCTCTCAGCAGGTTCAAAGTTAAGAAGGTATCAAAAAACAGCCTTCATCTGGAGTAGGCTACAGCCTATTGTTGCTCTTGAGACAGACCCAGACCCCTCCCCAAAACCACAAAGCAGAAGAGTTCTCAGTTGTTTTCCCTGGGGCCTGCTCAGCCCTTGCGCAGAGAAATATGTTCTGAATTACATGTGCTGTACTTAATTTGGTGCCTGTATTTGTTGAGTTGCTTTTGTTTCTCACAATCTCCTATGTACCACTTCAGGAAAACTCTAAATAGATAAGAGGGCTTTTTAAAAAGGAGTGCTATGCTAAACTTGCAAGTCAGACAATGGCAAGTAGGTGAAATTAGATGCCCCAAGTGAATCTCTGAGTACTCTTTCAGGCCAGGCTTCCTAAGCATTTTTTGGTGAATAAGATTTAGCTCACACTCTTAAAACAGATCACCTTTCGTCATGCTGTAAGGAGGAGATTGTAGCTCCCCTTTAGCAGGCATGGGGTCCCCAGCAGGAGTCCCTTCCTTAAGTGAGTGGGTGATGATTTCTTTCCCGTTGCTGTAATTAACCAAGAGTTACATACTCCAGCCCAGAAGCTTACTCTCTGTGGCTACATTGCATGTAATCACTGCTTTCCCTCCAGAATCCATCTGCTCCATCTCATTCAGGTCAAAACCCCAGTGCACAAGATTGTCCCAGCCACAGTTCAGCACAGTCGCACTCACGTGGAACAGTGCACCATTCATGGGACTTTCTCAGGCCTCTCGCTGTCATCCTGGGACCAGAAGGACAACCCCATTGGCAGCACTGGGGTGGTGCATAAATGTCAGTGAGCTCCCTGACCAGGTGTCACTTTCCCTCTGGGAAGACATGCTACCTCAAATTCCTTTGGCTTAAGCCACTGTCATCTCTAAGAGTTCCCTAAGGCAGAGCAGCAGAGATGGAAAGTGTCTTGGCTTTGGAGTTGGGCAGATCTGGCTTCCAGTGCAAACTCTGCCACTTACCAGCCGCGTGACTACAGGCAAGTGATTTAATATCCTTGAGCCTCAGACTGGCCCATTGTGAAATACAACAAACTTACAGGGCTTCTATAGTCAGAGTTCATTTAGGCAATGTATATATGGGACTGAACACATGTCTGATACCTGTAGGTACCCAGTGAACTATAGGTGTCACTGTGATTATTACATACAAGCATTCTAGGAACACAGTTATTAATACCTTGACATGAAACGGACTACTCAGTTTACTTTGTAATAGTACCTAGCTAGCTCAAAACCAGGTAAAGAATGAAGGGGGAGTTAGACAGTCCTAGTGGCACCTCACAGCCCAGGAGCTATAAGAAGGAGCTTAGAAGAGAGGGGTAGGAGGAAACAAAGACAAACTTTAACACCTTTGCCATCTGGCCCCTCACCCATACCCCATCCTGTAACAGCTCAAGACCCTAACTCAGCAAAACTACTTGCCCAAAGTCATAAAATTAATTGAGCAAGAACCAGAATGAGAACTCATACAGTCTGTTTCCAGCCTTGGGCTCTTTTCACCAAATGATGAGTGTACCCTGTACATTGGTGAAAGGGTCGGTGGTGGCAAAACCCTAGGTCAGTAATCAAAGACCTGCTTTCCAACTATTAATAGAAAGGGGCATGTGGGAAATTCCTATGGGTGATGAAATATTCCATATCTTGATTGACATGTGTTGGTTACAGTTACATAGATATATACATTTATCAAAATGTACCACCTGGCATTTAAGTTCTGTACATTTTATGGTACATAAATTATACTTCAGTAAAATTAGTTAATCAAAAAATATGCTTTCCAGCCCCAGCTCTGACATTAATGAGCTGAGTGGTCTTGGCCAACTCAATCCAAGTCAACTCTCTGGGCTTCAGCTTTCTTGTCCTTATAATGAAGGGTTATAATTAGACCAAGTTCCTTCCAGCTCAACAATAGGATTTGGTAAACAGAACCTCTTTCTTTCATGTCAGTCTCCATTTTACGCCCACTGAGTTCCGCAGCAAGGCAGAGAGACTGGCACACAATTTAGGGGGAGTGAGCAGTGACTTAATGGTATAGGCAAGGGATCCAATGCCTTTCTATTGCATCACTAACTTTGCAGACACACTTTAAAGATCACGATTCGCTTTCTGCAGGGATCTAGCAATGCAATATGATTGAGCTGTGGGATGAGAATGATCTGGCCCCAGAGAAGTTGTATCTGCCACCAGAGATAACAATTTTCACATGGAGAGCAGAGAAAATGTTTCCTGGACAATGGGAATGACTGACAGATATTAGATGGGAGGAAATTGAAGGCTCTGCCAAGTTTCGTGATAAAATGCTATTTCTCACGGTAAGGTCAAGCTGTCTCTATTGCAGCTATTGCTTTTAAAATACAAAGGGAGCATAGCAGATTCTACAGAGTGCATCAGACTTTGCAAAGAGTGTGTGATCAAAGGCCACTTGTTTCATTTATAAATGAAATTGGATGACTGTGAGAGCAATAAAAATCATCAAGGATGAATTTGGAATTTGCTGATGAACCAAAAGCTGAAAAACATCAGTAAGGACGGCTCTAAAGGTTTGATCCCAAAGCTCTTTGGTTGTAAAATGCTCACCAATGTTTGCATGATTGCACATGTAAAAGGAAGGTTAAATTGGACTTTTAGAGGAAAGCATTATGCCAAGAGCTGGAGTTGGCGTTATGGTAATATATTAATGAGTGTTCAAAAGGTGGACTATATTCACTGGCACTAAATCTTATTCAATGACTAAGAGTCTAAAAATGAAATAAAACACATACAAATCATTGAAGATTAGTGAATTTACCTATGCAAATAGAACTGGAAAAGTCCCATTTTAGTTTCAAGTTGCATTAAAAAATAAATGGAATTCGTTCTCATTTAAAATCTTTAGGGACTAACCCTATAATGGCTAATTTTGTGCCAACTTCACTGTGTCACAAGATGGCCAGATGTTTGGTTAAACATTATTCTGGGTGTGTCTGTGAGGATGTTTCTGGATTAAATTAACATTTGAATCAGTAGATTGAGTAAAGCAGATTGCCCTCCCCAAAGTGGGTGGGCCTCATCCAATCCCTTGGAATCCTTAATAGAACAAAAGTTAAAGTAAGGAAGAATCCCCTCTCTCTGTCTGACTGTCTTCAAGCTGGAGCATTGATCTTCTCCTGCCTTCAGACTTGGACTCACATTTGGACTAGATGTTACACCATGGTGCTCCTGCTTCTCAGGCCTCTGGAGTCAGACTGGGACTGTACCATAAACTCTCTGGTTCTCCAGCTTGCTGACTGCAGATCTTGGGACTCTTTGGCTTCCATAATCAAGTGAGCTGATTCCTTATTTCACATATATATGTATATATATTGCGTGTTCATGTATGTGTATGTATGTAATCCTTTTAGTTCTTTCTCTAGAGAACCCCTCAACTAGCTCATTACTTGATTCATGTTAGCATCATTCAACTTTTGGGGGATTTGGTATCAAAATTTACATTGCACATAGCCTTTGATCCAGGAATTGGCCTTCTAGGAATTCATCCTGCAGAAATACTTGGACACGGTTAAAGAACTAAGCGTAAGGATCGGGGCCACTGCACTTTGTAGCAGGAGGCACCACTCCCTTTGAGTCTGTGTTAATCGTGCTTCTGAAGCATGACAAAGATGTTCATGATTAAATAGTTTAAAATGGCAAATGACTCAGAACAGTGCAAACTTCCACCATTGGAGGATGATTAAATAAATTACGTTACATCTACTTGATAGGATACTGTGGATATTATGCCTTAGTCTTTTAAAAAATGAGATAGATCTATATGATCTGATAAGAAAAGATGTCCAAGATAAGAAAAGCAAGAACAAGGGCAGAACAGTGCGTGGAGTAGATTCCCATTATTTGTATGCACATGTACATGTGGTATACATACAATATGTCTACATATATGTATATGTGTATAATATATGCAAAGAAAATTTCTAGAAGGGCACATAAACTATAAACACTAGTTGCTGCTGGAAAGAGAGACTGGTGGCCAGAGCAACAAGGAATTCTATTTTTTGTTGCAATCCCTTTTTTAATGTTTGGGTTTTTTTTTAAACCAGGGGTCCTCAAACTTTTTAAATAGGCGGCCAGTTCACTGTCCCTCAGACCGTTGGAGAGTGCGCACTGTGGGCCTGGGACGAGTTGGCTGCTATGCAGGACAGGCAGCAGTGGCAAAAACACCCAGCGGGCCGGATAAATGTCCTAGGCGGGCGGCATGTGGCCCACGGGCCGTAGTTTGAGGACGCCTGTTTTAAACCATGGACAAGTATTAATTTTGTAATTAAAAAAAAACTAGACTAATACAAAGTTCATCCATTCATTCACTGGTTAAGTATCATGTACCAAGCAATGTAGTATCTTCGCAAATTGAAGTGCTCCTTGTCCAGTGATATTCTCTCATTTGTTGGCATAGTTGTTGCCAGTAGTATAATGGGTGTTACTGTTATGGGTGCTGAAATTCAACAAACATTTCTGTGTACCTACTATGTGCCGGCACTCTTTTGGTGCTGGGGATATATCAGTGCCTAAGAAGAAATAGAACCCTTAGCCTTCATAGTTCTTACAGTCTCCCTGTTTATACTAGAAATTTTTTAGTCTATGTATCACAGGCCTGTGGCCTTAGGATAAGGGATGGGCACACATGTGTGTGTGTGTGTGTGCACATATGTGTGTGCATGTGTGTGTACACGTATGTGTCCAGGTTACAGTCTGACTGGCATTCACATAGACAACCCTATACAGTGAGCAGATGAGATAGGTGTGTCACATGTAAAATCTTAGTAGTGACCAGAATCATCTTATAGAGGTCAGTGTGGGCTGGCTCTGCTGCTGCTGCCTCCATTCCCCCAATCCAAACCCTTCCGGCCAGCTGAGCTTCCAGAGGTGGCTGACTCCCTAAATCCTTAACACTCTGACATTCCCAACTGGTAAGACCACAGCAGCTTGTAGAGACAGAGGCTTCCACATATCACTAAACGGAGGTTACAAGCACCTCACTCTGGTTTGCTTGTTGTCTTGGGTTGAAGGGTTGAAGACGACTTCTTTCAGCTAAGTCAACTGCTGCAGTTGTTCCAGTATGTACCAAAGCCCACACGTCCAGGAAGCCCACCACTGTGCACACACAGAGATGTGTAGGTGTGAATCTCCGGGTGCACCTCCCGCTTCACACCCCCTGCTGGCTCCATTGCATGAGAGGCTGGAACTGGCACGAGGCTCATCAGAACTTTTCTCTTTCCTGCACCCAAACTTGTAGAACCACTGGCGCTAGGAAGTCAGAAACAGCCGCTGACCTTCCTCCACGACAACGAGCAGGACAGACGTCTGATTGCTATTGCTACTACAATGCAGCCATGTCCCACAGTGTCTGCTGACTCCTTTGAGTAGCTACTGCTCATTAAATTACCTTGTAACAATTCCCTCCCAGCTGCAGAGAAAGAATAGCTTCTGACCGTTGATAGGAGCCACACACACAATAAATGTTTTATTTAACATTTTGTAGGAAAAAACTTGGGAGTACACGGTACCCGTGAGATCCAAGACCCAGATTTTAATTTAATTTTAAAACTAAAATGTATTTAAAATGGTAGAGTTGCCTGCCTTGGCTCTTGGGAGTACAATAAGCAGACATTGATTTCTGCTGAAGTTAACATCAAGAATTATTGAACTGAGAGGTACACGCTGCTCTGGTCTCCACTTTAGTCAATATTTACCTTGAAAAATAATTAATCTTGATGTTAAATAAAAGCAGGCACCAATATATGTATTCTTCCTTTGTTCCATGCTGAGGTGAATATTGAATATATACACATACAAATGTATTTTATATGTATTTGTGTTTACATATAAATTCATTTTATGTATGTGTTATAGATATGTTTATATATATATATATATTTTAAGCTTTTTAATGGAATATCAGGATTTGCAAAAAAGCTTAAATCACAAACATAGGAGCCCACCGGTAGTGGTATCCACGTCTCATAATGAGGTCATCATTTCCTTCTGCTGTCTTTATTCAACCAGGGCATTTGCCTAATGCAATTTGTGCTGTTTGCTCCCGACACCGCAGCAAGCTGAGAAAGACTGGAATCATCACCTAATCATTTGACCCACCTCTGGCTTTTACTCCGTTTAAAATCAAAGCACTCTGTGCCTCGGCATGTCCTCCACGTGTGAAGAGGAACAACAAAAGAGCATACAACTGAGTTAGGTTGTTACGAGAAAAACGTGATCCATCTGAGAGAGCTTGCCACGCTCCCAGTCAAAGTCCACTTGCATCCTACACCCAGAAGATCATACCCACCAGCTCAGACAGTTGTAGCTGGGGGCTAATAATGCTAAATGCTAATACAAATATTATTAGTAATATTAAGTTGCTGTCATTTAAATAATAACTGCTGCCATACCTTAAGCCCTTTGCATTTACCATGCCAACTTTGGCCTTTTACAAGGCTTATCTCATTTATTCTTCATCATAACCCCATGAGGTCGATATTATTGGCCCCATTTTATAAAAGAAAAAAAAATTGAGACTGAGAGATATTAAGTCTTTGTTCATGGCCACACAGTTATTAAGTGTCAGAGTTGGCATTTGAATCAATGCTATTTGATGCCAAAGCTTATATTCTTAAAATTGGGTTGCACTGCCTTTTCCTGATACAGCAAGAGCTATGCGGAGGAGCAGAGGCCTTGAAGGGTGCAGTAGAGGAGGTGTTAACCCCTTACTAGCCACTTCCTAGCCCTGGGATTCTGGGAAGGTTGCCACTGAGGCAGAGGAGCTGGCCGACTGCTAAGGGAGGCAAAGGCAAGAGGAAATGGGGGGCTTTATTTCCCCATAGTTGTCTCCAGTTGCCTTGATCTCATTCCCACATTGTCCCAGTGCCTTTATCCTAGTCTTGACATTGCCAAGAGGCCCCACTTTGCAATATCCATCAAGAGTACACGTGACACTCGACACAAGTGTCGCTGGATGCTGTGGAACACCTTTGGTCCCTCCGTGAGGGTTGATGCACTCAGTCCCTCTTCGGGGACTGCCCTCTGCTAAAAGGAGCAGTTTTACCCCTTCTTCTGGGCAGCCTTCACATAAGGCAAGTTCCAAGGACAGACCCCCTTGTCTGAAGAAGGGACTCCTCTGATGGGTCATCCCAGTTCCAAAGTTCCCGGTGCCATCTGCTAAAGCCTCTTGTGCAACTGCATCGCTGTTCTTCTCCTTCTTACCAATCCTGCTTCCCTCACCCTTTTAAAGGTACTGTCTCCTTTCCTTTCCTACGGAACCCAGTCTAAGATAACAGTTTTTGTAAATAAGTTGATTTTAGGGTTGGTACCTTTCACTTCCACTCTCTAGTGTCAGTGAGGCTCTACATGCAAGATTTAGATTTACAAGGCTGTGGTGTGTGAACCACTCCTCCCTTGGTGACTCACCTGAGGTGCCAAGATCAATCCTGGGATGGAGCCTAAGTAGAAGCCCAACTTCCTGATCCCCTCATTTCTACCTTAGCCCCTGATTTGTCCTGATTTGACCTTGCTCTGACCTTGAAAACACAATGGGAAAAGTTGGCATCAAAAGTCAGGGAAGGCTCTAACCCTATCCCTGACCCTGTTGTAGCATGATGATTTTATTACATATTAAAACTCTAAATCTGGTTGTAGATCAGAAAGTCTGCAGCCTAATTTGAAGCTCCTTCCCCGATGGTAAAGGGAAAGCTCTCCTAATCTTGAAGTTTTTATTTTGTTTTTACAAACTTGAAATGTTATCTCTCTTCTCCCCATCCAAAAGAAATAAAATGTGTGAACAGTTTAATGAGAAACATCTAAGTGAAATTCCAATGATCAATTGATATCCTCTCTCTAGTTTATAAAGCAGAAGTAAGAAAGAGATAAATGGTCAATTAAGGAGGATACATTTACTTAGACAATATTGAATCACTAAAGGGTGTTCATCAGTTCCTTCCGAATAGCTGCTCATGCCTGGAGAAGCAACTGCCAAGACAAGACCTAAGACATACCATCATGTGTCAAACCAGTCTCTTTTCCCTGAAACCGGTGGCAGGGTGGGGGGAGGCGTGGAGGGGTCTTCAATGTGTTTTAGCTACAGGTTTTTTTTCCTTACTTCTTTCTTTTTATCTTTTTTTCTTTCTTTTAAAAGAATATTCTCTCAGCTAGGGAAGAAAGGAAACTCTCATTTTTTCTGCTGACTGGCTTGTGCACAACTGGAAATTATAAAAGAAATTGCTGTATCATTGATGTAGTAAGAAAACAGGAAGACAATTTTCATCCCCAAATGAGCCCTCTCAGCTGAAGCTCCCTTTGTAGTTGATGACCACACTCTTTCCATCTCGGCACGGGGCCAGTTTTATTAAAATCCTATAGCAACAGCTTATTTTTCCAACAGCACTCAAAAACAGGCATTTTATGATGAATTTCCCTCAAAGTTGCTCATGGTCATGTGCTTGCCACCTTCAAGGACTCTGATGGGAAAAGATCTTACCTCATGAGGCAATGCCTGGACAGGGTTATTGACATCAACAACATTTGGGGGCCCTCAGGTAATACTTGACCAAAGAGGGGGATGGGCACGAAAGCACAGAGGGACCGAGCTCTTAGTTCGTCACTTTATTCAACACACAATGGAGTAGACTCTGCAGGACCCAGTGAGCTTGCCAGAAAACCCAGCTATTGTGTTGGAGAATGATGGGGAAACATTTAAAAAAGAAAAAAAAAGCCTAATTTCAAGGAGACTGGATCAGAAAGAAGTAGAATTTGAGGAGTTAAAGGAAGGAAGAAGAGAGGTGAAAAAGGTTGCAAAGGAGAAAAAATACTGTAATGCAAAGAGAAGATGGAGGCAGAAGAAAAAGAGAAAAGGGGAAGAGAGAAGAGAGGCAAACACTGCTCCACTATTTACTCCATAAATTGGAGATCAGCTCCATTAGTCTCAAGACACAGCTTTGGTCTAGGAAATCACCAAGAACAGAAACGATCTATAGCAATAATCAATAATAAATAAGATGGTTTTAAATCACATGCTTGTTTAAACACCAAGAAACTGAGAAATATTAGGGCATAAATGATCAAAATTAATTTGCGTTTTTTTAAAAAAAAAGGAGTTAAATTTTTTCAAATATGTTTAAGGTATTTACAAATGAAACACAAATTTCAGAGTAGAAATCCTATGTGTTGCAGCAGCAAGAATCCTATCTAAGAGCTGTTTCCTAGACTCTGAGTGGTTAGCCTTGAAGGGGACCTTAATGATCCCTTCTTAATCCAGAACTGGATTCTCCCCACCTCTATGACATCCTCAAAAAATAGGCACTCAGCCACATTTCTAAGGATACTGGTTTTCCATTCACATCCTTGCTATACCCATAGAAATTTCATTTAATTCTTCTGCCCTGAAAATACATGCATACAAATATGTAATTATCAGCGATCAACCCTTAGCACAGCTAGAATAATCTCACAAGAGCTGGATGGCTGTTGAGGTTAATAGGTTGGGTTACAACCTCTTGAGGCAATTCTTCATGCTGGACTCCAATAGTGTTTCCAGTTATGAGGAAACAGGGCAGGACTCCTAGTCCAATATTACAAAAAAGGTTTCAAGAGTTCTCAATCCTCTGCTTAAATTCTCTTTTGGTGACCTTGGTTCAACAGTAGGCTGCATAGAATGCCTATGGAGACTTACCTATTAAATATTAAACACATATACCATTAGCACAAACTGTGTGATCAAGTTATAAAATCTGCCCTTCCATGTTAAACCTCAGCTGAAAATTGAAATATTCAATAGTCTCATTCTAAGAGTGTAAACACTTGATAATTTTCATTTGATCTTCAGATATCCCTGAGTCTACTGAGGAACTATTAACAAACAGGACAACTAATCCTTCCCCAAATCTCTGTAGCCCTTTGTGGTCCTCTTTTGGAAGCTAATTCTGAAAATCTGGATAGAACCAAGGTATCTTTAGCTTACATTTCAGAAACAATGTATGGTATACCTTGAGCAAAGGTAAGTCTTTGGGTATGATATTTGGACATCTTTCAATGTCAACAGTTCCAATTAATAGGACATTGCTTAAATTGCACAGAGATTCACACCTGTAGTCCCAGCTACTCAGGAGGCTGAGGCAGGAGGACTGCTTGAGTCCAGGAGTTTGAGACCAGCCTGAACAATACAGTGACCCCTACTCTCATCAAAACAAAACAAAACAAAACAGAAAAACAAAATAAAAACCTTGCTTACATCTTATCACCCTGACCTTTTCATGTGGATGGAGAATAGTTGAGACTCCAAAAACAGCATCAAATGTAGATAACTACTCACTTGCAGTGCCGAGGAGCCCTGCTCCAACTCACTCTCCTCCATTGACTGCCAAAGCATTTCTTTTCCATAGTACAGGAGGAAATCACTTTATACTTCATATCTAAAATGTCACGTAGTCATTTGGGGTATCAAAATCTTCTTTTAAAATGCAGTCCCCCTTACCTTGAAAGGTCAAGGAGCTAGAGAGAGTGTAGTGAATGTTCCTATATTCACACATTGGAGTCTATTAAAATCAATTTAATCAAATTTCTTTGTTTCAAACTCAGATTCTAAGGTTTCATGCAAAGGTGTCAGACAGAGAGAGCTGTCAGGGAAGGAAAGGCCATTGGAAATGCTTTGGTGGGGAATTGAGGTCTGATCCTGGGCATGTGGGTATTAGGTACCCAGAAGACAGTAAGAAATGGGTTCAATGAGACAGCACAGAGCATAGGAAAGGTGATAAGCATGGTTAAAGACCAATGCTACAATTGTCCAAGGTCCTCATGGTTGTATTTAAACCAGCCAAAGCAAATCAGGGTACCTGAATCTTTTAATCAGATTTTTCTTTGATCATATAACCCAGCCAAAATCATTGTCTTCAAATAATTTAAAATGGAAAAAAGAAATACTGAATTTCTTCAGCTGATTGCCTAAGCTTGTGAATCCAAGGCAACTAGTTAAAAAGTGAAAAAAAAATTTACAACCTTTTCTTGAGATGGGAGCAAAAGGGGGTCTATGCCATGCCAAATAATTGGTTTGACTAGATTTTTCCTGCCTGAGATGACCCACAGCTTGGGTGTCATGAAGACACAGCCTCTCTGTTCTTTCCTGTACTCAGAGAAGGAACGTTCCATTCCACGCAATTCATGAATTTTAAAAACCATGAACCTTTCTTCACATTCTGGAGGAGCACAAACGTTTTCCTGTAAGAGAGCTGTTTTGAGCATAAATGCTCGAGTGATTGCGATGGTGACAGGGAGAAGCCTTTTTAGACTAAGTCTTTGTTCTGAGCTGGCTGGAGGCTCCAGGCCTAGGACTGCCAGTAGGGTCTGGACATATGGTTGGGCACGGAGAGCAGGGACTGAATTTACCAACCACCAACTGCCATAACGGCCTTGTCGCTGGAAAATGGCCAAACTGTTGAGCCAACTGCCACTGCCACCATGTTGTCAGTAGACAATGGGCCAAGAGAAAATTACACGATAGTGGAAGACCACTAGCTCCCTCTTGTGGTAGAGTACACAATGGCTAAATTTTCTGTCAGTTCTAGCAGACGTCCCTGAATTCCATGAACAAAGGATGAAGGCACTTCCTAAAGCAATCCTGTCAGCAAATTGGAATAGTGGCCTTCATCTGCATCTTTCCAGAGAGCTAATATTTATTCTACTTTCAATAACAAAAATCATATCACTTGAACTCATAAAGCTCGCCAATGATTCTCCATTGCCCTTAAAATTAACTCCCAAAATCATTATCATGGCCTGTAAACTGCTGATATCTTCAGCCCAACTCTCTAGCTGCATCAATCACCACTCTCCTTCAGACTTTTTATTTCCTGAACTCTCTTCCTTCAGCATTTTCACACTAGATTGCCACCTCTGTTTCAGATAATTGTGACTTCCCTTCCCCATCTTCACCCCATTTAATCTGGCTAAGTACATGCGGTGTTCTTTTTTCCATTCTTGTGATACTTCCCTTAGAAAGATGGTGTCCAGTTCCATCCGGATTGTTGCAAAAGATATTAATTCATTTTTTTGTGGCTGAGTAGTACTCTATGGTGTACATACACCAAATTTTATTAATCCACTCATGAACTGATGGGCACTTGGGTTGATTCCACATCTTTGTGATTGTGAATTGTGCTGCAATAAACATTCTAGAGTAAGCGTCTTTTTGATAAAATGACTTTTTTCCCTTTGGGTAAATACCTAGTAGTAGGATTGTTGGATCAAATGGTAGGCCTACTTTTAGTTCTTTGAGGAACCTCCACACTATTTTCTAAAGAGGTTGCACTAGTTTGCAGTCCCACCAACAGTGTATAAATGTTCCTTTCTCTCTACATCCATGCCAGCATCTATTGTTTTGGGAAATTTTGAAAAAAGCCATTCTTACTGGAGTTAGGTGATATCTCATTGTGGTTTTGATTTGCATTTCTCTGATGATTATTGATGTTGAGAATTTTTTCCTATGTTTATTGGACATTAGTCTATCTTCTTTTGAAAAGCTTCTGTTCCAATCTTTTGCTCACTTTTTAATGGGGTTGTTTGATGTTTTCTTGCTGATTTGCTTGAGTTCTTTGTAGATTCTGGTTATTAGCCCTTTATTGGATGTATAGCATGTGAATATTTCCTCCCATTCTGTAGATTGTCTATTTTCTCTGTTGATTATTTCCTTGGCTGTGCAGAAGATTTAATTTAATTTAATCAAATCCCATTTATTTATTTTTGTTGTTGCTGTGATTTCCCTTGGGGTCTTCATAAATTCTTTGCCTACACCAATATCTAGAAGAGTTTGTCCAACATTTTCTTCAGTAATTCTTATGGTTTCATGTCTTAGATTTAAGTCCTTTATCCATCTTAAATTAATTTTTGTGAGTGGTGAGAGATATGAATCCTGTTTCAATCTTTTACATATGGCTATCCAATTTTCCCAGCACCATTTATTGAATAGGTATTCTTATACCCAGTGTATATTGCTATCTACTTTGTCAAAAATCAGATGGCAATATGTGGATGGTTTTATATCCTCCCCAACTTATTCTATGAAGCCAGTATCATCTTGATACCAAAGCCAGGAAAGGACACAACAAAAAAAGAAAACCATAGACCAATATCCCTTACGAATATAGATGCAAAAATCTTCAATAAAATTCTAGCAAACTGAATTCAGCAGCACATCAAAAAAATAATCTACCATGAACAAGTGGGCTTCATCCCAGGGATGCAAGGATGATTCAACATATGGAAATCCATAAATGTGATTCGCCACATAAACAGAAGCAAAAAAAAAAAAAAGATTATGTGATCATCTCCATAGATGCAGAAAAAGCATTCAACAAAATTCAGCACTCTTTTATGATAAAAACTCTTAACAAAATAGTCATAGATGGAACATACCTCAAAATTACAAAAACCATATATGACAAACCCACAGCCAACATCATACTGAATGGGGAAAAGTTGAAAACATTCCCTCTCAGAACTGGACATGACAAGAATGCCCATTGTCACCACTCCTATTCAATATAGTGCTGGAAGTCCTAGCCAGAGCAATCAGGCAAGAGAGAGAAATTAAGGATATACAAATCAGGAAAGAGGAGGTCACACCACACCATCACTCTTTGCTGATGATATGATCTTATATCTAGAAAAACCCAAAGATTCTGCCAAGAGACTCCTGGAATTCATAAATTCAACAAAGTCTCAGGCTACAAAATCAATGTACACAAATCAGTAGCATTCCTACACACCAAAAACAGTCAAGCTGAGAATCAATTCAAAGACTCAATACCTTTCACAATGGCAACAAAGAAAATAAAATACCTAGGAATATATTTAACCAAGAAGGTGAAAGATCTGTACAAAGAGAACTATAAATCACTGAGGAAGGAAATTGCAGGTGATGTAAAAAAATGGAAAGACATTTTTATTGGCCATTTGTATGTCTTTTGAGAAATGTCTGTTCAGATCATGTGCCCATTTTTATTTATTTTATTTATTTCAAGAAAATATGAGAGTACAAACATTTTGGTTGCATTTTATATCTTTGCCTCTCCCTAGCAAGGATTAGACGTATACCCTTCCCCTCCACAATGCTACTGATGGGAATGTAAACTAGTACAGCCACTATGGAGGTTCCTCAAAAAATTCCAAGTAGAAAAAAAAATGGAAAAACATCATGCTCATGAATTGGCAGAATCAACATTGTTAAGATGTCCACACAACCCAAAGTGATTTACAGATTCAATGCAATCCCCATCAAAATACCAATGCCATTTTCCCCAGATCTAGAAAAAATAATTCTATGCTTTGTTTGGAACCAGAAAAGAGCCCAAACAGCCAAAGCAATCTTAAGCAAAAGAAACGAATCTTGAGTCATCACTTTACCAGACTTTAAGCTATACTACAAGGCTATAGTAACCAAAACAGCATAGTATTGGCACAAAATAGATATATAGGACAATGAGGCCCCTCTTCTTAAGCCACACACTGGCCCAAGCCTAATGTGTGACTCTAAGCCACTTCATGTCTCTGAACCTTGGTTCTTCATCTTTTAGAAGAAGAGGATGGGAGTATGGAATAGAGGGGATTTTGAAGGACCCCTCTTCCTCTCAAATTCTATTGTTCTAATTCAAAGTGGAACTGGTCTCTACAATCTTGCTGATTTATACTTGAAACAAGGTGGTAATTCTGTTTGGTGTTAAAAGACCTTTTCAAAGCTCTTCAATGAGAATAATAAAAGTCTTTATTTAACTGGGAAGATAAGTATTAAATAAGCAATTATGATTGAATGTTATGAGTGCTTAGGTTAAGGAAATTCCAGGGGCTAAGGGGGATCAAGAAAGGAGATGTAGTTTAGGGGATCAAGGTAGGCTTCCAGCACTCTGGGAGGCTAAGGCTGGAGGATTGCTTGAGCTCAGGATTTTGAGACCAGCCTGAGCAAGAGTGAGACCCTCATCTCTACTAAAATAGAAAAATTACCTGGATGTGGTGGCATATGCCTGTAGTCCCAGCTACTGGAGAGGCAGAGGCAGGGGGATCCATTGAGCCCAGAAGTTTGAGGTTGCAGTGAGCTACAATGATGCCACTGCACTCTACCTGGGCAACAAAGTGAGACTCTGTTAAAAAAAAAAAAAAAAAGAGAGAATCCCAGAAAGGAATGATATCTTTCCAATCTAATTGTTCTCTGGGTATGTAGCACACCATTTGTTCTCTGACATGAAATAAAAATGCTTAACTTTTCTTGTCCTCTCATCTGTAAAATGAGAACAATAATACCAACTCTAGTACTGTCAAAAGAATTGACTACAAAATGTTTGTGAATGAACTACTCAAAGGGCAAGTTTCTATTATATTGTTTCTAGTACTTTACCTGTAAGTTCTGCCATAAGTTCCAAATTGTCTTGAGAGAATATGGTGCCAGGGGAAGAACATTAGCCTGAGAATTGAAAGACCCAGATGTAGTCCTGGCTCTGATACACCCTAGCCGTAAGGCCTTAGGCAAGCAGTCATTCACCTTCAGCCTCCATTTCTCACCTGTACATGGAGAATTATGATTTATTAATGGCAAGCAGATCAAATGTGCATATGACTAGAAGACTTGCCTTAGAGGCTTGCTGACAAAATCAAAATCCTAAAGGATCTTGGCACATTGGAACCATGAACCAGATCCAATAGTTTATCTAATAGTTATCTAATAGTTTATCATATAGAGATAAAATTCTATGTTCATGGCCAAAAAGCAAATGACAACTAAGAAGGAAACAGGCACTTGCAGGAGAACATGAATGGAGAGATAGTGAAAAGAATTGTGGAATCAATGTAACCAAAAGGTCATATTGTCACGGGCTTCTGGATCAGAGGGAATCCTCCTCTTCCCCATGACGGTCTTTAGCCGTGTGAGCAGCATCACTTCTTCAGACTCCCCCACGGATAGCTGCGTTGTTCTTCCAGCCCTTCCCCGTGAGCTGTGGTTTGTCACCTCGTCACTACCCCAATGTTGGATGCTGCTTCTATAAATACAGGACTTCATCTTTCTTAGTTAAATCTTTTTAGATATGCTTCATTTGGTTCATTATTCCAAATCATCATGATCTCTGGGGATTTTGCTTTGGTCACAGTCTCTTTTCCTCTGGATCATGATGGATCTCAGACTGTGGTTCATGCAGAAGGACAGAAGGAACAGGAGCTGCATAATGTCAAGATTTCTAAATATTAAATATGCTGCATCTAACATGCATTTAATATATATAATAAAACACTGAGTTTTATTATTTGATTATTTTCTATAACATATAAATAAAATTTATATTTTCTAATTAATTAAATTTAGTTCATCATTATATAATATCTTTCTTTCAACTAAGGTATAAAGTTTGACCACACTCAATGTACATTTCTTGAGATAACTAGTCGTCTAGCCAACAAGACTTACCATTTCATGATACTTTGGAGAGAGGATTAGAACACTCTGGGTAAGGCAAAAGAAAACAGCAGGCCTGATCCTGCTTCCAAGGACAGGGACTCAAGATAAACACATATGAATATATAGGAACCACAAATTAGTGAAACCTCAAAAGGTAAAAGATGCAATAACTCCTCCAAACTAGTGCAGAAGACTTCTGTGCTTATAAATTGAAGGGAAAAATTGCAAAGACAAAATACTAAAGGTGCATACCACCAAATGTTAGCAGTGACCCAGGATGGGTAGAATTTTACTTTGGATTTTCATTTTACTCACTTATATTGTCTAAAATTCTGATTTTTGTGTAATAGGCAAAAATATAAATTTTTATTTTTAAAAAATGCATACATAAACCCTTTGGTCATGCCTGGGTCCCAGGCTTGGCAGCTCCTCTGTTCCTCACAAGAGGAAGCACAATATTTCCACCTGCTGATTGAGTGCATGCTCAGGACAAACCCCAGCTGACTGGGACAGTAGGCGTTTAAGTAGCCATGGCACACTGCCTAGAACCTCTTACAGGCTGTCCCCGCAGCCCCACCCCACTTCTTCTATCAGATACCACCTCAGCCCTAAGCCCCAGACTCCTCCTGCCCATATGTGCTCATTCTTCCCTTCAAGTTTCTGTCTGTGGCCTGTGTTGCTTTGGACACTCCCACACCCAAGGGTAGGAGTCCTGCCCACAAATCTTGGCCCAGTGAGGACAGTTCCCACACTTTTCCCTGCCTGGACTTGCCAATGGGGACAGCCCACCACTCCCAACCCGTGCCCCTCCTGAGACCCTCTCGTTCGGATCCACAAGGTTCTGGACTATTGCTGCAGCCGTCCACCTGACCTTGGTCTCTGGCCCTGTCTGTCTCTCCACCCACTGCTCCACTGCGGCCAAAGTCATCTTCCTAAAACATAGAAATCACACCATGTTACCTCTCTTAGGCTCTTCAGTGGTTTCTCATTTCCTACAAGATGAATTTTAAGTCCTTAGCCCGGCTGAAGTCCTCCTGAAGACCTGACCCTTTATATCAAAGGTACAGGCCACATCTTAATCCTTCTGTATGTCACACAACAAATGTGTGTAGAACTGAATGACGTTTCCTCCCATGAGCACCCCTGCGGATGCTCAGCCCTGCCTGTCTGCTTCCACCTTCTCTGGACATAGCCACACCTGGGTCTTTTTCAGCCCCTTTCTGGTCCAGCCTCCATGAGTAGGTCTGGTCCTGGGTCTTGGCCCCTCTTCTCCTATGGGATCCCTGTTATTTTGTAAATGTGACTGTGTAACTTCTATTCAACCAACCCTGCTTATGCTGTGAGGGTAGCTGAAGTGTCCAGAGGCAGGAGGCATTAGTCTAGAAAGAACTCATACAAGAAGAGACAGTGCCAGCTTCATGGTGTACCTCCTGTGCAGTTGCACGGGGCCTTGTGCTCAGAAGTGCTTGGTTAAAACTGTGTTAAAACTTCTCCCTGCAGCCCAATTCACATATAGCTCATGCAATTCTCTGCTGTTGCCATCTTGAAATTTTTAATAATTTTATTTTTGAACTTCTGTTATACGAGTTATACTAATAATAGTGTTTTATTTTTTGTATTTTATGGTGCTTTGACATCTTGGGGCCTTGTGAATCTGGGGCAGGATTGCCCCTCCCATGGTTAGCTAATTCCTAGAGATAACAAACAACTTGCCTGTGAGCATGCTTTTGGTATGCAAACCAACCAATCCAGATCCAATACTCCAAATCACCTGCCCTGTCCAGCTTTTACACTGCAGGGGGCAATATTCCTCTGCCCTAATCACCCTAGGGCCAGTCCTAGGGGCCACCCCTATAGTCCAGAGCTTATCAAAATTCTTAAAACTAAATAATCTTAATTAAACTCAGTTCCTTCCCCTCCCTCGCACATTCCTTCTCATGAAAATCACAATAAAGTCTCTGGTCCGTGTATTCCCTTCACCCTGTCTGTCTCCTGACCAACCCTGGAGCTTCCCTAGGTGGTCCTGCATGGTGCACCATGCCTTCTGTTTCTAAAAAACTGTGTTAAAACTTCTTCTTTCATGACAGTCATTTCCATGTCTATGTGTCTTGCCAGACATGATTAAAACAAATCCCGGGAATGTGTTAAACGTAAGTGAAGCTGGATGGAACAATGGCGTGTGAGTGTGAGCAGAGGAGACGCACACAGCATGCGTGTCTACCACTGTGTCCTGCAGCCCAGGTCACATAGAGCACATGCAATGTGCCATGAGCAGAATCCTGGTGACCCTCCCCTTGCACGGGAGTTCAGCAAGACTCGAGTGTAAGGGGAACGTGTTACATCTACAGTGAGTACACCGACAGTCTAGAGAGGCCACTCTTTTCATTTGAAACCTGGAATTTGTTTCAAATGCAATGGAAAAGAAGGCAATGGCATTCTTAGGAACCTGAGTGACCAAGGGCCTTATCATATCCTTTCTTATTCACGCTACTTTCCTGTGTTATCCAACCACTTTTGCTAAAAATGATGACATAGAAGGAAACCAAAAGATAGGGCAACTCATAGCTCCTTTTCCTTCAAGTGGTTCTTTACTCATCAATAAGTTGAAGGTAAAGAGTGTTGTTGGTAGAATGTATGCACGTCAAGAAGTGAAATTAAACAATTGAGTTAGTTTTGTGCAGCATTTCTATTGCTGTGATAAGAGAGAAATACATCTGTATGTACAAGCTAAAAAATACACATCATACGATTCCATTGATTTTACATATAAGTTAAATGCTCCTATATTTGCATTTAAAACTGGCACTGTACAAGGTAGAGATGGATGGTAAAATTTGCGCTAATAATTTAAAATGTTAATTTCCATTACTCAGAATGGTATTAAAGAGCAAATTTTAAACACCATGACAGACAGAGAGACTATGGAAGAAAGAAAAACATTTTATAGTTTAATATCTTTGATGGCACTGTTTTTCTGCTTTTTGAACAAGGGGCCTTGCAGTTTTATTTTCCACTGCAGCTACAAACTATGTAGCCAACTCTGGGGAAAGAATATCACTTACTACCGTGATTAAGGCTGAGCCCCAAAGTACACTTACAGTGGTGGATGTGAGGGAGGGAAGTCTTTGCTGAGTGCCTGCTATGTGATGTGTTGTCCTGCCATGGCAGCTGCCTCATACAGAGGCCAAAGGTCTAGTGAGGAAGTTGATGGGGAGTAGCCAGGCACTCATAGGCTAGGCCACCTATGTGCAGCAACCCTCCAATAAAAAATAACACAGCATTTGCACTGAAATTCTAACTATTACAGTTAAAGAAGTTGTTCCAAATTTAAGACTTCCTAGATTCAACTAATCTGGGGGACTGATGACCAAAAGGAGAAAGTCTTGTTGCTTGGAAGGATCCAGATCTGCTCAAATAGATGATTTTCCTAAAGACGCCACAAAATAGAATCAAGAATTGGGGAAGAGGCAATAGTTATAATAACTCATCTAACCCTTGAAGGAATCATGTGCTGTTATTCTTATTTCACCCGTGTTCTTCCCACCTTCCACCACTTTGGCAGGTATCACCCCTTGTGGTGGTAGGAACTCCACCGTCCTTCCCCGGCCTCTAATGGACAGTGACTTCTCAGGGACAGGGAGGATGGCTGATATTTCTATCCACCTCAGTGCCCCGAGCAGTGACTGGTACTAGTAGGCACTGCATAAATGTTTACAGAAGGCAAAAACCTAACAGAAAGAAAAACACAAGTTGGAATATTGAATACCACATCTCAGAACAAGGCATTGCCCCCAGAAAGGTGGTTTTCCTGTTTCCTAAGTTCCAAGCACATGAAAATATGGAGTTCTGTGATTTTTGCATCTTTAAATGATACTTACATAAAACTGGACTTTCCTGGCACAGTGACAGGACCTGGAATGTAGGATGTCATTCTCTGACATCGCTGATGACACACTGCACTAAACATGGAGTCTGAGCAGTTGACAGCTTCCGGGTCCCCATGGTCTGGATCAGAAGTGTCCCATCCTGACTGTATTTCAGAGTCACCTGGGGAAGCTGGGAGTCTCAGTACTCACTTAAAAACTACTAATTCAGAATCTGGAGTGGTGTGGGGATTTTTAAAAAGCTTTTCTACATGATTCTGATATAATTGATTCACAACTAGCATTTGGAAACAACTGCTCTCAGATGACAAACTGTTGAAGCCATACATATTTCTGGGACCACTCAATTTACACCAAGAATCAACTTGAATTATATAAATCTTATGCAAAACTCCTGGCCAAATTCTCCTTTTGGAACCCAAAAAAGACTCTCTAACACTCAGTGTAAAATTAATGATCCTTTGTAATCTGGGGGAAAAATATGAAATTTGCAAACTGCGACTATTGAACAATTTATGTCATACATGTGCACCTTTTTGACAAATACATTTCACCTCTTGCAATGAATGGAACAGGTAACAGTGATGCTTTCAGGTAATATAAGAAATCTCCAGGGAGGCTTCATAGTGCAACAGTAGCCCATCTGACTCCAGGTCAGAAGGTTGCATGTTCGAATCACATCAGGGTCACTAGGAATACCCATTCTTGGTATCCAAACAGGTTTACAGTGACATTTCAGGGGAAAAGGGAAAAAAAGAAGAAATCTCTGTCCACATTCATACTTCTACTATTTAACTGTGCTACTGAAGTGCAGAGAACTTGCCTGTTGAAACTGCCTCAGTGATATTGCCTTCTAATTGGATGTCATTGTCATCACTTCCAGGTATTTCTGCTCCAAGGGAAGTTATGAAATGAGTTAGAACAACTCCCCTTCTCTCAGCAATGACTGTCATAGCCAAAACCCTCTATATCCCACTCCTTGCTCTACCCACTCCTGCAAAGAAAAAAGATGGAAAGGGCTGGAAGTCAATTTTAACTGTTCTCTGGGTTTCTTGCTCACCTCATAGCATATTTCAAAAGAACCAATTTTATTTTTTATTTTTTAGAGACAGGGTCTCACTCTTTTGCAAGTGCTAGAGTGCAGTGTGCATGATCATAGCTCACAGCAACCTCAAACTCCTGGGCTCAGGTGCTCCTCCTGCCTCAGCCTCTTGAGTAGCTGGGACTACAAACACATGCCACCAAGCCCGGCAAACTTTTAAATTTTGTGTGGAGACGGTGTCTCACTATGTTGCTCAGAGTGGTCTCGAACTCCTAGCTTCAGTGGATCCTCCCACCTCAGCTTCCCAAAGTGCTAGAGCCACTGCACCCAGCCAAAAGAACCGATTATTGGCCAGTCCCTAAAAGAGCATCTCACACAGGCCCAGCCTGAGGCTCTTAAAACCACTAGGCCTGTCCAGGTAAAGCTCACAGAAGGTAGCTGTCTCCCTCACGTCCCTTTCTTGGGTAACTATTCTCACCTCCCTACTGTGTGATTCTGATGAGGCTGTAAATCAAAGCATCTCATCTCCCCCTTCACGAGGAAAGCACTGGCAGCAGAGCCCTCTCATCTCCTAACTGAACGATCACATAAACACAAATCAGGTTTATAATAGAAAATGTATGTAATACTCAAAGGTCCAAGAAAGTAAATTAGCTACACTCAGAGAATCACTGTTACTTCTTGTGCATCCCTCCCATTAATACACATATACACACGTGCACACAATTGAATATACTGTATTGCAATCCATTTTTTTCTAACTGAACAATCCATCTTGAACATTTTCCCACGTGATGAAATATTTTTCTGCTACTGGATATTTATTATCTGCAACAATATGTCTCTAGATGGTTGCTCCACCTTGCCCCCTACTGTTAGACATTTGCACTGTTTCTAACTTTTCACTATTATAAATAGCCCTCTGAGTGCTCTCTCTGACTGACCCTAAATGCAACTCCTGTCTTCTGACACCACACCCTGTCCTTAGTCATTTACCATATTGTAAAACTGAATTTCAAATTCTTTCTGGAAAGCTGACCCCCAGTAGTCAGCCCTGTCTGAAAGAGAAGGAACACTCCCAGGTTTGAAGGGAAGGGGAGTTTCAGCCAAGCCTAATCAACTCCCAACCTCAGAGTGACAAATTTCTCCTTCAGTAGAAGTGAAGGAGATGATTATGTTCTTGTAGAACAAACGGAACCTTGGCTTTTTTTAGGGTGAGAGTGTGGCTGTAGAGAAAGGGGGTAGACCAAGTTACAGTATATACAAATTTCCGTTACACTTTTAATGAAGAATAAAAATAATTTTGGGCTGTTTTATAATATAAAGACAAGGTTTCTTCTGTGTTCGTGCTACAGTTAGGATTAATCCTTCTGTTGAATTCTCTGCCGACTGGTGCTCCCTCTAGGCTGTGCAATGGTACCATCTTGTGGCTGACATGAAAGATAATCAGAAGACACACGGCTTTCTAGTGCAAGAGGATGTGAGACATGCCAGCCTAAGTACGACTGCAAGCCCCTCTTGAAGGGAATGTTTGCTTCTACAGTAACAGCACGTGCTCATCGTTGCTTATTGGCATTTAAGGATGTGTGCACATAAAACAAATGCTCAGAGAAGTTCCTGTTCCCAGCTGGTAATAATCCAGGTTGAGTGGAAGTTTTAGAACTGTCTAAAACCCTAGTACTTGACAGGAAAGGTGATCATGTGAGTATCTCGCTCTCCTGTTGTGATAGTTAAGTCATTCCTAAGAAATTTTGGGATAGTGAAAGGATCACAAGACAGGTGTTAGAATTACCAATTTCCAGTGCCAGCTACGGGTTTCATTGGGTCACTTAATGTCTTGATCACTGATTGTGCATCTGTAAAAGGAAGAGAGTTCCTGATCTGTGGGCTTCACAGGGATGCTGAGGTCACCTATGGGAAATGTGCTGAAGTCCATTAAAACACCAGACAAAATATAAAGCCTTATTATTATTATTATTATTACAATATTTTAGTGTGTGCTCCTTAAATGTTGTTGGACATGATCCTAGCGGAATAAAGATTGTCCCTGCAGGAGGAGCAAAGTGTTCCTTTCAGGGGAAGCTGTTAGGAAGGAAACAGGTTGGTGGGGAAAGGTTAAAAAAGAAAAACTAACCCATCTTTTCTGGTGTCAAGCATTTAAAGCATTAGGAAGATCTGAGGAGAGCTTTCAGGGGCTGAGGACTGATTTTCTAGGTAGAGCCTTTGCAAAAGCAATGGAGGGCAATATCCAGTTTAACCGAGATGCTCTCTTTCTAAACACAAGCGCAATGGCAGAAATCACAAAAGACAGACATATTTCTTTCTATTTACATGTAAACTTCATAAACCAAAGGTTCAAATACAAAACTAAAAGATAAGCAAGCTTGACTTCTGCAAGACGTTTGCAACAAATGAAAACAGAAGTCATGTCGGCAATTGTTTAGTCCTAATATGCAAAAAGAAACTGATACAAATATACGCCTTATAAAAGAAGAAATATAATTTTAGGCCATATGAAAAAGAAAGCTCAATTTATTGTGCTCAAGTAAATACAATTTAAAAACTATTAGATACTACTTTTTGCCTATCAAATATGAGGAAAAAAGTTTTAGTGAGAATACCCAGACACTCATGTGTACATAGGTGCAATCTTTCTTAAAAGTGACTTGGCAACATGTATCAAGATGCTTACCAATGTGCATGTTCTTTGAGCTAGTGATTCCACTGCTGGAAGATGAATAGTGCAATGACAAAGAATGCAGATTCTGAGACAGAATGCCTGGGATTGCCTCTCAGCTCCACATTTACTAGCCAAGTAACTGGGCAGGAAATTGCCTAACCTCTTTATCCCTCAAAGTCCTGTAAAATGGAATAATAATGCTACCTATTTCACAAAGTTGTGTGAAGACTATATTAGTAAATGTGGACCATCTAGAATATGGCTGGTATATCATAAAGTGGCATTAATATTACTGTTATTATTTCCCTTATTAGAAGAAGCTAGCAATAATCTAAAAGTTGTATTTGCTGGCTGGGCACAGCAGTGGCTCACACCTGCAATGCCAGCACCTTGGGAATTTGAGACCAACCTGGGCAATATAGCAAGATCCCATCTCTACAAAAGATAAAATAAATAAATAATTTAAAAATTAAATAAAAGTTGTGTTTGTTTAGACAATATTTATTGAGCAATATTTTTGATTGGGCAATGGAGAACAAAATAGTCATGATCTCTGACCTAAGATGCTTATAAAGTGGTTGTTAATTATGCTTTTAGATGGTCATCTAAAAATATTTATAGTAGCAATCAATATTAAATCACTATTCAAAAATACATGTCTATAAAGTTAAAGATTGTAAAGTATATTCTAGATGACTCTAGTCATGCAGAAAACTTATGTTTACATAAGTTATGTAAAACTTATGTTTACAAGGCTTAATTTCTTTATCTGGTAAATGGAGATAGCACAGAATCATTAAGAGAATCAGAATGATCATGAATATGAGAAGGCTTTGAAAATAGTAAGGTGTCTACAAATGCTAATTATTACTATTTGTTAGGGTCTGTAGAAGCTCAATTATGAAAATAATTTTAATGAACATTTACTGCCAGATACTGTACATATATTATCTCATTTAATCCTCAATCTGAGTTGCCAGCTTTAGAAAACAAAATTGCATAATTCCAGTTAAATTTTAATTTCAGGTGAACAGTGAATCATTTTTTAGTATAAGTATATCTCAGATGCAATTATTCAATGCTTATCAGAAATATATGGGACATACTCATGCTAAAAATTTACTCATTGTTTATCTGAAACATTTGAAACATACTTATACTAAAAATTTATTTGTTGTTCATCTGAAATTACAATTTAACTGGGCATCCTGTATTTTATCTAGCAACCCTACATCAATCCTATGAAATAGGGACAATAATTATATATGTAATGGAGGGGGATTCGATTTTGGTTGGTGCAGTAAGAAATCACCCACCATTCCTAGTATAGATAATGTAGAGGAGAAAATCTCTCTTGTTTTTAGGGGGCAGGGTCTCACTCTGTCACCCAGTGGGGAATGCAATGGTGCGATCATAGCTCAACCTCAAATTCCTGGCTCAGGCTATCCTTCTGGCTTAGTCTCCTGAATAGCTAGGACTATAGGTGCTCACCACCATGCCTGGCTAATTTAAAAACAAAAATTTTTTTTTTAAGAAATGGGGTCTTTTTGTGTTGCCCAGGCTGGTCTCCAACTCGTGGCCTCAAGCAATTCTCCTGCCTCAGCCTCCCAAAGTACTCAGATTACAGTCATGTGCTATTGTGCCTGGTGAGGAGGAAATCCCAAATCCAGAGGTAGAATAAGAAAGCCAGACATTATTTCCTGGTTCTCATTACTGTGTTATTTAAAATGTTATATTTTCTCAAAATACATTAATCCCAGATTAAAATACTAAACGTAAAAACATGTTGCAAAAGCAAATCTAAATGACTTTGGAATTTTCAGTCATTTTGGAAGGTTGACATTAGTCCCTTCTTTTAGTGCAAATTGTCTAGAGATGGGAGAGTAAATGTGTAAATGCCTATAAGCTGTCTTGAGTTGATGAGATTTCAGCACCTCAAGGTGCTTCATTTCCATGGTTGGTGACAGTTGACTTGTTTTCTGCTGTTTCAATGGACCTTGAAATTATCATGACTCTTTGCTTCACTTCAGTGTACACGATCTCTCCCCATGCGCAAGCAGCGCCACTCAGGGAATAAAACATGTTAGCTCACATTGGCCCTAGCGATGACAGAGGCATTTTCAAATATCTTTCTGGCCTTAGAGAAAAAATGTCACTTTTGTTTTGTAAAAGGTGGGTGCAAAAAAGGACCGATATTATACTGCGAAGGGTGGGAGTGTGTGTGTGTGTGTGTGTGTGTGTGTACCGGCAAGTGTGTGTCTGGATGTGTTTTAGCACAGACACCAAATCAAATAAGGAGGTTTGAATTGGAGGCAGACAAAGTGAAAGCGCCCCAGGAGGACTCGGTTCCAATCTTGGCTTTGCAATTAACTAGTGTGTGACCTTCCACAAGTCCCCTACACTTTGTGAGCCTCATTTTCATCATCTGTAGCACATCAAAATCTGCTCTACTCCGCAGGAATATTTTGGGACAAAGTTTTAAACCTAGAAGACACCTTAGCTATATGCTACTAGGAGAAGAAAGATTATCATTGCTCCATGATTGACTCTTCCTTAGAAAGTTCTAATGGAATAAATTTTGCCTTCCTGGAGCCTGCTAATTAGTTAATTATTTAATTGTCTCTTTTTTAAATGACTCTCCGCTGTTGTTTAATTTCTGCCTATTATATGTAATAAGCACCTCTGTCACACACAGAAGGTCACCTACCTCCTTGTAGAAGGTCATACAACTAGTTAATTGCAAAGCCAAGATTGGAACCCAGTCCTCCTGGTGCCCTTTCATTGTGTCTGCCTCCAAGTCAAACCTCCTTTTTTGCTAAGCACCAAAGGAGGCAAGAACGAAAATGTCAGCGCTAAAGACAAAGGTCTTTATCAGTACATCTCACACTTTTGTCGGATCGGAATCACCCAGAGAACTTGCTAAACATGCAGATTTCTGGGCCTCACACCAGACATTCTTAATCAGTAGGACTGCAGTTGGCCAAGAAATCTGCATATTTAGCAAGCTACCTGGGTGATTCAGACACAGGTAGTCCCTTGAGGACCTTTGAGAAACATTGGTCATTACCAACCAAATATTAATATAAATATATAGTTAAGATTTTTTTAATAAGTTGAAGTGAAAAGAAACTGGTAGAAAGCAGAATGTGGCTTTAATTCAATATAAAGTTCTGGGACAGAAGAGAAAAGACCCTCCTAATAGTAGGGTGAGGAGAGAAGAATTCACAACAACGTCTCATCTCTCAAAATGTCTCTAAGAGGGATCTACAGGAGCCAGTTGATGAAGACAATGGAGGCAAATGGAAAAACCCAAGAGCCAAAGAAGCCATATAAAATTAGAAGAAAACTGTATGTGGACAGACAAACATGGCCACAGGATAGTCTCTGGGATGGTAGAGTTATTGTGGCCTAAAAAGATGGGAGAGATTCAGGGTAGTCACTGCTCAGAGGGGAAAATGTATTCATCAAAAAGGAGAGTAAGAACTGGATGAGTGAGAAAACAGCAAAAATGTGAGTGCCTCTATATTTATTTTTTTAAAAAAGGCTATACAGTGTGTTCATGGAAAGTTTGTGGAACAATAAACAAAAATGATAAAATGTGTTCAAAAAGAAAATTTCTTTTAAAAATATCCTATAATAATATTAGAATAGAAGATGAGAAAATACTTTGAAAAGCATAAAGAATGAATGATTGAATGAATGAAAGAATGAATGAACAACAAATAGTTGTTCCTTGTAGTGTTTTCTGTGATTATTACATTTGTTCACTGCCTGCCTGGTTTAGAAGCTAGTTAAATAGGTCTGTATAGCATTATCTTTGGATCCTCAGGGCCTAACATTGTGTCTAGCATATAAAAAGCACTAATAGGACAGACAAATTGATGGATGGATGGATGGATGAATCAAGTTTCCTTGCCAGGAAAAGACAAGATAAGAATTGCATGGTCACATAGTACTCACAAAATTTCATAGGCTTTATTCTCTACTTTTCATGGATTGAGCTACTTGCTAAGTGGTTGTCACAGGACTAGGGCATGTTTTAGAATTGATACATGCATGCATGAACCTCTGACGGGGGCATTTTTGTCTTCCTGAAGGAAGTACATCGTGATTTATTTATTTTATTTTATTTTAATTTTGAGACGAGGTCTCAGTCTGTTACCCAGACTGGAGTGCAGCGGCACTATCACAGCCCACTGCAACCTCCAACTCTCAGGCTCAAGCAATTCTCCTGGCTCAGCCTCCTATGTAGCTGGGGCTACAGGTGCACACCATCATACCTAGCTAATTAAAATTTTTTTTTGTAGAGTTGGGGTCTTGTTATGCTGCCAAGGCTGGTCTCAAACTCATGGCCTTAAGTGATTCTCCTGCCCTGGCCTCCCAGAGTGCTGGTATTAGAGATGTGAGCCACTGTGCCCAACCTTGACTCATTTTACTTGGTATATCAGTTGTCTACTTGTTGTCCCTCAGCCACACACCCACCACCTTCTTACACCCATGCTGTGTTGCTATTCTGTACTTCCCAGACTCACTTACTAGCTTTCTGTTATGTTCGGGCAAGAGGAAGAGCCATTATTTCTTTCTCATACTCTTGTTTCTGCTGCTGCTTCCGGAAATAGCATGTCCCTTCAGTGACACAAGTTTCTGCTATTGGTCCCAGCACTAGCTGGGAGACCATTCTTGGCAGTTCTAGCACTGGCGAGGTGGGATCCCCAGAAGCCTGCTCTTAGGCTTTCATAGCAATTCTTCTCCCCACCCCAAAACAAACAAACCAAAACAAAACAAAAAACTCTTCTTCCCTTTTGTCCCCCCAGTTCCTAAGGCTGGTAGCTGTTTCCTACAG